>WBMV01006571.1:229327-472655 GCA_013396655.1 Campylorhamphus procurvoides | reverse complement strand
TTTTTTTTTTTTTTTTTTTTTTGTTTTTAGTTTAGATCGATAAACATCAGTAACTCGACTCATGGTAACAGTTCCTCTAAAGTCAGTGTAATTACACAGTTCATGAAACTACTCACATGAGGAAAATAAGTCGTATGTATAAGAGATTACCTGCACAAGAGCTACCTTGATGTAAATTATGAAAGACATATTACAGAATGTCATAATTTTTCTAGAAATACATTTTTTTCTCTACAGGTACTGTCAAACATCTCTTTACCTTTAAGCACTGCATTTTTGGTGCATTCTTTCAATCATCCTTTCGACTAACCTGAACAAGAACAGTGATAGATCTCTCCGTTCCAACTATTAATATTATAGGCACATGGTCTTTGCTCTTCGACGGTGATAGAAGCAAACTGACAGAACCAATATCCAGACAATCCTTGAAGTGATACATGAGCTTTACACAAGAATGATCAACAAGATAAAGCAGTAGTCTCTTCAGACTGATTGATAGGAAACACAAATTGGCTATAAGGCTGTGTTTTCAGCTGGAAGCAAGTACATCAGATCTCCTCTGGGGGCCTCCACATATCCAGAGTACACAGCTTATCTGGTTAGAAGAATGAAAATGAATAAAAAGGAAGAAAGGCAAAAAGAAAATAATCACAAAAATGGAGGAAGGTGATTTTTTTGTCTATTATGCAGGAACTAGGAGAAATACGCAACCATTATGAAGACCTAAGCAAAATTCTGAATGTGTAAACATAATTCCGGCCCATCTGAAGTCCAATTAAATCCCAATTTACCTGAGGCAGACTGGCACAGCCCAGTAGAGCTGTGTCAGATGTCAGGTGATTTTCTGAGCCATTTCCAAAGCTAAGTCAGGGATGGAATGGGAGAAAACTCTTCCCATGCACCCCAGCCAGGAACTTCACACCTGTGAGCAAGAAGGGCATGAGATGAAATTGCTGCACTCCGCTGTGCAGTTAAATATAACTGCTTAGACACGACTCACCAAAGCCATGTTTGATCTCCATCACCAAAGCTCCATCAGGCTGAGGAAAGAATTTCAGAGACAGAGTAGAACTGCATCAGCAGATCCTCTGCTGGATATTTTAGTGCTTTTTTATGGGTCTTGCCCTTCTATGTTTTTTCAGTCTTCCTGGTTGCTGGCCCCCTAGTGAATAAGAGGCCATCTCTCTGGCTGTCACAGCAAGAGTAGACAGGGATGTTGTACTGCATTTAACTGTACTTCCCGCCACTTGGATAGGCAGTGCCTTTGCACCACATCTTATCGTACTTCTTATTTGTGCAGTAAGCATTTTGTCTAGAGAAGTCACAAGAATTATTAAAAAAAAAATCACAAAGATAAAAATTCCAAAGTAAAATCTCACCAGTGATCTACCAGAAATTTGGAGAAGGGAAAGCAAGGGACTTCTATAGTTTTGTATTAATGTTCATGATATATTTTCTATTAATGTTTATGATAGATATAGATTAAAACTCAGTGAGACAGACAAAATCTCTAAGGAATCATGAGAAGTTCATGTTCACATCATTTTCTGCAGTGGCATCCTGGAAACATATAAAAAACCCTTCATTACTGCAATATCTGCTGCTTGCAACGTAGGCTACGAACAGCTACCTGAAAACTAAACAAAATGAGCTTATTTTCCTCTTGTCCTACAGCCCACAGCTCATGTACACATGTATGCATGCAGCACAAATTTATTCCTTTTTGGTTCATCTACCAAGTCTTGTTGCATACACTGTCAGCTTTTTCTGTGAGACCAGAGATGTATCTCTGTACATGTGAAAATATCCTTTAGATGAGTTATAATCCAGCCTCTAAATTTATTTCTCAAAGCAGGCATTTTCCAGGATCCTGCCACAGAGAAAATTTTCTTCATAAACACCACAGAAAATTTATTCTACTGAAAAAGATTCTACCTTTGATACATGACCCTCTGGACACAATGACATGTCTCTAAAATGGAAGAGAGGCCATCAAAACTGCTTATTGTGCATCTATTTCACTCTCCCCTGGGCAAAAAAAAAAAAGAAAAAAAAAGATAAAAGCAACAGGACGATATTTCATCAAAATATTAATCTTCCTGGATGTATGTTTCAATAGCTAATAGATGCCCTTTTTTATATTTATGGCAATAAAAGATATCTTTATCCCTATGGTTCTGCACTTGGATGATGTCTAACAATGGCATCCAGACATGTGACTGAGCAATAACTGAAACAAGTGAGATAGCTTCTCTAGCAAGAACTTATCATTGTTCTTATGATTAGACTTTGACATTTTAGAGAAATGATTATAATTTTGCCTTTGAGAACAAATGCAACAAAATCTTGGAAATAGATGTGCCACACCTCCCAACCCCAAAATCAAGTTTGATGTGAGATTAGCTAGGATTAGGGGTATCATGACAAGAACTACTGCTTTGGTTTAGTGTGAGAAGAGATAGATGGAAAAGAAAGAAAATTCATACTACTTCACCTGATGAAATTAAAATAAGTGTTGCCATCTTGGAATATTTCATGTTCTAAGCACAAAATCTCTTTTCGAAGGCAACAGGCCTTCTATTATGTTCCATTTGCAGTATTCTCTTATACATCCACCAAGGCTCCCCAGAGCTGTGTTTCACTTGTTTAAAGAGCATTTAATGTACAAATGTATTTGGCATCACCTAGCTGAAAAAAACACATGAACTTCTGCTCAGCCTGTGGATGTATGCTTCTTGATTTTTTGCACATGAATACATACTCAGGCAGGTGGAGGCACTGAAAACATAATGCTATGTAAGCAATACCTGTAAGCTGAAGTATCTACAAGTGAAAATACAGTGATCACATTTTTTTAATGCTCTTCCTCTGGTCCTAGGGAAAAGCGGAAAATGCAGGAAGTTGTCACATTCTCTCACACACTGAATGAGCTCCTATTTCATGGGCAACAAGTTCCTCTCTGTTGTGCTTGAGATAGGGCAGTGCTTTGCAGAAATGGAGGTATGGTGAACATGCACTAGACCTCCTGCGTAGTAGCTGTGGGTGCTGTTTCACATGGGGCACGAAGCCTGGGCTTTACACCAATTACAACTGTCACAAGTCATAAACTGAGACACAAAAAAGGGCTCTAAGCAGAAGTGTTAGTTTTCCACCAGTCACTTCAGATTCAGTCCCATTATCCCGTTACCAATGAGGGCACATGTAAGTGGGAAAGAGAAAGAAGGGTATATGGCTCTACCTTCCTTTCCAGGAGCAGGCATATTTGAAAGGAATAATTACAAAATTTGCTACAATGGTTTAATGGAATATAATGTAACAGGGAATTTTTTTTATTAATTTTTAATATAAGTCATCCTCAATGGGATTTTGATCCTATATTCAGCGAAAAACACATTATTACAAACAAGTGATCATCATGGTGAAGTGAAAAAACCAAAACCACAAAGGGCTGGGTTTTCTGTATTCAGTCTCCTGTTTTGAAAAGCAAGAAAAAACAAGATATTGTCTACAATACATGGGCAAAGCAGGAGTGTTCTCAGTTATATTCTCAATAGCAGAGATAATATCTACTTTACCAGCACTGTTGCAAGTGAGCCAGTGAGTGTGAGCACTTAAACATCATTCAAACCTTATCAATGCTGACTGAACACTGTCTGAGGCCTGTTTATATTAAAGCAAGCATTAGTGCTAGAATGCACCTCCAAAAGTATATAAAAAGTGACCAACAATAATGCAATTTTAATGCACTTTTCTTTATTTGAATCTGAAAAGCTTCCTTTATAATCTCAAGAACATCTGCTAGCTGTAATTTTACCATGCCTGCTATATAGGCATAGAGAAAAGTCATAGAAGAAAGGCATAAGAAAAAAGACAAGGATCGAAATGACCATCGAGTTATCACACTGCCTCTGGATTAAATATGCACACTAATAAACCTGATTGCTGTTCTGTATAAGTGCTATTGAAATACCATTATTCAGTATCGGTAGCAAGTGCCGCTAAGTACAGATAGTAAATAATACAACAGAAATAAATATCTGGTTTTAAAAAGGTGACCTGTAAAATGAAGCAAAAATGACACCCTCCTAAAGGGAAGAAAATGAAGAACATTCTGTGGATATTGAATTGCAGAGCACTGAGACTCAGACAACAAAAAAACCTCAGAGAGAGAAGAATCATTTGCAGTTTACACCTACTTATCTTATTCTGCATTGTGCTTCAATCTCAGGAAGGGAACACAAATCTTTTAAGTCTGCACCTACTTTTCTAATCCTCTGCCTTCCTCTTTGCTCAAAATGATGATATAAATGCAATAGAGAAAGGATACATGACCATATTAAATTTGATCACAAATTGCATCCCTTATAAAGGTGATTTTAAGAAGATTTTATTCACACTAAAAAAAAAAAAAGTTGTTTCCATGACAGCACAGAAAAACCTAGTGAAAAGAGCTTATATTATGTGTATTATTTATGACAGTGCCCAAAACTTAGAAGTGAAGGATCTATGTTGGCTAGTGAGATAATGAAGCCAATATAAATTGATTTAGCTTTTGTCCTTAAAGAACCTGGAAAACTGCTGTGTAATGTTCATTTAATCATTATCATGGTACTTTACCACAGTACTCTGCTCTAAAAGAGGTCCCACAAATGAATGGTTTTCCATCTGAGCCTCTGTTCTCCCCAAAAAAGAACTAAGTCAGCAGCCCTCTGCCAATTTATCCTTATTGATCTTTGACACCTAGATTTTAATATGTGTGGTTAAAACGAGGTAAGTTTTTTTTCATTTTATATTTTGGAAAGTAAGTAAGGAAACATTCCCCTTAAAACTCCATTTGCTTCTCAACCCTAAAGGTAGAAACAAACCTTTATCAAACAGCCTCAGGACCTCTGACCCTGCTTCATGCACTGAAAGCTGTTTTCAGCCAATTGCTGTTACTCACCAGCACTCTCACCCCATTTCCAGAATAACAGGATGATATTAGGAATTTATTAGGGCAGAAGCACAACTTGCTCCCGAGAATAGAGACAGTGTCTCTGAAATAATAATGTAGAGACATTTAAAAAGACTTTTTTCAAGTAATCTTAAAAAACCCCAGTTTCAGTGTGAAGGGCTCTTGCCTACCCGTGTTTTTGTGTGTTTTTCCCATGCAGAGAAACTCACATTCTTTGTGATATTTTGTCTTTTCTTCATAGACGAGCATCAATGCAAATTACTAAGGACAGAGGGGACCACAATTAATTCATTTCTTAAAGTGTCTCTACCTCTGTAATTAAGGCAGGTAAAGCTTGTAACAAATACTGACAAGGAAAAGTGCGACTCTATTGAGCTTATTTAAAATAAATAAATAAAAAGCAGTCCTAGGCATAACATCCCCACGTGACCCTGTCTCAGTTTATTAGGTATGTGCTTTTTCACAGTTTATCCACTTTCATGTCGAATGCACCAAAGTCCTGCAGTCCAATGCAGAGAGACAGATGGTGATGCAACATCACCTCTCCCCACCTCCTCATAAATCATGAAAACTTATATTTAAATCAGATCACCTATAAGTGCTACAGTGAAAAAGGCAGCTTACCACAATTAGTCTGAAGTTAAGATCCCAGACTGAATATGATACTCCCTGTGAACCATTTCTCAACAAGATATGAAGCTGGATGCGAACTTTAAATTCAATAAGCAAACTCTCTCTCTGGCTTATGGATTGCTGGAAGTTGCACATCAGAGGCCAGAACAATATCAATAGACAAGTTTATACCTTAACCAAAAAGCAAACCAAAACAAGAGTACACCTTTTCCTTCTGAGGATGATAATTAATGATGTACCATGGCAATGCTTGGAAGACAACAAGAACAGAGGTTTGTGCACAAGCTGTTTAAGACCTGATTTACTTGAAGTTACTCCATCCTTCTTATTCAGTCAGTTACTGTGCTAAACAAAGTCCTTGGGGTGAAGCATTTACAGTTAATAATTGAACTGCTATAATCTATCTTGCTTTCAAATTAACAATTTATCATAGCAACAAATTAATTACCTTTTTTTTTTTATTTTCAGCATACTAGCACATAGTGGCTAGCCTCTTTTAACTCCCACTATTAGTTTTTCCTTTTAATGTAGACAAAGCATGAAATTTTACAGTCAGATCTGAAACTTAGCTATGAATAACTTACTGAGAAAATTTTACATTTCAAATACAAAATGAGTTACAGACATAAATGTACCCAAGACTAAGTCACCATGGATAGTCCTGGTGATGAAACCATTAACTTTCTGGGTAACAGAGAGGGGTTTCTATTTACTTCTTTCTCAGTTGCTACTTTCACACAACACTAGCAATTCCAATAAACAGACAATTAGAAGTTCTACTAATAAAATGTTTCCTGATTTTTTTCACAAACTCATTCCATTCAAAACCTGTACTGTTCACTATTCATAAAAAAAGAATAAAAATAATTACAGCAATGCAAGATGCTTTCATGTAACACTCAGTCTGATTGCATCAAAGAGTAAAAATTACACCACAAAGTTTTGAAAAGACTTTTCTTCAGCAGTAATTGGTTTCCAAGTCCCAGGATTTGACTGGAGTTTTAAAATATTTCCTCAGAAAACAGTTATTCTTGGACTATTTGTGATCTTGAGAGAATCTAGAAATGTTACAACAGTTCTGATTCTTAGGTGAACTGTACGTATTTCTTACAAACTAATTCCTAGGTGTTTCCAGAGTAAAGATTGTACAGTTAATTAGACATGACCCCAGGATGAATTGTAACTATTTTAGTTTAAATTTATAGCTGCATGCTTTTGAAGAAAACTTTTCAGCTACAGGAAAAACTAGCTCTGAGTAGATGCACTTCATGCTGAAATATATTTTCTGTAGTATTACAGCAGAAATGAAGAAAAGCCAGAATAATAATAAAAAAAAAAGAATCAAGCGGAAAACTATTTGAATGAAGCACAAAAAGCAAAAATCTCACATGCATCCATATATCCTTTTATTCAGGAGTCTGACTGGGGCCATGAGCCAAAATGAGTTATACACGGAGTCCTAAATGAGTTATACACACATACATACTCCATAGTTCCACTGAATTCTCATGGCAGTTGGTAAACCTGCATATAAGAATATATTATCGGTGGAGTTTAGTTTAACCTTTCTGACAATTTAAAGAGAAGACAGCAAAGACAGACACCTCTCTTGACCCAAAGCCTGAAACAAAACTCCTAATTACATCTAATGACTTTTGCCTTGGCCTACTTGCTCTTTTATAATCACAAACCCATCTTGTTGCTAATCCCCTCTCTTATTTCCTTGAACCAGCATGCTGCACTTTCATGTCAAGTTATATATATCCAAAATGAAAGTTTCATAATGCCTTTAACACATACAAGTTTTCAAAGGGCATCTTAAATAAAATTACCTTCAAAATGTGCAATGAAATAGGATGATATACATACTTAGATAGTTCCACAACCACATACCCTTACATGTACACAAAACATCTAAACTTCCAATAACAAAGCAATTGAAAAACATT
The DNA here is from genome assembly GCA_013396655.1 of Campylorhamphus procurvoides. Classification (NCBI taxonomy): domain Eukaryota; kingdom Metazoa; phylum Chordata; class Aves; order Passeriformes; family Dendrocolaptidae; genus Campylorhamphus; species Campylorhamphus procurvoides. The sequence continues at coordinate 465,119 of WBMV01006571.1, read as the reverse complement.
AGAGGTATAGTCAAGATACTCTCAAATTACCAAGTCCCTTGCCCTCTTATCTAGCCTAAACAAAATCAAATATGAAAACAAAGAAAAGAGGAAAAGATGCAACAATTGATAAGAAATAAAGACATGGGACATCTGTGACACTACCGACTAAAAAGGAGGAGGACCAGCTTCCCCTCATCATCTACTCACATGTAATAATTCCGGCAGGTTTGTAATACTGTTAGATAGTCCACAGCTACACATATAAAAATGCATATGATTTCAACATTTATGGTTGTTTACTAACTGCTAGATGCCTTTAATCACTGCAGTAATGCTTTCCCTCCACCTCAGAACTGATGTTAAAAAATAGACAGGCAAGCAGGGAAAGTTCAAGAGAGGAGATGAGCATAATTGTGTGGCACCTCAAAGCTCTCCCTTGTACCTTCCAACCTTTGCTCTTTTCCTTCCCATTTTCTATTAGTTTTCCTTGCTGTGCTTTTCCTGAACTTCAGCTCAGCATAAAATCTCATTATCAAAATGTCAAGGCAATAACTGTATCTTTATATCTCTCCTTTTTTTACCCCCTGCAAAATATATACGCACTGAAGTTGTTAATATGGCTTTATTATTTTAGGTAATTAATAGCTCCAGTTCAGAGGAGGAATCAATTATTCTTCATGTTCTGTAGTGCATACTGGAGAACTCGCAGTCCATATTAACTACAATGTACATTACCTATTCTATATCAAACATATAGTTGGTATTCAGTGGAGAAATATGGAAAGAGAAGTATGGCTACTATGAGATTACTTAAGAATCCTAAACCTTATCGAAATAATAGCAAGTACAATTCAAATGCTTAAGGATCTGCAAGTTTATTTGCTAGAATACAGAGTTATGCAAACTGATTTTTTGTGCTTTGCCTGAGACACTCAACACAACTTGATAAAAGCCTGTAACAAGTCCCTTTTTTTCAGGAGAAAGGACACTTGTGGTGGTCAGTGGAAAGCTCTGGATCATTCCTCACACATGCTGCTGATTGCAATTCATTAAGTCTCCACATACAGTCCCAACCTTTCTGTTATACTGCTAATTGACAACTGTGAAATGGGAAGGATCTCATCTGGATGCTCTGTCAGAGTAACAACACCTACCCATAACACCACTCTGTTCACCTTTGAGAAAAGCCTTCCCCCATCCTACTTTGGGGAACAGCCACAAAAACTGATTCAGGTTTAAAATGACCACAGAAGTCTTTGTTTGCAATTTTGGAGCAATTATTCCTTGTTGTTGCAGCTGGTTTTTTTCACCTTTTCCCTATACAGCAGGTGCTTGTGGGTGAGCAGGCAGAGAGCACATTGGTCAAGAGTAAGAAGACCAGTATTATAGAGAGCTATACAAGGTACATAAATACACAAAGTCACGCTAACTTCTACTGGTTCATGAACACAAAGCAATATAAGAAGTGGAGTTTATCAAAAGCAGGAATCCACCAATAGATATGTCTGTCCACTTGTAATAAGTGAGAGCTTCTTCAAGGATTTATCTATACTGCAGCTTTCAGGGGTGAAACAAGAGACAGAATACAGCCAATTTTTGTGATCATTAGTCAGTTGTCCAGACATCAGTAATAAAGGCATTTCAGGTACAGGTTACTTCCTCTCTCTTTTTTCCAAGTAACAGATATGTCCCTGAATTCCCCTTAAAACAGGTCGCCTCACTCAGTGCAAAAAACCTGTACTCAGTTCTACTTTAACATATATGGACAGACCAGCATCAGTGACACATGTCTGCTGCCTCATATGGGCAAATACAAAACAACCAAACCAAGGCAAATCTATTAATGAGGAGCAGCAATATTATTTTTCTGGCTTGCTTTACAAATTATAGACAGAGGGCAAGTCCCTTTACCCTTTGAAAATGACAGACTAAGCTCTACCTGTCAGAGTAGGGCAAAGACCCAGAGTGCCAAATCTGTAATTCTTAATTTAAAAAAAAAACAAACCAAAAAACAACGACAAAACAACAAAGTGAAGAAATCAGAATTAAGTCCATACCTGAAGACACTGATTTTTTTATTTTAAGACAGGATTGCCATGTTTAGATTTAAGCACTGTTCCGTGCCAGACTACCTACCTACAAGTCCTTTAAGCAGTTTGAATTGACACCATCTGCCCCCCACCCCAAGTATCAGTGCCAGGAAATGCTGCTCTTGAAGGTCTAGCCAGCAGCACCATAATGTGGAAAAAAAAGAGCAAAATGCCCCAGTGATCTACCTCTCCTTTTAAACCCATGGCTTCTTTTGCTTTGTCTGCAAAAAAGGAACTGTTGCTGTTCCTCCAGTGTAAAATCCCCAGTGTGTGGCTCTGTTTCTCTGCGGGCTATAGTGTCCTCTGCCTCTGTGACACTCCCTTGGAATCATGGCCTTCCTTTAGGAGAGCAAAGGAGGGCAAAGTCTCTAAGGCCTGCAGACTCCACTGTCTGCTCTCAGCACTTGGTATTTTCCAAGAATTAAATGTTGCATCAAATTTATTACACCGAGCATCTCCTTTCTCTTCACTTACTTAATAACATTGGACATACAATCCACTGCAGAGCACAGCCTGCTTGGTGACTGATTTAAATCTCTTCCTTTAGAGATTACCTGGATTTTTAAGGTTAAAAGACTGTCACAGTGCAGAGAATATTCCATTCTATGCATCTTATATAGAACCCAAAGTTGGCAGTAAATTAAGTACAAGACAAAGACAGAGGATGTCGACAACAACCTGTTGTAAAAAGCCTCACTATAATAACCTTTTCTGTTTAAAAAAACCCAACCAACCATTTGTATTAAAATACTTTATTTTCTGTTATGGTCTTTAGAGATCATACATATTTCAGAGCCTCATTCTCTCAGCTGACACATTCGTAACACAGCTGTTGATACAATCCATATTAAAGCTAAACTGTTTTAAGATACTAGAAAAACAAACTGAACTGCAATCAGGGGATAAAAATAGGTCATACACCTTCAAAGGACCAGCAAATTTTCTGCCTCTAATGTATGTTTATGAAAATTCACCTCAATTCCAATTCTCTCCTACCTCTTTCTAGGTACACTGCTTAAATCATAAATGCTGGCAAGCAATAAAATGACTATTCCGAGAAACAAGGAGGAATCCTCTGTAGCAACAGTGATTTCTTTCACTTCCCTGGCTCATTAATTAACATTTTTTTCTGAATACCCATAGACTGCGTCCAGAAGAGTGACTAAGAGCAGAGAGTTTAAAATAAGCAATGGTAGAGCTGCTGTAACACCAGCTAATGAGGTGCTGTGAAGTCTCTGTGACCAATTTCCACTGTCTGCAGTTAGAATTTACAGTGACTTCCATGATCAGACCTTCTATTATTAGAAGCCAGAAGGTATTACAATTCCAAAGAAAATCAAAAATTTTCAAAGGGTTTATTCTGTTTAATTGTGGGCTGCTTGTTTAAATTTCATTTTAAGGACAGGGCATCTCAGAAGCCCTGTTGCCTGACCAATTTAAAGCAATTTTGAAAATCTGTTCCCATATTCCTAAGAACTTTAGTTCAGTAATTTCTAGCTTTTGCACTGAAAGCAAGCTGGAAAGAACTTTTATAAAACACTTAAAAAGCTGAGTGGAAAGAACTGCTGGATTTCAGAAAACAGACTAGCATCAGTCCATATAATTTTCCACCTAAGTATCAGGAGGAAAGAAGCAGTTTAACAGCACAAGCATGAGCTATAAATGATAAAAAGAGGAAGACAGTTATGTAGAAAAGCAGTATTAAAAGAATTTTAGGAAGTTTGGAACTAACATTAAACTTTAATATAGGATGAGATAACCTCATGTGCACTTACACTGGTAAGTGTTGGTTTATGCACAGGCATTAGTTTCTCATACGTCCTAAGACTCGAATTTGTTTCCACAGCCAAAGTCCTAAACTGACCTGAAATTAAATTTCCTTCCATTTTTAAGATAAGGTGACCCAGTTCAATGCAATGAAATAGCCAACCATGAACAAAAGTGAGGTCCAGGAAAATAAAAATTAGTGTAATTATACCTCAAATTCTAGTAATAATGGATTAATTTATTTTTTTTTAAATCACAACAGATACTGTGCCTCAGCATAGCTGTAGGAGTTGAGCCCATATGTGTGCCTTCACCTTCGGTTTCATCAGAAACCTTTGCTTTCATAGAGAATTAATTTGTAATAGAAAAAACATTCTACTCCAAGTGCAAAAGTGGATTGTAAAGTAATCACTCTGAAACAACTTTTCTAGAACAACAGTACGGTTTGAAAAATCCTACTTTGCTTTCCACTATCTTCCTCCTTTACATTTTCATTCTCAACTGCAATACATGGAACATGGAAGTAAAACTAAGCAGAGTGGCTTCAAATATAAATGAGAAAAGGTAAAAATATAGAACCTGCCTCCTAAAAGTATTTCTCAGCTTTAACTATAGCTATACAAATAGATAAAGTTGAAAGAAAAAAAAAGAGAAGACAAGAAAGAGTTGTAACTTGTGTAGGTTCTTGACAAATCCCAGAAAATTCCTTTGTCAATCAGACAGAAACTCAAAATGGTGAAAAGGGCACTTCAGTTAAGAAGAGAAGGCTCTTGTATTCACTTTACTGATGTCCAAGGACAGAGAGTGAGATACGAGGAGCTCAACAAAATAGCCCAGGAGAATATCATAGTTCTGTCAGGCACAATATCATATTATAGCTTGTAGGTGTTTGTCTATCTGTGGAGTAGATCTCTAGCTTGTGCACCTTTTTTTTTTTTTCCCCAAGCTGTACCCTGAATTTTTCTAAGGGAAAAAAAAACACAAACAACAAAACCAAAATCCTTCTGTCCTCTCTATCCTGATCATAATATAGATTTTATTAAGGGACAGTAAGAAATCAACTACGTACAACTGGGATGGTAGCCTGAGTATGATGATAAAATCAGAGTGCTCATTTCCCTAAAAGTAATAAACATTTGCATTAGTATTTAAGGGGGTGGCTATATTTTCTAATTATGTATGGTTTGCATACAACTGTTTCAAATGGTTTCATGCAGCAACTCACTCCCCAGTCTAGGTATTTTCATTACTCTTAATTCCACTGATTTATTATTTCAAAGTGATTCACTCCTCTCTCTCATGAGGTTTTACTATGTGTATATATTTTAATTTCTGCTGATAATTTCATGTCAAACATTGCCAATTTCTGGGTAACAATTTTAGTCATTGCTTAGCCCCGATGCTTCAAGTGTACTCAGGAGATCTCAGAGGAACATGCAGTCATTTTGGCACTTCTCTCTTGAGAATCTGACAACAAATATTATTCAAACAATATTCAGAAACACTTGGCTTACTAGACAGGGAGAGTATTTTTTTCTGTTTGGTGAATGCAGAAAGCAGTTTGCATCACCTGAATTGCCCCCTTCTGAAATAAAGAGACATCACAAAAACCCATTAACTAGCTTTTAAGGCCCTTGTATTTATACCACAATAATAATAATAATAGTAATATAATAAAGCTTACTAGTAGTTAACAAGGACAATTATATAAACCTGATGTTCTGACTGGAGTAAAAGTCCATTATGTCCAAATCTGTGCAAAAGCCTATTTTTCCCCTTGTCCTGTGGAATAATTCTGCAGATAAAATTTTTAAAAATGCCTAAGGACAGGTTTAATTCAAAGAACATCTTTACATCTTAGTCCCCAAAATTATTTGAGTGAAATATGAAAAAAGAGAGATATGAGTAGGATTTGAGAGAAATATGAAAAAAGTTTCCTCAGGGTGTCTAGCTGGGGGTTCAGTTCTTCCCTCTCCACTGCTCAGCTTGCCAATATCTGAGCTTAAATTGTAAATCATAATAAAGCCAAGCTGAAAACCTTTCCCAGGGGCAGAACATGTTGTTTCTGTATTTTTGGTTTTCAGATTTTTATTTTTTGTCAGGATAATTTTTTTCTGTAATATCAATAATATTATATTCTTCAGAGAGGAAGTCCATTACATGTCTGACTTCTAAATCCACCTGTTTTGTTTGTGAGAAAAGTAGCATACATCTATATTCTATTCAAAGCTATTGCTTTTGTTGGCAATATATTGCCATTTCAATAGTATAGATTCTATATAGTATCTTTCTTTAGAATACTTACTTCTTATATAATTTGTATTGGAAAAATATAAGAGTCTTACTTATAAAAGCATGTGTATTGATACTAGTATCTCTGAAGCTTTCAGCTTGAATAAGCTTCTTATGTGACTGCTGGCAATGAGATTCATTTCTTGCTGTGGATTTCTGTTCTGTTTTTTCTAAGGTACCATTAATGAAAATTTCTTTACATGACATTCATTGCCAGTTAACAGGATTTGTTCAGGGTATTGAATATGCAAATAATATCAATAATGGTATAAATTTGGATTATATGCAGGAATAAAGTACATAACCACTCAGCTTTTTACTTCTGTTTAATTACACTTTCTATAAGCAAGAGAAAAACAACAGTTAACAATATTACCTAACATAACAGGCAGATGAGACAATCCACTGCTGTAGAGAATGGAAGACATACAGAAGAAAGAAGACAAGCATAGGGCTCATTCTGAAGGGACTGTTTCAGCTCACAGCCCTCTGTTCCTTGAACACAGCCAAGATAAGAGAAGAAAGAAGGACCTCTGCACTTCTTTCTTCTCGTCCTTTAATGGGCACAGTTGCAATAGCATGACCTTTCCTTTGAGAGTATAAAAGACAGGAGGAAATAATAGTTTATATACAGTACTTGATATCAATAAGAAACAAGTATTGTTTTAATTTCCAGTCCAACTTATCCCACTCCCCCAAAACAACACACAACTGAACCAAAACAAAATGTTTTGAAAGTGACTATAACTCACTAGGAGTGTCTTAGCTCGTTGTTTAGGCAAGGACAGTAGGGACTCTCTTACCCATTACAGGATTATACTTGTGTCTCATCTTCCACAGCGTCTGAAAACATCATGACCATCTCCTGTAGCAAACTGTGCTAGCTACAATCACATAAAAGAGAGGGAAGACCCAGAAGGCCTTCCCCTCCCTCCTCAGTTCTTCACTAAGCAGCCACCTTGCAGTTAAAGGCACAGCAGGGCTTTCCTTCATCTGGGCCTTCCATTACTGCAGATCAGCACTTTCTTAAGATGGAAAGAGGATTACATAGAAACAGTTAAGCTGCTACCACTGTCTCTACCAGGCACTCAGGCTTGAACTCCAGCATTTCCTCTAAGATACTAACTGTCTACCATAAAGGCAGCTATTAATCTTCTACCTACTTCTATTTCTGAGAGGACTTTTCAATTCCTTATAAGAGCATGTCCTTCCTGACAAAACAAGAAATGGAAACACAACAGAAGTGCCAGAACAGAGTTTAAGGATGAAATTCTCCCCATTTTCTACTTGCTCTGTAGTGTAAACGCCATGCTAATCAAGAGGAAAGGAAGAGAAAGAACTGGAAGGGATCTCTTCAAAGTGCCAGACTTCATTCCTCATGTTGGAAACACATTACAGACCTACCAAAACACCTTCCTTTTTGGCAGCATTCTAGCCTGAATCACCAAGTAAATATTTCAAATGCTTTATACAGTTTAGAAAATCAATTTCAGACACTAGGCTAATGAGACACTCCTCTGGGAGTTTAAGATGCTAAAAAAGTTCCTGAAACACAGTGTTTTTTTAAGCTTGTTAAAGCAGCTATTCAGTAACTTCCAAAACAACAAATGATTGCACTGTTGTCTGGCTAGAAGAAACGTTTACTGGTATATTTGAACTACCCACAAAGTCCTGCTTGTGGAGTTTTAACAGTTTTTCACTGACTTCCAAGTACTGCTTAGGAATCTGAACGATAAAGACTGTATATCACTAAATTGCTTCATTTGAATCACAAATTTGAAGCTTCAAAATACGCAAAAAGAAAGCATCAGATAAGTTATCACAAGACAAATTATATTTCATGTTTGTTTATTCAAACACATGAGAGTGAAACGTAAGAGAAGGACACTTTGCTAGAAGGTAACGCAGTTTTGACATTAGTCTTGGTCTAATTTCTTCTGCATGACAAAAAACACTGTGACTGAGATCCATAAGTCACCTCTGGCAACATCGCTTATTCAGTAGGAGATGTAGCTGAGGGTCTGGTCTTTGATGGGTTTGGCTACAGTCCAATTTGAAATGACTCAAGCAAATGACATTTAAGACACCACACCTTCAATTACCCTTGAAAACAGAAGCCTGTGCCTGCATTTCACTACATTTAACAGCTTTGTTATGAGGTCATTTTACCTGGCTAAACTAAGCTAAAAGGCTAAAATCAGCAGAAGGATCCTTTCCCAAATACTTGAATTTCCAAGAGATGAAGTTGTGGCAGACACCAAGCAGTGAAGAGACTTGGCTAGCCACCTTTACAGAGCAAGTCATTAGCAGGCATAGGAGTTTAGACTACTGACCCCTATAGTAAATGCAAAAGGTCATCATATACCTTCAAGGTTTCTTTTATCTATTTTACTATTTAAAAACCCAAAACTGTTTCCATAATGACAGAAGTTTTCAATTTTCCTTGGAAATAAATTTTAACTTCGGGTTTTGTGGAAGTCTGAAAGCCAGGTCTTGTAAATGGAAACATCAGCAGACCCTGAAATGCAGCAAAGCTATAATGCATCTCTAATGACTTCATCTTGGCTAACAGAAGGTATTGCCAGTCAACAGAGGGTAAAATTTCATTCTGCTATTTATGCAATATGAATTAAAAGAGAAAAGTTTTTTGCTCAATGGCAAAAAATGAAAATGCTGAATTTTAAAGGCCCCAAATCTCATGTGGATTTCACCTCAATTCAGACATTATACTGGTGTTTGGAAATATGAGCCTTTCTGTGAAATTTCCATAAAAATCCAATTTACCCACTTCATAATTTTAAAGGCTTAAACTACAGTGCAGGGCTTGTGTACTCTGTAGCCTTGAAACTGATTTGGTGTTTTCCTCAGCTTTGATGAATAGTTTGTGACCTTCCTCCTCTCCTCTAAATGTTTCTCTTTAAAATATTAATACTCAGAAATCAAGAAAAAAAAAAGTATATGTGTCTAACAAAGAATGAGGACAGTAAAACATGGCTCTTAAGATGAGAAAAATAATACTCCTGGGAAGACCTTCAGAACATATGTAAAAATAAAAAAAACCCTTCCAAATGAGCCAGCATACTAAAGAAGAGGTTTCCCCTACTTTTCTTTATGCTTTTGGTCTTAAAGTCTCATTGCAAAGTAGAGAAGTGACCTGGGGAGTGGACGTGAATAATGGCATATTTATTAGGCAATGGAAAATAAATACAGTAAATGAAATTTTGGTACAGTCCATTAAGTACAAAACCTTCTAATTACTCAATTGGATTCCAAAGCTCTCCTTTCTCTTGTAATGCATTTACCTCCCAAGACTATAACCCTTTCTATAAATATGGATAAATATATATTACAAAAAACAAGACTTATAAAATGTTCTACTCTTGGAAAATGCCACTAAAATTTCGATTATAAATACACTTCTTGTACCCAGAAGAGAGATTTAAAACGTGGAGGAACTGTGATCAAATTTTACCTCTCTCTAAAATAACTACTCAAAACCCCATTTAATCTGACCACAACATCAGTAACCCAAAGCCATGTGCTCTCTAACAGTATTTCCAAACGCTATTCTCATTAATTTCATGTTTTGCATCTGCACAATATATTATGAACAAGCTTGCTCCACCCATGCACAGACCAGAATCAAAGTCAGGAAAAGCACACACTCCATATTAATACAACCTTCCTGTCAGCAGAGATAATTAAATGATGTTCAGCACTATAACATCTGAACTTGGGTAGTTTCCTACTCACTCTAACTGTGGACAAAGAAAGCTCATGTTTGCCTAAAATGTATTCCATAGGCACAACCCATTGGAAATTCATCTGTTACCAACATCCTGCCCTAAAGACAAGGCAAAAAGGAACTGCCAAAATTGCTCTGTGTGTGTGAACTCTCAGGTTTATGAGAAAGCACTAGTTTTAATATGTTCTGTCTAGTAAAATATTGGAACAATTTAATTTGACTTTCTCATTTCATCCACATTCTAAAGGACTCTAACATATTGTTATGGATTTACACTTTTATGCCTATTTTTTTTAAAAAAATATTATTACTATATTGCCATTATACTTTTGGTTATATTTAGCATCTCCAGGACTATTTCTTCTCTGAATTTTACATTCCAAAGAAACTTTTAAATAACAGCTTTTCATTGCAGCTCATTAAAATTCAAAGGTCTCAAGAATTATCTCTTCTGATCAAGTCCTTTTACTGTTTAAATTGGAAATATTGTCTTCATATACATTTAAAACATGCAATGGAATTGTCTTTCAGATATTCTGAGTAACTGATAATGTAGATAGCTGAACTTGCCTATTATTTGAGTAGCATCTTTTGTCTTCAGTTTCTGCCATCTCCACACATACTGTGCTGTTGCTTGATCAGGGTGCTGATACAACAGTAGAAGTTTGAACATCTATCCTTACAGCACTAGAGCTGTTAAACCTTGTATTTCACATCTACATTACAAGAATTTTCAATAGTGATTTTGTCATTACTGTAACATTTATTTTACATTAAAATAATTATATATGCCAAATAAAAGACATGAGTATATTTAATTCTAAGAGATATCCAAGGCATGTGTGATATTTTTTAATAGTCTAGCCAAAGCTATACTTAAACACACACCTGAGCACTAGCCCACCTGCTGGGATTCAAAAAGGTCTACATCATATAAATTTCTCCTGAGGAAAAAATGCAGATTAGAAATCAAAGGGAATTTTAGAAGTTTAACCTCCCTACATGTCAGTGATAGATTTTCAGGGATCAATACAGATTTAATAACAACACTTTTAATGTTTAACACTGTAAAGAATTCAAACTGAATTTTGGCATGCTTCTCAAGTAATTCTGTTTTCAGAATCTGAAATCTAGGTGATTTAGTCCAATCTACATGAATAACTTAATGGAGCATTTCTGTTTCACAACATCAGAAGCCTATCATGGGTACCTAAATTTAGCTTAATTCCTTTGTCTACCTTGTAAACTAGCAGTTACGTTAAGGACTGATAACACTGATACTGGAAACCTCACTGCTCCCTGAGTCACATGCAGGAATAAATCCTGTACTTTTTTGGTCCTGGAATTAAAAGCATGACCTGCCTTGATTTTCTTATTGCAATGTGAAAGCTTGTTCAATTAATTGTGTCTGACATTTTTTAATGAGGCTTTTGTTACAGCCCTAAATCTTTTCTCAACTAATTGCAAATAATGTACATAGAATCATATGAATGAGAGGTGTGACAGAGGTCTTCATAATTTCTGACTGTGAAGGACAGCTTCTTCTAGGAATGCCAAGCACTGAGTGGTAAACTTCCAATTTTAATGATAATTTTTATTTCCTTATTCTCCTAGATTCTTTAAATTTTATGCCAAATTTCAGTTCAAGTCACCATATTTTTCCTCTACAACTTGAACCATAACATTTCTGACTTTCTCCTACATGACACTACTCAAAGCAGTAGACATGATCGCAGGGAAACAACTTCAGTACTTCTTTAACTGTCATGTTTGACACTTAATAAATTTTAATTACTGTTGCAGGACAAATATCAGTGGAGCAAGCCACAGTTATTAGAATTACAATAAAGTAAGGTATGAACTAGTACTAATCTATATTAATAAAACAAACATTATTTTATATAGACTATTTAGATTGTATGTGTTTGTATGTGATATCTAAGCATAGAAAGAAGAGTTCCAGTAAGTCAGTAACAAGCAAGGAGCTTCAGCAAAGAAAACTGCAAGAAAGCATAAATGAAATATCAATACAGCCTGAGATCTGCCAGATTAACAGTCTCCATAACTGTTTCAAACAGACTTATGTACAAATCTTTTTTGATATTATGGCATACTCACAAAAAACTGAAAATTTGAAACGGAATTTTCATTTAATTGTTCTCCAAATCCACTCTGCAAAAAACATCTCAGCTCTAGCATAGAGATTACATGTCTAATACAACAAGATGGGCACAATTTATTGTTGTAATTGTGAGGTCTTTTACTGGGTCAATGACGAAGACAATGTAATTTGATACAATTCTGAGCAACCCTATTTGAAACAATGGAAATCTCTTGTTTACTTTTTTCATATGGAACTTCTCACTTTCTAAATAGCTCTATTGCTTTTTCTTGCTTTCATTTCCCCAGTGCCTCCCAAATCAGTTTCTACTGTATCAAGAAGGCTACTATGAAAGCAATGCAAAACACTGGATTTCTTGGAGAAACTATTACGTTTGTGAAGTACTTTGAAAATGTAAAAAGCCATGGATATGGAAAGTAGTTTTAGTGAAAATAATAAAAGGCAGGGCATATTGGCACTTGGTAATATATTTTCTTATTGTACGTACAACTGTTTCAGAAGAGACAGACATTGTGAAACCACTACATAAAATGAAAACCTATGTCAAGCTTGTGCTTAGACCTGCATGGGTAACAAAAACAGTTCCAGTGTCACAGGACACAATAACCCAGTGTTACAGGACACTACCTTTCTCTGAGACATGGCCATTTTCTGAATAACCTCCTCAGCTTAAAGGCTCCCTGGGTCAGATACTAACTGGCAAAAACTAATGCCAGAAATAGCAGTTCTCTCTTCAGTGTTAATGGGCATAGTTTAACACAGCTCCAAGCTTGCAGCAGCAAAAGAACTGTGTGCTGTCTTGTCACTGAACATCATGGAAGCACCTTTAGGAAAGTCAGTTCAGCACCATGTACTAGAGAGAAATATTTTTTAGGTAAAGAGGCAGCATCTTTTGAAGCTACCTGAATTAACTTCACTAACTTATGTGGTCATACATACTTATATGTATGACTTGTCATCACTACAGTTTTTAATTGATCTGTTAATTTCACAATGTACTGTCCTACTTAAATAATGAAACTGCATTAACATTATCAAGACTGAGAAAACTTGAAAACACTTAATTGTTACTGAAAACAAAGGCACATTCATTGAAAATAATTCCATAAGCTATTTGGGGATTACGTATGCATACAGGTAAATCATTTGTTCATGAAAAGGAAGGATAGTCCACTGCACTAGTAGAAACTGCAGTGTGACATAAAATGATCCTCTGCTTTGGCATGCCATATAGGCTCAAGTAGTCTGTGATACTGACTTCCACCTCTGATCTCCCTCAGAGTGACTTTGGTATTTGAGATGGTAAGTCTACTTCAGCACTGCTGATGTTTACAAGCATAAATGCCTGTCACATTTCCAGTGAGACTTAAGGCCCTTTAACATCTTACTACTCCTCAAAATATTCCCCCCCCCCCCGATTTGCTATGGCAGTTCCAACCTGTTCATTAGATGGAAACAGGATAGCAAGTTTAACAAAGATGAAATAAATATATGGAAGAAGTGTCTGATTTAAAGACTGTAATTAAATGATGCCCTAACATTCCACACTAGCAGAAAACATTTGTTCTTGGTTAACCAGGGGGAAAATGTTTATCCATCTGTCACATAAAACAACATTCCTGACCTTCTATGAGGAAAACTAATTGCTATGGATAATTTGATCTTTAAAAATGAAAGATTTGTGGTTCCATCATCACCAAAATTGGAAATGTCAAAGATAATTCCTCTGGGATGAAAGAAGAAAGGAACTGCAACCTGAGAGCCAGAGACGCATTTCTGCCTCTTTATAGGAATATACAAATATTGAAGAGCACATTCATTTTTGGCAAATGTTAAAAAGGAGTGCACAAAAGGCTAATTTCTCTTTCCAGAGAATGCATTACTCTGAAGGCCAACCATGGAAGTAATGTTGCACTAGATAAATCAAAATGTATGCAACTATCTACAGGAGACTCACAATAGAAAGAAAGCCACATGAAACCAACATGCTCAAACTGCAGAAAATTAAATGTTGTTACTTTTACCAATGACTTAAGAAATTCTCTACAATAGCTTGGGTTTATGAACACCTAGGATTTAATCCAAACAAATATTTATCACTTTTTTTTTCCTTTCATTTCAGTAATCACAATGGATAGAAAGAAAAACTAGACAATTTTTCACCTCAGTGACTATGGCTGTAAAACAGCACAAGAAATTAAATTGGGATATGTGCAATGAATAACAGTTTAAATGCAGATATGATGTTCTGATGTGTACAAATAAGGCAAACCTTAATTTAGACTGAATTATTGAAGTATTAGAGCCAAGGTATTTTATCCCTCCTATGCTTTTACAGTACCTAATGCAAGTAGGCAGTCAGCAGGACTAGCCTACAAATACTCTATATGAAATGGTAACACATAGTCTCTTCTGTAGCTAAAATTTGCTCCCGAGGAAACAGAGTTGACAGTGTGTGCTCCCAGAAGATGAGTATATATGACCAGATCAGGCACCAGTGAAAACAAGTATCAATGAAAGAAAAACTTAACACATTACAAAACATGCAAGTTGCATGGTGCAACAACTACACACACTTACGCATTCAGTATTACTCAACTCCTTCAGACATCATTCTTTACCTTACAGTATCTTTGAATGAATTACTTATGGGAACTGAAACCTCACTCTTCTTTCACAATGGTAAAATAATTTCATCTACTAGTTTTCTTGGAATTCTGGTTCACTTTTAACTGTAATGGTCTTGGTCATATTTTATATTACCTGATATATTTTTTGATCATCTAGTTTATTTCCAAGGTTTTCAGTAATAATTTAATTTGTGAGTTCTACACACAATAATTTGTTGTACCAACCAATTCATACTAGAGCTATGTTAAATATTATTGCATGGCTTTATGACATCAAGAAACACACTTCATATTTCAAGTTTTAGTTGGCTATACAGATGCAATAAAAAAGGCATTTCATTTATTTTAAAACTGTTAATGGAAAGTAACATTGTAGCCATATTACACAGAAAAGCAAGGTTAGAATCATAGAATCGTATCACTAAAGTAGACATATTACAACTAAGCAAACAGCTGAACAAGTGAAAGAGTTGTCATAAAGGCACTGCAAAATGCAAGTAGGAATACAGAAGAAGGTGGAACCACAGTGGTCAGGAAAGTATGAGCATGGGACCTCAGCACAAATAAATCCTTAATAACATTGCACAAACAACAAATAAGTCCTATAGGTCAAAACCCATCTTGGCATATGCCTTCGGAAAGTTAGCATTTGAAGTTTAAAAACAAGATAGATTGGTTAAATAGGTAGGCAGAGCAATCCATAGACAAGTGAATGAGGAATACAAAGAAGAAAGGGAGTATTAATCACCACAGTAGGCAGTGATCTCAGCATAACAGATGCCTGTCCATTGTCAAGTTAATCATAGGAGAGGAGACAAAAGAGGTTGGAGGAAAGGTCAGAGGCAGAATAATGAACTGGTTTAGTGTGAACTAGTAGTGTGTTCTTTCCATGTGCAAGGGAAAGTCACAGCAAAAGCAAGATCACTCAGAACAAAGCTATGAACAATAATAAACAGGCGAAACAAACAAGATATGACATCTGAACACCATTTAAAATTCAAAAAAAGGCAGTATGCAATAATTCAAAAAAGGCTCTAGGAAAACGCAAAAGCTTTATGTTCTACACCATGAAGAATGCAGATCCAAATAGATGGAAATTACTTGAGCAACAAGCTAGAAAAATAACCTTTCATCGGTATTTTTAATACCTTCAAGCTAGGTGAGATTGCATGTATCAAGAGCAGAGAATGCAATTTTGCAATTGCAAGAAAAACATTATATCTGTGCACCTTGTATTGAGAAAGGCTGTACCTCAAAATTACTTCTTAGACAGAATCAGCTATATTTGAACACTAGGCAGATGTGAAGAGCCTGAGAAAAGGCAAAATTGAGCATTAAGGGATGGACAAGAATATTGCAGCTTGCCCAGAATAATTAAAGAAATAAAGGTTAAAACTTGCTTAAGTTGAGGTGATTATACACTGCAGAGATGCTTGAAAGACAAGGACTATGTTTAAGTTGCACAAAAGTCCAGAAAGAAGAACCAACAGTTATTAGGAAAGACCAGATTCTGAATTTATGTTCACAAACCTAATTTTCCAGGCATTACAGACTTAGAGAGGACAGCAGGAAATAATTATGACCTATTGCAAATCACCAGCATCCCTACTGCGAGTCATCCACAGGATGAAAGCTTGGGTAAGAACTATCGCTAAAGCTCACTGTAGTAACCTCTGAGAGACAAGAACTTACTGATGTTGATAAATTTTGTTGACTAGTAACTATCACCATTAAAATCTTAACAAGAAAGGCTCTTCGTTTTCCATCCCAAATTATCATGTAGTGAAGGGAGGAAATGGATATATATCTATATGTTTGTTACCACTAATAAACAGAGACCTACAATGCCAACCAAACACCCCCAAACCAACCAAACAAAACAAAAAAACCAAAGGAAAAAAACCAAAAAAAAAACCCAAACAAAAAGAAGTAGAATATTGGTGAAGCTTGCAGGGACATCACGAAGAAGTCATATCTCCACCCTAGTATGCTGTGTGCTTCAAAGGAGGAAGGGCATCTCAAATCAAGAGAGTATTAATTCCTGCTGAGATAAAAAACCCAAACCAAACCACAAATGGGATGTCACGTGAACATCACCAGATCATCATACAAAGGAGAATCTCACTCAACATTGCCACGAAAAGCAGTAAGTCATGATGAAAAATGTTTTTGCGAGATGCAGAATAAGTGGGAGTTGTACACTGATTTTCCCTCTGACAGTATGTGGTGGGCCTCACAGAGAGAGTGAGCAGTTGACTGTGGTCCATATGAGCACCAGCAACAAGTGGAGGGAAGGTAGCAACATGCAGAAAGGGATCTATCCAGAGCAACAGGGAATCCTGCACTAATCACTTAGGACTGTCTGCAAATGATGCCACAGTTAGAGATGAAGACAGATAAGCTCTCTAGAACTCTCCCAACTCTGTAAGAGAGTAACAAAAAGCTCCTTCAAAAGGAACAAGACCATAGCCATATTATACATATGTTTCATGCCAATCTTACAAAGACAAGAAGGATGAAATGATACACCTGATTTTAAGTAACAATTGATATAGAGGGCATCTTGAGAATCTTGCTTAATGGGAGACTTACCAGGCTAAACACTAAAGAAATTTCATAATACATTGTGGCAAAGCAAACAGTATACTAAGACATATAAAGAAGAGGTAAATATATACAGAAAAGCAGTCAAAAGAATAAAATGCTCTTAAGTGGAAACTATATGAACTGTATTGAAGTATAAACTGTATCAACTTTTCTGAATGCAAGCAAACTGTAGAAATATATTTAAACTTTTCATTTAATTTGATTCTCACCAATCATTAATTTCCCTTGGTCCTCATTGACTCTTTCCACTTTCTCAATTCTTTCTTCAATGGAGTGGGTCAATCAGGTAGCATTTCTCAGTAAGCAATACAACCTGCCAGTCCTGGGAGAGGTTGCACATTTGTACCAGGCTAAAAATTGTATTTCACACTCTTACTACATATTGGTATATTTTTCAACTCAACAAATTTAATCCTGTCAAATTTATTTTACAGTCCAAACAAATTATTTGTCAAAACTGAAAGCAGCTCCAACACTTTGCCCCAAGGGAATTCTAGGTCACTGTTCCTCTTCTCCCAGGCAAATGCATTATGCACTCGAAAAGTAACCCTTTCCCCTATTTTTTGTAACATACATTACAAGTATCAAAACCCTTGAGTGTATGCATCTTTTTTGGTATTGTACAAACATAACAAAATATTCCTAGAGCAAACTGTATCTGTTAGACCTCAGGGAACGTCACTGCACTGATAGACCTGTAAAGCTGCTGATTTAGCTGCTTGTTAAATAGTGATAGGATAGTGAACAGAAAGGACAATACAAGACTAAGCTCTAATTTCAAAACAGCAACAAGAAGATCAGTTAATTTCACATATTCTTAATACTGCTTTTGAAATTATTAAGAGTCTCTCAAAACCCCAGAATGGAAAAAATAAGTTAGCATGAAGTATCTATAAGTTATCAGGACTGACCTTATATTTCATTAATAGTTCTTTCACTGAACTTCTGCACTATCAATACATATACCTGCATATGTTATATGCAAGTTTTCTTGTGACAAAATAGCTGTGAGAAACCAGATATTAGTACCCTTCCTTCTACCTAGCAATTTACTCTTAGATCTCAGGGACTTTCATATTTCTTCCTTCAGTCGATCACTTCCCTTTGATAAAAGGCAGAAGCCAGCTGATGGCACTGATTTTTGGATCTGACAGCCTTCTTTAACGTGATTCATCTCCATAGGTGATGGCAAAGTTAGGGGATGTGGTCTGAGGGGTTTGTTTTTTCACACGCCTCAGGTGTGATCATCCAGCTGTGATGGGAAAGTGGCAGTACATTATGAGTTCTCTCACCCTGTTCTGCCTCCTCTCTTGTTCAATGTGCATGTAGTGGATCCAGCTGCACTTCAGCCTGCATAAGTCTGTTAACTAGATTGAAGACAGCACTTAGCTTTCTGCATCCTCTTTGAACGCTGGTTTGATAGGCTGCTTGCAAGCCTAATTAGGATTCTCAGTAATGCCAGACTGGAAGATTAAAATGAAGATTGATTAAATGGACAATGAAAAAGCACTTTCAGTACAAACTTACAAGTTAGCAAGATGGATACTTCAATGCCCTCCTACAGATGCCTAAACAGCAAAGACAGGGATGTTCTCTCTGTACTGAAAGACCTATGACTGCAGTACCACAGGCTGAAATGTAAAGTGCTCAGCTCGGAAGGAAATTTAAAAGCTAGTCAGGAGAAAAGCAGAATGAAAAAAAGGTCACATAACTCTGCAGAGTATGTAGACATTTAAAACTCTGGGTTTATTCTAGCTTGGAATGAAGTGCGAGAGTTTTGAAACTCCATGCAATACAATTCAAGAGTCTAGGCCCTCAGGTAATCTGCCTGACTGTCTCAGAAGCAGAGACCATAGAAAACTTGAACATTTTTGGTGGAAAAAAACCCTCTTAGTTGGCTTCAGTCAGGATCTGATATCTTAAAGTCAATGAACTTTCACCAACATTTAACTAATTTACAGAACAGAAAATGCAGGCTTTATTCCTTAAATATTGATTCCAATAGCAACATACCGCTGCCACGATTTCTGCAGTATGAACACACTTTTTGGCTTAAGCATGTGTCAGAAAAATATATGCAAAATATTATATAAATAAAACATGATTTTATTTTATAATTATTAATTTCTACTCCCTAAAATTAAGGCAAACTGTTTGGAAAGAAAAAAAAATTAACTGAAGCACAAAATAGATCCACATTTACATTACTACCATGAGGGCAAGCCAAACGATTAACGGGGGTATGAAGTGTGGTATAATTTACACATTTCAAGTGTATATTTTAACTAGCAGGTGAGTGTATTTTGCAGGCTCTTTGTGCTGATGTGCAGAACACAGATGGGCTCTGTGACTTGACTTTTTCCACAGTAGCTAATGCTTTGAGCCCTACGGTGCACAGTTCAAACCTGGCTGACAGTTACCACACACTGGTTCTTCAAAGCCACCCAGTCTAGAGTCTGACAGACAACTACACTGAAAGATCTGCGTATGCACCACCTACCCCAGATGACCATCTAACTTCATCTGAGACAAAACCAAGAGGGCATTCAGAGAAACAGGTCTTCATTGAGAAGGCAAAAATTACTCAAATATTTTATAAATCACAGCATGGTTTGTAGCAAGACTGACATACTCAATCACATTCTGAAGAGGACTAGGAGCTACTGTACAGATCAGGTTTGAACATCCCACAACAATTTGAGCAGGTAAAGGGACAAAAAACTATTTTTTCCCTTGTGAGAAAATTAAAGGAATAGGGCATAAACTTCTACGTTTACTTTAGACAATCTAGTGAGAGCTTCAACAGTGCAACAGAGCATATTATCTAAAGAGTGGCTATTAGTTCTCATTTCAGTCTAACAGATGGACAAAACAATTTAGATATTAATTTATTTTGAGTCAATTAATTGTTTTTCAGGGTCAGAAACATTCAACAACATTCAAAATCAGTTACATTTTAAGGAAACCAAGCTAAGCTAATGTATTGACTATACCTCTATTTTCTGGTGGGAAGGAAGGAGGCAAAACACTTCTGCCAATCAGGCAGCATCACTTTAGAGGAAGAATTGGATTAGAAATTTCTCAGATATTACCTGCACTTTAAGCTAATCCTCTCTAGCTGTCATTTTATTTAAAAAAGACACTCATCCCATGGCAATCAATTGTATATTAGTTTTGCAGATGTTCAGAGAAGGCTTTTTATAACACTTACATGAATCAACTACCCTTAGTTATGTGGAAACTATGTACTTTAACACTGATTATCTCTACCCAGGTGTATGAAGTAGTTTAGATTCATTAATGTGCTTTAATTATTTTTATTTTAAAAAAATTATTTACTCTGTCTGGTAGAAGCAATTTACACTCTATGGGAAGGCATTTGTCTTTCAAGAGGAACACAACAAGTGTTTACAGTGAAGTTATAAAAGCAGGGAGGAAACAAGCAGTAACCAAGACTCACATCCAATTAAACTTGCTGGTATAACAATGGGAGAATATAATTAACTATGATAGCAATTTAAGAAAGCAGAACAAAGAAAAGCTGACACAAACTGAAGAAGAAAAGAATTATTACAACTTTAAAGATCATGGGAGGTCAGGTCCTCAGTTATTTGTTTTAGTCCAGAAAAGAGCACACCCAGCAAGATCCCAAAGAAGAGAATGTCAATTACTGATCACTGAAAGCCATGTAGAGCAACAGAAAGAAATTACAGGGAAACAGAGCCAAACAGTTATCTGTACAACAGCAAATGTTATGAGATTCTCATAAAGTACATAATACATCTTCTATTCAGTAATCATTAAAGGTCCTCTTTTCTCTTAAACACATTAGGAATTTAACTATTGCTTTCAATAAAAATATTGGTCAAAGTTTACACATGTAAATTTTTTTTTCTTGTTTTATTTTACTGTAAGATGAATTGTATTGTAAAACTACCAAAATTCTGATACTGCAAATATTTGTATTGTTAACAAGATACAGATCAATTATAGTCATACATATTGTCATGTATAGATCTATACAACAAATGCATGGGCACCTTTTATCAACAAAATAAGCTTTGGTTTTATAAAAAAAAATTAAACACTACAGCTTTGGCTGTTGTCACTAGAGAGGTAGACCTCATTCATATCTCACAATTGTGCTACACTCTGGCACAGGCTAGAAACCAGTATCATGTGAATATCCATCTGTAATATATGTTTCATCACTAAACATCATAAAGCCAGAATGAAGAAAATACAGAAAGAATTAAAATGCAGAGATATGCTGTGACTTTCTCATGCTGTAAAATGCACAAGAGCTCTAGTTCATATTGGCTTTGCACACAAACTTCAATGAGTGTGTCCTTATACCACCAACACCACAGAAAAGGATGTAAAAGCATAGAGAACCACGATAAAATTCATAGGGTATATTGGTATCCCCAGATTTATCGCATCAGGCAAGCTTTTGCCTCGCTTTTCACATATGAGGCATGGCTGATAGAAAGATGAGTATACCCATATGCTGCTTCTCCTCAGCTGTTCTTATTAGCAGCCTTAATCAAAAAACAAAACCAACATGAAGCCAAAAGGAATGTGCCAGCTGAGCTCCAGCCTAGTGATATTCAACCTTAGTTTTAAATAACAGCAAGGTACAGCCTTAGTTCTAAATTCATATCAGTGCAAAGGATCTGCAGACAGCTCCTCTTCTTCCAGATGTTGACTCTCTGTATTGAGATACATTTCCCACAATGCTTTCTCTTCATTTTGGATACTAAAATAAATGACCTCAGTTACAGCAAGCACTGCATTCTGTCCCAAAAACCCCAACTCTACAATGCAAAACTGATTTTGCTGTGCCTTAAAATACAGACAGGATTGCTTTAGGTCACAGTCTCAGTAATGACACATATGATATAAATCCCTTTGAAACAGATTTATTTTATCAGGCAAACAATTTCCTCTTTCATTGTTTTGTAACTAAAATGTTACATCTTTGAATTTTCATCTTATGGTAAGCAAGTGTATATAAAATCTCAAGCAACTAAAAATCTTAACTCTAATTTAAACTAAAATCTAAACCCTATTCATTCAGCCCAGGAAAACAACCAGTAATTTTCACATCCAGTCATTCAGCCATCAGCTGGATGGCCTACATTCAAGGATGCAAGAGCTTTAAAAGACAAGGAATTGGACTAAGCAATGCACCAAGAATTTTCTGATTTTTTTACTGAAAGGTAAAATCTAAAATCTTCCAAGACACCTGCTTCCCTTCTTGCAGGTTAAAGAAAAAAAAGAGAGACTCCTGTGCTACATTTAAAAGATGGTTCAACTTTCTGGCCATCCCTTTACTAGAAGATCCTATCAAGTAAAAAATCTTTTAAGCCCATATCTCATTTTGCAGCTATAAATTCTGCGTTTAGTGCTGGTAAAAGAAAAAAAAAAGAGAAGATATATTTCATAAAATTGTAACTAACAACAATAACTTACAGTGGACATGCTGAATAGAGTTTATTCCAGCACAAACAATGGTGTAGAGAATGGATTTAAAAAAGACATTTATGCGCTGCAGGAGGTCTAAAAAACTCAGACACTAAGGTGAGAAAGATGACCTTAAAGATTAGAGCATTCAGCTTACTTATAAGAAAAACAAAGGAGCAGTCACTGACTGAAAAACCTGATTTTAGCCTCTGAAGACCATCACTCCAAGATAAAATCCAGTGTAATCAACACACAAACATATGAGAAAATTACAGGAAAAGGAGATAAAACCAGCAGTGGATAAGTTCATATGTCTGCTGCTGATTCTTCATTTTCATCACTGCCACCTAAAAGAGAACTTCTCGAGCAACTCTTGCCTTTGGAGACTTCAGATGTGTATTTTATGCAAATAGGATAGTTTAAAAATTTCCAGAAATTGCTGAAAAACTTTCACAAAGACAATGCTGAAAATCTCTAAGGGAAACGATGCATCATAAGCATCATGCATCAATATACATGATAAAAAAAAAAGTTTTTATTACTATTAGGGCAACTGGCTAGCAGCTACTACCACATTCAGCATTGTCCAGAAAATTACCATGTACATACATATGTGACAAATCATCAAGTCACGCCTCAACCTAATTGGAAATCCAACAGGTTTCCCATGAAATCTGGATATTTCTCAAGACCATCACTGCTGAATTCAAGTGACAAATCCTTCCTTGCCCAATCTCCATGTTACCTTGACAAGAAGAAACTCTTCTAGTAGAGTTCCTTTGAAAACACGGGTGGGTTCTAGGGCGTAGCTGAAAATGTCCTTACCATTACAGAAAATACATATATGCACACAAAGCAACAGTTTTCAGCTCATATACATTATACACAAGTATGCAGACATACACAAAGCAGAAGAAAACTCAGCTTTCCTAAATCCCCATTTTATGCCTGTTCCTGAACATACCTGAGACCGGTAGCCTGCAGCGCACAAGAAGAAGGAAAACCAGCAGATCTTAAATGGAAGAAGATCAAAAGCTCAGCTTGACAAGATTTTAAAGAGGCACCTGTGGCAAACATTAGCTAAATTAGCTAATTAACTAATAGCTCCAAATTCACCTGTGCTGCAGAGAGCCAAGGCACCACCTACCACAGGCAAATCAGGTGCGGCAAGAGATGCTAAGGTCTTCTGCAGGGCTAATTAAGTGCACCTGATACTTGTCTGGCATCTTCCACATCTCCCTGCTATGTATACTTCCTGTCCGCACCTGAACAAACATCACCACCATCTTCTCCCACTGGAAACTTCTGAATTTTTACTGTAGGTATCAGTGGAAGTGACATGCAGGTGCATCAGATTCTTAGCTCCTATTTTCAGCTGCATTAACTCTACCTCACTTTTAACTAAATATAAGAACACTTTTCTTATTCATAAAAAGAAATACAAGAACAAAACAGCTAGTTTTTAGCCTAACCTTCTTTAAGTTACATGTAAAACCCAATAAGCAAAACTTCACTAAATAAGGTTAAAAAAATATAGGAGAAAAAGGAAAAAGAAAAAAAGACTAAGCTACCATGAGCTTTGGACACACAAAGGCTGAATCAACCTTTTGGAGAAGTGGAATAAACTTTCCTAATTCATAGTGAATAAGTTGCTTTAAAAAAATAAATCTTGTTAGAGCACTATGTAACACTAAAGCAAATCCCTGTCTTTAGATCTAAATGATCCATAATTTGCTTCATGATCAGATCTAATACATGTTAAAAAAACAACTGTCAGTATATATAAAAAAAGAAAAACCTGTGGTTTTTTTTCAAATAATTGCATTTTAAATTAACTATTATTTTCAACAGAGGGACAATAATCAAATGTAATAAAAACCAGGGCATTTGCCACCAGGAATAATCTTGTTTTATGGAATAAATGTTACCTCTCATTCTATTCACAATAACTATTGGAAAAAGCATGGTGAAGGGTCAATAACATGAGGCAATTTAAATTACATTTGCTCCTTAAACACTCACTTTTCTTTTTTTTCACTTGCCCATTACATGGCAAGAACTCTTCAGCACTTAATTTATAAGCTTTATTCAATTTTCCCTGTCTATTTTAGCATTTCATTTATAATGAGTTTTTTTTTTATTCATAAAAGTAGCAGTGTAGCTGCTTTTCATCCAAGAGAACCTTATTTTAGAACTGTCCCACATTAGCCTGGGATAGAAAACAGATATTTATTTGCAAAGTCATGTGTGGTAGATTATACTAATGCTGAAAGGTACATTATTTTAATTTTCTTTGAAAATAAATATAGACAAATAACACCTACAGAAGTTAGTACAATAAGCATGTCTGCAAACACACAGGTCAACATGCAGGACTTATTTGCTACAGATTTGCTCTCAGATTTGGCAGCAAGGTATCTGCTGAGTTTGCTGGGCTGGTAACCCCTCCAATGAGGGGAAGCTGGAGGCAGCGGTACCTTCAGCACCCAGACCAAGGCCTTCCAGAGCTTGCCTGTCAAAACTCCAGCAAAACCCCCTGGCTGATCGTATGGCTCTTTCACACATGGCTTACTAGATTTTCAATGTATGAAGTCTTCTGCTAGTTGACAGAGTTTTTCTCTGTAACTAAAAAGATGAATTAGCTGCATCATCCCTCCTTTGTAGCCCTGTTATCAGCTCCTGGAGTCTTTGCACAGAACACATTCACATCCCTGCACACAATTGATAAAGTAGTTTCTTTAGCTAAACAGAAATAAAACTGTATGCAGAGATGTACTGACAGCATTCTGGCCCAGTTGAGGATATCTAGCTTGCATCCTAAAGTCTTGATTCCCAAACTTGCTTTGTTATCACGAGAACCTCTGCTGGAACCTGACTTTGCTGGCCTGCTCCTCCTCCTACCCAGCCTTCTCACACTTGACTTCAGAAGTCCTTCCTTTGCAAGGCAGGCTTAACACAAGGGTGTTTTGTCTTTTCCCTTTCCTACTGTTATTTTGAGATACCTTCCTAACAAGGCTCACACAGTGATAGAGACTTTCTTGGCCCAACAACCTCCTGCTCTTTTGCTAAAGAACCAGGTGATTTTTTTCTTTTTTTTTTCCAATTTTTTTTTCCTCTCACTTGCCCCTTGATTTTTGCTGTCATGCTGAGCTGACAAGTCCATCTTATTTCTCTTACCTTATATGGCTTTTCATGTCTTGCAAAATCATCACAGATCAGAACAATACATGGAAAAAAACCAAAAAACACCCAAAACCAAACAAAAACCCATCCCAAAATATAAAGCAAAAAAGTGACACACAGTTCACATCAGTAACCAATGCTATCAGCATAGCAAGCTTTGTGCAAGATGGTTGGTTCTGAGGTGTGTTTTAGTAATAACTAAAGTTTCAGCAGGAATATTTTACTGTGTGACCTGAGTGACTATTTGAGGGTGGAGAAAAACTGGATTCTATCAAAAAGAGTGAAAAAGTCACTAGTATATCCCTGGCCAAGAATTTTCCCAGGTGCTGCCACAAACTGATTTGGGGAGAAGTCCTGGTCTCTGCTAGCTCCATGTCTCCACACTCCTTAGCCCCAGTGAATGTCACTATTTCAGTAGAATTTTTTTTCTCTTCTGCTCCCCCATCCTCAGCTCAGAGCAACAAAGGACAATGGGGAAATTGGCTGCACCCTCTCTCTCATTTTACATTAATCCATTAGCCAGTAAGGAGAGACGCTGTCATATTTGCTCCCAAATCTTCCCACCTTGCCATGCTGTATGGAGGGCAAATTAATACATAGCGGTTTAAGAGAAGGTGGGGTTTTATTTCCACAGCCAGAAATGCATATTTACTTGTTAATCTCCATTTTATTGAGTATATAAGTATAGATCTCATCTCTGCCAGTTCTAGAGATAGAAAAGCTGCAGAAAAAGAAGCGTCTAACAGTAAAAAGCAAACTGCTTTAAAAAAAATTCAAACACAGAATTTCAAAGAGTCTGAACAAAGATAAATTCTACATAAGCAAACTCCAGTTTACAGACTGCTTATTTACATAGCCCAGTGTCTGGCTATTTACCCTGGAATAGTTGTTACTTGCATAGTAATCAAGACCACGCTTACTACAGCTGTTGCAGAGTGAATGAGCCCTCTTCTCAGCTAAACAATGAAGGGGTTCAGCCAAAGCAGTTATCTAAGAAGGGACGAAGCAGCAGAGACTATGTGAGGTCTGGAGAGAGAAGCTAACAGCTGAATCCAGCTATGCAGCCAAAAGCATCTCCCATGCAGAACAGCCACAAAAACCCCAAGGGCTTTTGTACATATGCAGGGTTGTTTTATCTTCATAAGGTTTACATGCTAAATCCACCAGGTTACACTGAATTTCCAAGCTAAAGTGATCATGCACAAGGTACTAGCTTTGCAATAAGTATGTCCACACTTGAATTGTTTAGGAATATCGTAACCCAATGGCAGTCCATAGGCTTTTTAACTTGTTTGCCCATACAGTACAGCTGCTGGTTTGACTCAAAATAACAGTTTTTAATATCCATTGGCAGAACTATTCCAGGACATTTCTCCTTGTGCAAAGATTTAGTTTTGGAGCACAATCATGTAGTTCATTCTCTCTCACCAACAGAAATAAAGTATGGCAGTAATCACACTTTTATTTGAGTAACTCTTCCTATGAAGATGGGTCAGTTTACTCATCACATATCATACTCCAAATAAATGTTATCCTGGCAAAAACCTGTAACATGGCACCTGATGTGAAACTCTGTCTTTGAATACCACTTGCACAAGAAGATAATAACCTTTCATGGTAGCATTAAAGATTGCAGGAAAGAAGAAATATTGTGAGTCTCTTATTTTTCAGATTTGTGGGGTTGGGTTTTTTGTTTGGGTTTTTTGGAGGTGGGGGGGGGGGGGTGTGTTTGCTTGGTTGGTTGGGTTTTTTTCCTGAGGGATAGAGATTGTAGATTAAGTTTGATTGTTTTTTTACCAGTCTTTCAATTTTTGGCCAAAGAGAGGTCTAAAATAAATTGTTTACTTTCTTGACAACACATACATGACAACTTCAGAAGATGACAGCTTTGTTACTATGCTCACATGTCTAAAATACATTATTAAAAAAGTGTGGGGTTTTTTTAAAGAGTGTTTCTCTTCAGGAACAATACAGGAGTTCACTGAGTTATTGTAGTTACAGCCCCGAACCATGCTGGTTTCAGGCTGAAATGTGAAATACCTTATAATGCCACTTACCAAAAAATAAACCACTTGTGACTTGGGTAATGAAAACATTGCAGAACAACCCAAACATGCCCACAAATTGTGTACATCTTACAAAGCACTACAGACATTTGGGTAGAGCAGCAAACTCTCATAACTCAGAATTAGCAACCTTCAGCATGTAATGAGGACTGTGAAGTGCTTAGACAAAAAAAAAAAGAAAAAATAAAACCAGGAGAACAAATTTTGAAAAAGAAACCAAAAAACCCCTCTTCTAACTAATCTTAAAATTCACTTGAGACTAGATGCACGGGTAGTTTTTAAGCTTCAATTTCTGAAGACCAAGGCAATAGGAAAGTATTGAACAAAAGTAATGCAAGTTACAAACAGATCCAAACGGAATTTACTGAAGAGGCAAAGCATATTTCTATGGAACAGAAAAAAAACAGATTTTTAAGCACTGGTTGGTGATGAAGAGCATATACTCATGTGAAAAAAACCCACATTTGAAACAGCACAGTGCCATGTAAAAAGAACCATACCACTCATTTAAAAACATTACACACCTCATAGTCAAATGTGATATGTGAGCCTTTTGTATCTAAACTCCAAAGAACTTTTTGAAAATCTGGTCCATGTTGCTTGAAAGCATGACTTCAGCCTATTATTTTGAATTCTTCATGCAAATTAAATCTTTCATTACCTTACTACTACCCAGTGGTAAATAAGATATCATTATCAAACATTAATTTACATAAAAAACTAAAATTCCAATTAGGCAAACATATTTTATTCACAAATATATATTTTATATACCTAAATAATTAAAATTCAATTGTAAAGAATTCTTTAGTGAGGGACACAGTGAGAAAAGAAATGGCAATAGAGTACCTATGAGCTTCAAACAGAAGTCTGAGGGCTAATTCTTCTGCATATTTCCTAAATGCTTTTGTTCATGCAGAATGTGTTTATACTATTCTGCATGCGCATTTAGGAGCATGAAGGAACACCTCTGCATGCTGATCTTTGAAGAGAGAATATCTGAACTTTTAACTGGGGCTTTTGCATTTGTTTTTTTTTTTGTTTGATTGCTTTTATGAAGTCAAATAAACTGAAACATGTACCTCTGTTAGGAATGACTTGGCTGTCGAAGGGTTCATTATGAGGATAGCCCGTCTCAGAGTATCCCGGTAGCGGTTCAGTTCTTCTATTCGCAGAGTGGCAAAGAGCCCCGTGATCATTTTATTGATGTTGTTTTCTACTTTCTGCAATGCTACATCCATTCCCTGTTGAGACACTTTGTCTAAAAATTCTTGTATTCCACGGATATCTAGAAAAATCAGAAAACAAACAAGGTGTTAATTGGTAAGTGGAAAAAAGACACAAATAACTAATCAAATCATCTCACAGAAGCATTTTGTCAGGTAGAACCACATAGGCTTTCACCTTGCAGTCCTTAAAGTACTAAAACAGGAGGAAGATCAGCTACCATCCAAAAGAACCATTAGACAAAACCCCTACAAATACTTCTAGCAATTTTCCTAACTTGGTCATTTAATTACCACAATTTTTCCGAATCTTAAAGGACTTTCAAACTGAAATCCATATGGAGTAGTGAAGCCATGATGGCCATAACACACAACGCTTCCTACAAGTGAGGGCTGTTGGAGGGCAGCTGAGGATGAGTAAAGTAGGAAGGAGATTGTTTTCTTTTGTGAAACTCCAAAGTATGTTATCCACTGCCATGCTGTGTAGCTACCTGTATAGAACAGAAGTTTGGGCTGTTCAGTCATCAAAAACTCTTAATGTTGTTCTAAATTTCACAGCTATTTATTTCCTTCAAAAACAAAACAAAAGCCAGATATACAGTTGCAATGGTACTGCCTGCTCTCATCTGCAGCTCTGCTACTGCCTGAATGTAACAAGTTTTCCACAGCAAAATGGACTAGGATAACTTTCTGGTTCAGTCTGAGTAAATCCTTTTTAAAAAATGACTTAGAAAGGTGGAATTGATCAGTAAAATGCTAACTGTTTTCACCACCTAGGTTGGAATATCTTTAATGTCTCCCACACTGAAATGTCTGGGTACTCCTCACATTTGCTGGTCCAAGACTTTGAAAGGACTTTTTCCAGTACTGAATTCCACAAGTGAGCAAAATGATTGCTTGTTTTCTCCCCCTTCCCCCACCTCTGCTCTTTTGAATGGCTTTATCTAAAAAAATCTAACTTTAACCTTACCTTTTAAAATCAGTCAATGTTTTCACAAGTCAGATTCAGAGGCTCCCAGACCTCAGGAAAATCCCTTCTGCCTCACTGAGGCAGTCCTCACTATCTGAGCCCTACTCACCACTGAAGTTTCTCAATCTCTTTTCTGGAGAAATAAGTTCCCTAACTTGACTCCTCTCTCCAGCAGTCACTTTGACTGTCCCAAAGGACATTCAGCAGGGCATCCTTCCTTCTCTACTGGCATGCAAACTTCCTCTACACCCAACTTATTTCAGGGAACAAGACATAACGCAACAGACAATATGTGATGGAGCACCATGGGCAAAAAGAAAGGAAACCTGTAACCCAGCATAAATAAAAATTTCTGAAGAAGTATTTCTTTGAAAGTAAAGGTCTGGAAGGGCACTTATGGTTAAAATCACCAGAAAATACTTATCATATTACAATATTAAATCTGGTCTCTCCTAGGTGCATAGTCTTAGATTCGGTCTCTGGGGATTGCAGTTCCTGCTCTGCTTCCCTCCTACATCCTTGGTCCTCTATCAGTTCCTTGTCCCAGCGGTGCATTTTCTAGGGGAATGGTCAGACCTGAAGCTACAGATTGATTATGTGTCTTTCTTCATGAAACCCCTCATATTTAAGAAAACTTCCAATCAGACTTTCACAACTGTTTGGCTACTCAGATCTTTCATCCTGACCTGTTATCTTCCCCTACTCCCTGCTCTTCTTATGGGGTGTGTGAAGTTGTGGAGGCTCTATTTAATCATAGCATGGGATGAGTAAATATGGGATGAAGAATCTCAAAAGCATTCAAACTACTGGAAGAACCTTAGATACAGTTCACACATGATGAAAGAGGATAGCCAAAGGCTGAAAAATCAGACTGAAAGCAGACTGGAGGGATGGCTGAGAACAACAGACTCTTAGCCCTAGAGCCCTATATTATGTAAACAGTCATAAACTCTACCAGGAAAGGGCTCTTGGCTGGCTCTTAACGTGGTCTATTTTCAGGTGATACAAGTGATGCCATGCTGGCACATTGTCATAACAGCTGAGGATAACGCCATGACAAACCACAGAAAACAGTGGGGCATGTAAGGCTTGTTTATCAGGATAGCTACATTAAAGTGGGGGTACACTGACAGGTGACAGCTTTTAGAGGAACCGAAGTTCATTTTGAGACCAGAGAAGAAAAATGAAAATCACTTCTTTGGAGAAAAATATTGTGAGACGTTTCTAAAATTTTCCTCCCAAACTTCCTAGATTCCAGCACCCTCCACTAGCCGTCCAGAGAGCAGTGCTATGAGCATCTGCTGTGGTTGGTCCTGCACACATGAGAGGAGCATGCCCAGGGGGTCTGGGCTGCAGAGGAGGACTATGTGACTCCTCCCACCCCAGCAAGGCACCAGCTAAATGACAGATACACATGTGATAGATACACCTTTGAGAAGATTACGGTGATGTCACATGTAGATGTAATATGGGAACTATAATGGTGAAAGGGTAGGATCAGTGCGGCTAAGGTCTAGCTAATGATCACAGCAGATGGACATGGTCCACATGGTCCAAAGGGAGCCTAGGAGGAATAATCCAGCATCCAGACTTGATGGGATAAGCTGGAAATAGCTGAGATAGGAATCTTTATGCTGACATTGCTGGGGAAACTGTACCAAAATTCAAGCCTTCCTCTTTTCCAAACCTAGGGAATAGGTTTGGAAATAGCCCTTTTTACTGAGCAATATATAGATTTGAGGATTTGACATAGCCCAATATGCCCCAAAGTTTAAGGGCTCTGACAAACATGAGTGATTTTGCCCTAGCTTCAGGTTCTGGCAAAATAAAATAGTTGAGAAGTTCTGGGTTGCACAGAAGTCCAGCACGCCTAGCAAGAAGATGTGAGGCTTAGACATTCACACTGCTAATTTTTGGGCACAAACAGCATAAAGAAAACAAAGTTCAGGCTGCGCAGTATACAAAACGTGCTGCCTGTGTCACCATCAGAGATGTACTAACTAGAGAATATTACAGACAGCCATCCTCCTCCAGCACCAGAATATTGAGATGCTTCAAATTAGGAAGAAGTAGTCATGCAATAGCTTATAATGAAACAGTACACAAAAACAATTCAGCAGGGTTGGTTCTAGAAGTCAGACTGTCACAATCAGCAAGTTGAGTCTCCCGCCTGGAGCTCTAAAATACCATGAACTGGAAAGAAATGCTATTTTAGGCATTTAGGCTATTTTAGACGTTCATCACCAAAACTTAATTCTCCAGACATTGCCAAAATATCAGTATTACTGAACACTTGTAGGACAGTTTAACTATGAATAAAATACATGCATACCCTAAAAATAAAGTTCCATAAGAGAATCAGATACTCATTATAGCTTCTATTTAATATCTAAATCAGGAAAATTAGATTCAATCTAATCAGAGATGTTAGAATTTTTTTGGCACTTTAAATACCAACAAGATTATTTGAAGTGCTACAAATATGCTTCGTTTCATGCAAATGATAAAATAACTTCTTTCTACTTTAACCCCTTAATTCTAAAGTTCCTGAGGCTCACCCACTGAGGATTACTGAGCATGCAGACAAATTAAATGAAAAATAAGTAAAACCCGACCTGTTGAAGGCAAAATTAGTGAAGCACAAGGAACACATGCAGATGGGATCTAGATACGCTATCAAACTCTCAGGAAGAAAATTTACCTAGGGTAGGAAAGCCTTTTTAAAATTTAAGTTCTCTCTCATGAATCCATATATTCTTCTCTGACACCAGAAGACAGTGAACAGGAACCAACAAACAAAGTGGTATTTGTCCTTTTTCAAAACCAGAACATAATTGCACTTGACCCAAATTTATGAACATGTTATTGACTGATACTCTGCATAATGTGTTGACCCAGAAGCCAGATTATGAGATCAAGTGGCTTTTCTCACCATGAATATCTGCACATATAAACAATGAAAGAAGTATATTGAACCCTTACTTAATGATGGGACGAAAGGGACAGAGGCCCAGTATTATTCTACAGCTCTATATTTATTAGGTGACCATGCCAATAGTATTGTATCTGTGTGATATGCCTTTAGGAAAACACCACCATTCTAATGGCAAATATACCAAACCAGAATTCCTAAATCTTCTTTACTACTTCTCTCTTTGGCATTGATACAACAGAAAGATATGGGCAGAAAATAAATAGAGACTCTGCTTATACCTCCGCTTACCCACTAGAAGAATGGAGATATTGGTGATGCTCACCTGCTGCTATGAAACAGCAGAGAGCACATAAAAACACCCCACAATTTAAATGCTATTTAAATCATGATGGTACTTCCAATATTTCAGCAGCAAGTCACTAGCAATGATCATATTCAAAGCATGTGCCAAAGAACAGATGCTGCCACTGAATGGGCAGCATTATCTTTCCTGCGTGGATTGTCTGAAAGTGGCACATATCCACACTGAACTGTGGAATCATCTTTCTAATAGATAAACTCCTTCTGCAGAAAAATCTGGCAAGCAACCTGTGGCACAGATGGCTTTGCTGTGGAGACACAGGACTGTTCATGTGTGGAACACAGGTGTCTCTTGCCCTGAATTTGCTAGCCAACCTGTTGCCCAGCCAGAAATCCCATTTCTATTTTCTAGTTTCTATTTAAATCTGATGAGTCACAGCTATTGCCAGAAATGCAGAAGAGTTTCCCATTATCACGAGTATTAATTATCCTCCTTCGTGATGAAAGCCCAAGTTACCACATGGAGACAGACCAATGCTAAAGCCAAAGTTGCTATCTCCTCTCCCAGGTCAGTGTCACTATTGTATTACATTTCCAGGTTTTTAACTGTACAGCTATCACTTCCAGTCTACACATGTGTGCACAAAAACAAAGTACCCCTCTACAGACAGCATTACCTTTAGGGTTAAAACAGGCTCGAAGTTTAAAAGAAACATTACCAAACATTCTCTTTATAACCAAAACTTTTTCATTTTAAAAGATTGTGAGGTCGGCTTGGAAATACCAATACACAAAGAACAAGGTAAGCAAAATTTATATCCATACATAACCATTCCACCACAAGGCAGAGGTCTATAGAAAGTTCTTATGGTTGGCACCACTGGTGCACAGAAGGTCCAGCACTGGGCACACCAGACCGGCTGCAGCCCCAGCTGAGGTGCATGTGCAAAGCATCCTGCAAAGGTGAGCACAAGGCCCACAGCCTCTGAAGCTCCAAAGATCTGACTGGTGTATTCAAATGCAGGTACTCAGCATAACACAATCAAGCTGAGATCTGAATTCAGGTGGCAGTTTCACCAAATGTCATTACTGTGTCTGTTACTGTGGACTCTGACCTAAGAAAGAATTTAAGAAATGAAGTATAAAACAAATTGAGTGCAAGCACCTAAACTCACACACCATCTTTTCATTGAACAATCTTTTTGATACTGAAAAAAAGCAAAAGAAACAGGCAAGTATCTTAAATGCTGTTGCAGAGCATGCTCAGAAAAGAGCAAAGTGTCCTTCACAGGCTACGCATCTAAGTCTTCTTAAATTTCCAGTCTGGCAGGAACACTCAAAATTCACCTAACATAAACAATAAGCACCATTTAATGGAAAGCTCAGCAGGTGTATGGCAGAGAATTCACATAGACAGGTGATAGGGAAAAGGAGCCAGTATTCATTTAAAATCTGCAGCTTTTCTCCACACCAGATTACAGGAGAAATTGTGTCTTTTCTCTCTTTTCATTTCTACACTGTGTATGTGACAAACCTGGATCAAGAAGATTCCTGACTTCCATTACCTGATCTTAACATTAAAAAATGAAAAGTCAAATGTGGGAAGGGACCTAGGGGTCCTGGTTGATGGCAAGTAGAATATGAGTCAGCAGTGCCCTGGTACCCAGGAGGGCCAACCATGTCCTGGGGGGAATCAGGCAAAGCATCGCCAGCCGGGCAAGGGAGGGGATTGTCCCACCCTGCTCTGCACTTGGGTGGCCTCACCTTGAATATTGCGTGCAGTTTTGGGCACTGCAACATGGGAAGGATATTAAACTATTAGAGAGTGTCCAAAGGAGGGCAACAAACATGGTGAAGAGCCTGGGGAGGAAGCTGTATGAGGAGCAGCTGAGGTCACTTGGTCTGTTCATCCTGGAGAAGAGGAGACTGAGGGGAGACCCCACTGCAGTTAGAACTTCCTTGTGAGGGGAAGTGGAGGGGCAAGTACTGACGCCTCTCTCTCATGATTGGTGACAGCATGAAGTTGTGCCAGGGGAGGTTAGACATTAGGAAAAGGTTCTTCACCCAGAGGGCGACTGGGTACTGGAACAGGCTCCTCAGGGCAGTGGTCGCAGCACCAAGATGGCCAGAGTTCAAGCAGTGTTTGGGCAACGCTCTCAGGTACATGGTGTGATTCTCTGGGCTGTGCTGTGCGGAACCAGGAGTTGGACTTTCATGATCCTTGTGGGTCCCTTTCAACTCAGGATTGACTCTTCCATAAAGATGTTTTTATCACTGGACCAGATGCTTGTCTCACTACTTTGTTCTCTTTGATCACACAAAATTTTCCTTTGCCATCTTTGTTTCTATACAGGGGGAGCAAGTTCCCTAAATCATCTGGGGCAAAACCTAATGATCAGGACATCCTAGAACAAAATGTAATACCAGGATGCATATGCAGTGAAGATTTCATAAGCTGTATAGCAAATACTAAACTCCCATGTTAAGTACCTCTTATACCCTTATTAAAAATGAGAAATTTTTAATATAACCAGGAGAAGAGAAAGACAGCATTATTCACTATTGATAACAAATTAATCCATTCACCTCTATCATTGTATTCCAGCAAAATTAAAGGCACTCACTCTGCACTTTGGTTATCTTAAACCTGGTTTACAGTCATTAGCTCATCCTTCTTCTGATGCCATTTTAGATCTGAGAACATTTTCCTCAGAGTATCTAGCTGATAAATGCCAACTGATTCAGCTGTGATAGCAAAGGTGAATGCACTGGCATAAATATTCACTGGCTGATTTACACAAAAGACAACTTTATTTGTACAGTTGATGAGAAAAGCCATTGTATAACAAATAACCCTTCAAATTCTTATCAAGATACAAGTCTAGCATGGTGATCCTTCCTTACACAATGATGACTAACATGACAGCAACTATTAACTGTGGAAATGCACTGTACACAAGGGAGACGTGCAGGTTCAGTTGGTCTCTGATAGTGCCATTGCTCTGCAGAAAGACCTGAGCAAAGCGTACATTCCTGTGCACTTCTTGATATCTATTAATATGGTTAAGATCTAGACCGAGGAAAACAACAGTTTAGGATGATGTTTCAATAATAGTCCTTCATTTTACTTTCACAGCAGAGGGATTCCCTCTCATTAGTCAGCTTATATAAATGTGAGGAAGCTTCAATTTAAAACACACACACACAAAAGTAATCCTCACAGCTCTTTCATATTATTATTTGGGAGCTGAGAGGGACCAGTTACCTGAGCTATTTCACCTGGATTATCTGCCTTCAGAGAATATAGCAGTAGCTCAAACTCATTAGAAGTAACTCAAGTTCCAACTTTTAATTACATATGAAAACTCACTTATGTTATCAAAATTTCTAACAAGTGGGCATGGTATTTCTTGGGGTAAACTGCAGATTAAATGCTAAGAATGATTGGGTTTTTGATCCTTGTGTCCAATTTTCTGAAATTTCACACACATTAAAAAAAATAAAACCAACAACCCAACAAATTTTCTCAAATTTCATAGTATCGAGTTGAGAAAAAGAAAAAAAAAAACTTGTATACTTTTTTTTCCATTTTTGAAGATATTTCCATTTCAAACCGCAATATAAGCAAGTGACTTCAATTTTTGTTGTTTGATATGAAATATTTTGGTCCTAGTGAAATATTTAATCCTTATTTTTAAGGTTCATTCAAATGTCACTTACATTAACTACTTTTTGTTTCATACCATACATCACTTATTAGAAATTAACCTGTAAATTAGCAAAATCAATACACATATTTGCAAGTAGCTGAATCAATATTGAGGGAGAACATCAACATTGGCAGTTTTCAAATCCTACTAGACTTCAGTTTCTAACCTTTCTGATGACTGAAAAAAGATGTTTCCTTTGAATTTCTCTTTTTTTTTCTTCCTTTTTTAACTACAAAGGAGAAAAGCAAAGGACAATAAAGCTAAGTAAAAAATGAAGTTACAACTAATCCTTCAGAGTATCAGCTGTTACCTTAGCTTCTCAAAAATAGAAAGGAAGTCAGATTGTGATCACCCCTCAGTTGTGGAGGCTGACATGGCAATATATTCTATAATCATGTACTTTTGGCTGTGTAATCTGCTTTCTACCTCTTCATTCAATTTCCTTTTGCCTACAGTTTCCATTAGAGATTTCCAAAAGGCTTCTAGGAGTTGTCTTTGAGTAAAACAACCTTCTGCAAAGAAATACATTTTTTCCTGCCTAGTGCCTTCAAATCATGCCAAACTTGAAAAAATTATACTTAAACCCTATACACCCTTCAATAGAGATTGAATCCTCTATGTAGATAAACACCTTTTTTTAATAATAAGCATATATATATACTTCTGTTGGTATGACACACCATCTCTTCTGTAGGTCACTACTGCTCCCAGTTGGTTGTCCTAAGTGTGAGGAACTGTGCATTCCCTTCCAAAGTCACTGTTCTTGCAGACTTCCTGGTAATAAACCAAGGGTGGCTATAGACAGACTGAGAATGTTGGGGCTGTTAAGGCTAAGGAAGAGAAGGTTGAGTGAAGACTTCACAGAAGTCTTCCCAGTATCCGAAAGGGGCTCACAAGGAAGTTGGAGAGGGACTCTTCATCAGAAACTGTAGTGATAGGACAAGGAACAACGGGTTCAAAATGAAAAAGAGGAAACTTAGGTTGGATATATGGAAGGAATTCTTTACTATAACAGTGGTGAGGCACTGGCACAAGTTGCCCAGAGAAGCTGTAAATGCTTCATTCCTGGAAGTGTTCATGTTCAGCTTGGATGGGGCTTTGAGCAACCTGGTCCACTGGAAGGTGTCCCTGCCCATGGCAGGGGCATTGGAACTAGGTTATATTTAAGGTCTTTTACAATCCAAACCATTCTATTCTATAATTCTCCATGTGTTATAAACTTCCTTAAGACTGTGCATCAGTCTCTTCCTAAATAACTTTTTCAACTCGTTAAAAGTTTACAGTATAAAACCAGGAATATTTTATGAGTGAACTAGGCCTGTGAAGAACATAACCTAAAGATTTAAGAATTAACATGAACTAAGATTTAAAAATTCTGCAATAAATATTTACTAGCTTTTACCTATCTCCCTCCTTCCTCTTTTTCTTGACTGGCTAAAACTCTCAGAGAGAAGTTTTCTTTTCAATTTATGATACTACCTGACATTTACGATGTTATTATATCTAATTCATGCCTTTTTTCCCCAGTGGTGATATAATTTCTTCAATTCAAGATGCAAAAAGTACTTTGCTCAATAGTTTCCTCATTTGATTACTGTTCATTTATTTAGCTGCCAAAATATCAATTTACAAAGTCAATTTTGATACTTCTCAGAAGATAAAACAGTGTGTTGAGAGTTGATAAATACTTAGCAAACAGTAGCAAATATCAGTGCAAGCTCCAGGAATTCAAATATTCTGAAAATAAATCACTTTCCTTCTGATGCTTGCAGACTTCATATTCAAATGCAATCCTGTACCTCTGCAAAACCTCAAGATAGCACCTTATTTACCATTAACCACTACACAGATATCAGGGAAACACCTAGTTATATTTTGACCTCAGCTTACAAACACGACACAGCTTTGTCAGGTCAAACATTTGAATGCTTTATCCATTTCATCCTTAAAGACTGCAACATGAGGGAGTGACAAAGATGCTCTTGCCTTTCTACATATTCACTTACAGCTCCTGGAATACATTTCTTCAACTGTTATGCAGCTGAAGAAGGAAAGCATGTCTACTGTTCCACTAGAGAAATTTTATAGAATAATTCATAAGTTATCTCAGAAGTTGAATAATTTTAGGGTCAACCAAAATATATACTCAATTTCCAGTGGTAATGTCAATCAGCAAAAAGAGGTTGTTACAGAAGTTCTCAGAAACAGCTGCTAACTTGCAGTATAATTTGTTGACACAGTAAAGTTACACAGATGAAAAATACATGTGCTTTTCCTTATCTGAATGACATAATAAATACTAATGGGGAAAAAAGTTCAATAATAAGCTTGAATTAATTATATGTTTATTGAGGCACAGTGAAGTAAATGAGTATGGGAACTTGGCAAAGAGCCAGATGAGTAATAAACAGTTTTAAGACTGTCTAGAGACAGACTTGAGAATATTACAGTCATCAGGCAGCTGAAAACAGCCTCAGGGTAATTATAACCATTTGCAATCAATTAAAGAGAGCACGATTCTTTCATGAGCTTTTATCAAACTTGCATTAAAACTTTAAATGATTTGAAAATGTTATGGTTTCAAGTGCATCTATGCCAGTGGTCATCATAGATTTATTTCTAGAAAATGTATGTGGCAATAGGATTACTTACTCTATATGAGTTTTAAACAAAATGCCAGAAAACCAGGGTTCATATGTACAGATGGGCATCATGTCAAAATATCACTCCTCTGACAACACAGGAGGAAGTCTTTCTACAAGCAGCTCAGCCTTTGAAGTTCCAGGTACAATCTCTTTTTCCACGGGATCTTTAAAGAACAGAACTCCAATTCTACAGCATTACATTTAATTTGTTTGAAGACCACTGTCTTCTTGGATTAGGATGGGAATAATCATCTTCATGGTTTCACAGGCCTCTTTACTCAGGCCGAGCTCCTCAGTTACTGCTCTCCTTGAGATTGAGACATCTTTTTAGAAACCAGGTACCTCACACAACCGCCTTCATTCTTTCCTGATGTGGAAATAACTGGAAGCCGTGCATATGATGAATCACAGAATATTCGGAGTTGGAAGGGTCACCGAGGCCAACTTGCAAGTGAATGGTCCATCTGCGGATCAAACCCACAACCTTGGCATCATTAGCACCATGCTCTAACCAAACATTGCCAGCACAACCACACACTGCACCCCCATCTCAGAAGGAGCAAGAGGGCCCGTCCATGAGAAGTTTCTTCAACACAGATGCCCACTACCCTTTCTCTTACTGCTAACCTCCTCCCTTGTGTTCCAGCCAAGTCTTTACAATTAGTTCTTCAATCTCTGCTACAGAAATGCCTCCTTTAGCCTCACAGAGCAAATCCCTCAGAGAGCAATATTCATGCTTGCTTTGTTTCTCTTCTTTACAAAGGTTAAAATTAAATTACCACCTAAGGGAATGTCAAATATCCATTGCCAAATATCTGTAGTAGTAGTAGGAAGGTCAAAAAACTGTAAGCAAAGATATCTTAGTCCTGGAATCAGTAAACATTGCATAAATCCCCAGTGATGCCTGCATATCAAAGGCATGCTGGGATGAAAGACACAGGGTTAGGCCAGAAATTTGGACAGAGAAGAGAGGTTAAGATGTTTTGGGTTTTTTTTAATATAAAATACAGAAGGGTTTTTAAATGTTACTAGTATCACTATGAAAGAAAATAAGGATTAAGATAAAATTAATTCTCCAGAAAAAAACTTATTCCCTCAACCTTTGAAGAGAAAAAGTGCAGAATTTTTCTATCTGCTTTAGCAGCAACAAAACATTAAAAATGAATGTTTTCACACAGCTAGTCTTTCTGTCTTTCATCTTAGAAATGCAGATACCTACAACGTAAATGGCACAAAATTCACAACTATGTTCCTGCTATGATTGACTGGTTTCTTCATAAAGAATTTACTACTACAGAAAAGCATCTACATATTCCTGGAAAATACAGTGAACTGTAAACTGCCTGAAGAGTAAAACATGAATTACAAAAGCTTGCCTTTGTTGATACACCACAGAGATAAAAACCAACAGTATTCTGGATTCTAGGTCAATCACTGCTTATATAGCCTGGGCTCACACATTCTGATCTCAAATTATTTCATTCTGTGAGTAATGTGCAAGAGCCTTTTTCCTGTTGGATTTTGGGGACTGGCCATTGTCAAGTGCCCGTCTGTGGATGACGTAGGATTTGCTGTTTCAAACTGCTTTTTGTTTGCTGTGAACTTGAAATCCTAAAGGTGTAATAACCTGGCAAAGCTTGCTCAAAATGTTTACAGATATCAGTGTCTCTTTTTACAAATCTAAACTTGGTGATTTCCAAAGGCATAAGTTACACTTTTATAGTGTCCAGTCTGAAAATGCATTCATTGAACGGGTGGTGATGGTCCTAAGGATGAATTCACAGACTTAGTGGAGGAACTTCCCAGTCTCTACATCTGCTTGTAAGGAGATGCACAGATACCCTCTGCACTGTGATCCTACAGTGAATGAAGTGAGTAGAAGCAGATTTGGATGCTTAAATGAAGTAAATTTGGCTTGCACACAGTGTGTGAAAAGTAATTTTAATGGCAGTTTGAGAAAGGCATCAGTCTACTGCATAATTTTTATACATTTCATGCCACCTACTCTTTATCTCTGCAAGAACACTGTCTTTAATGGCATTTGAAGAAGTGCAGAATTGTTCTTGAATGCTTTTAATATTCTCATATTAGATTTTCTTGAACAAAATCAAATTTCATATCCTGAGCAGACCTTCACTTGTTTTACCTGAAGAAACAAAACACACTGCATACAAGTGAAATTACTCCACTGGGAGTTTGATCTAGATCATCCCAGCAGAGAGCATGCATGGGGGAAAAGAAGACTCATTCTGATTTTCAGAAGTTCATCTGAACTTCTTTATGCACTAAAGGTAAAGATACAACTGTAGTAAATGAAATACAAACAACTATTTCCTAAGCCTGCTCAAGTTCTCTTTTCTCACATTCTCACTCAATAATTGTTACTGTTTGATAGCCTTACATTTTCTACTGGCAAGGATCTACCACTGATAAAAGTCTATGGCTTTACTGAAGTCTTTACTCAGATTAAGTCAACAATAGCAAGATATTTTTTTGACTACTAAGAAAGGCGTCTTTTGTTCTGTGTTAGAATAGTCAACCTAACTACATTTTACTTGGAAAAAAAAATCAATTAAAACCATAAATGTCGGTTATTTCAGAAATGCATTTCTACCTCATTTCTTCAACACCAAGCTGGTTATGAGTTAATGAAAGAACTGCTTCTTTCAGAAGCTTAACTTTTATTGTTGGTAAAGAAGCTCTAAGTAGACTCGAAGTTTCTAACATTTAGATAGTAGTGTTAAAATCTTAAAATTGAATATACTCACCTACTTATATTCAAAATAAGAATTCGACAGTTTTTAAGGAGGATAACATTGGGGAAATTACTGTCAGGCCTATTATAAAAAAACTCTCTGATAATGACAGGAATCTATTACAGATTACAAGATAAAAACCAAAAGCAATTCAATTGATGGGATTAAAAAACTATAAATTTTTTTGATGTGATAAATTGACACATAAATGGTTGCAGCCCATATTAAAGGTGCAAGGGAACTGTTTTAGTACAGTATGTACTTCGGATAAGATCAAAATTTTACTGTAGGAAAACTTATTTTAAATAAACTACCTTTTTTTTTCATAGAGCAAAATTATTACTGCAGATAATTTTCATAATATAACTAAAATATTTTGGTTTAAATCCTTAAATTAAATCACTATACAAAAAAAATTATCAGAAAAGAAAGTACTGGAATTGTGGTGGTTGCTGGAACCAGTCAGTCTATCAGCACTCTCATGTTTTCTAACTTACAAAAGGATGGCAGCAATGAGAAAAAAATAAAGGATTAACACATATCAGAATCTATATTCCCCTTACTCCTCAAGTGTCATTAACTGCTCTGGAGACATAACTTTATGTTATGATACACATCTTGATAAGGAACGGTCACTGCATGAAAAAAAAAACACAACCAGGGCAAGAAATTGCTGTTTGCACAAGTGCCAGTTTTGCAAAAGGGTGTGCACAACATATCAGTAATCTCTTCCTAATATGAAATTATTTCTAATGCAAGTGCTGAACCCCCATCTACTTTAATGTTTAATGCTAAATGGTTTATTAAAATGTCTAATATTAACTGCTGCAAGCAGTTAAACTGAGCAAAGCTTCCAACAAGAATTTTATTTTACATCTGTATGAGCTGAGAAAAGAAATGAATCTCACACTGCAGCAGATCCTCTTAAGAAAGCTGAGGAACAGGACTTGGATCTTCCAGAGGAAACTGTGATCACCCTTAGCTGCACTGACACTGACCAATGGGATGGATGACCCCTGGACTTACACCCCATATCTGCATGCCCAGTCTTGACTTCTTTCTAAACCAGGCACAGAAGCTAATGGCAATGTCCCCTTACTCTGAGTCCTCTGGCCTTCTTGGTCCAACTCTTTCATAAAATCCAAACTGATGCTGCTTTTTTAAATTTTTTTTTAAATATTTCACATCTATAGACCCATCTAAAGAATGACTTTTTCAAACAACACAGAATCATAGATTATTGCAGATGGATGGGATTTCTGGAAGTCACATTGTCCAACCTGCTGCTCAAAGCATGATGAATACTGAATTCAGAGTTCTTCACTCTGTAATCTGTTAAAAAGTGATTCCAGCTCCTCTTTTCATGTCCCTAATTTCTTCACCCCTCCCTCTGTGCAAGTTCCTCTTCCATCAACAGAGAACCCAGGAAGAGAAAATGTGCACTGCTAACACAGGAAATGCTTTTAGTTTGTCAATAAAGTAGCAGAAAAAGGAGAGAAAGTGACATAATTTGTTAATATTTATAACAAACTGGCAAGATTGCTATCTAGGGACTGCTAAGAAAATAATGTCACCACGTGAACAAGAAAAACTGCTGTCATAGATCAAAAACTGGGTAGGAGAATTATGAACATGCAAAACACAATGTCAAGCCCAATGATTTCACCTGAAACACAGTGAAGAATTAGAGAGGCACTCCAGTACAAGCAAGAAAATGGAAGGGAGAGACAGCAAGCAACTCTCATGGTAATGGAAATAATGATAGAGGCTTCAGGTTAGAGACGGTGATCTGAAACTTCTGCTCTCTTGATCTTTATTGAAAATGGAGGAGGAGATAGTCAATGAAATCAGCAACAAGTATTTTATAAAGAAAGTGTAGGAAGCAAAAA
The DNA here is from genome assembly GCA_013396655.1 of Campylorhamphus procurvoides. Classification (NCBI taxonomy): domain Eukaryota; kingdom Metazoa; phylum Chordata; class Aves; order Passeriformes; family Dendrocolaptidae; genus Campylorhamphus; species Campylorhamphus procurvoides. The sequence goes on along the minus strand of WBMV01006571.1, from coordinate 420,738 downwards.
AGGAATACAGAAATTGCTTGCTGCCCTAGGATGGCAGTTGAAATCAAGAATTTAATACAGTTTACAGAAACATACCATTGCACAGCTAATACCTCTATTCAAAGTTGCTGGTTAATTTAAAAATCAGGTTGCATTTAAAATCATTCTATTTGTTGTATTAATCCCAAACTAGGGACACACCCACATCCCCACAAAAACAAACTAACAAAAAACCACAACAACCACCCCCCAAAAAACCCCAAGCCAATCAACCAAACAAAAAAACCCCACCACCAACAAAACCTAACAACAACCACAAAAGAAAACAACCTCCTGAAAAATACTGAAACCCCAGAAATAGTTAGAAAGGAGACACACTGCTCAGTATATACTACATGCAGCATTTTTTTTTATACCTTTTCCTGAAGTATGTGATAGTGATCATTCATCACTAACACACACATCTGCCTTGGCCAGTATGGCATTACTTGTTGACTACTGAATTCAGGATGCTATAGAGGCTGATAGAAAGCCTTAATATTTGCCACTGGTCACATCTGAGGATGATGTGTCACTGAACGAGCTACTGGTCTGAAACTCATTCCTGGAAGGTAGACATCTGTGTTACGTTAGTCATATCATTACGAAGTTCTTACCCAGAAATCAAGGACAAAATAACACGGTGTGTGAACTGCATTCTCAAATTAAATAGTGAAACTTAAATAATTTAAAGCTAGTATTTTTTTAATGTAATTATTAAAAAATATTACTTATAGAATTTTTTGAGGTTTCAAAACTCCATAGCTGAAAAGATTCAAGTTGTTTTCACAGCTACCTGGTAGTTAAATACACAAACTCATACTTATGAACAAAAATACTGTTGGTTGCAAGCTTTTTGGATATTTTTGCGTGTGTATTTTGTGCGTGTGTTACTTTTAGGTGCGGCTTTGTTACTGAGAGGAATAATCCTATTCATCATTTTCTATCCTTCTAATTTAAGAATTTATTATGTAGGCAGTGAACAAAAATCAATAGCACCTGACCTGAATGAACTAGATATTATGCACAGCAAATCACTGAAGTGAGCATTTCTCCACAACTTAAAAATTTAGCTTTGAAAATAAGTTTTAAAATGCTCATCCAAACTAGTCATGATTACTTATGAATATTTGATGCATCTGAAAAAAACAGGCCTGGTTTCAATGCAATTTTTCACAGAAGAAAAGATCATTAAAGTAGTTAGATTATGCACCTATATTGAAGAAATCTGTCCAGCCCTCCTCTCAGCTGTAGAAAATATCTGTTCCAAAATTGGCTGAGTCACCGAGCTGGATGGTGCAGTCTTGTGATGCTGCCATCTGTGTCGCACTTACTCAATCACACAAAACCCATCAATTCAGCACCTTTCAGGAACACTGAATGAACTCAAAAAAGAGGGAATGTTATCTTCTCCAGGCCCTCCTCCTCAAGTTCTTCACTCTACAGAACTTCTTTCTACAAGATTTACATGCATGAATAGCAAGTAATTCTATTCCTCTGACCTACATTCACCACTGCTTCCACTTCTGGTCAGCAAATACACACCAACAAATAGAAGAGATTCACCACACAATAAACAAACTCACAGAATGCAAATCTTACACGTTGCTTCTTGAATTGTCATTTTATATTTCTACAGTCCAAAAAAATAAGAGAATTTGCTAAAAACTTTTATGCTTCTTATATACTGGCAGAATAGAAAAGCAGATAAGTTCTTTCTTTATCAGCTAACTCTAACAAAGACATCATCAAATAAACCTGTAAATGTTAATGGATTTTAGAAATATATTTCTCTGAGGTACTGTGAAATGCTGCCAGATCCATAAATGTTCACAAGCAAAACATAATCTATTGGAAGACTATAAAGCTGTAATGTGACTGCTTTTAACAGAATTATGGATTTGACAAAAATCACCCTGCTAAATAAATACTTACCATAGTCATTATCATAAAAAATAATGAATTTCTGCCAGGCATATTCTGTGACCACCCTCAAGATGACATCATTTAAGTAGACAGGGGGGCGGACGGAGAGTGTGTAGTCATCATTGCGGTTGCTCCTGGTGAGCCCACAGCCGCTCCTGGGCGTTCCTGCTGTTGAGCGCTGGATGAAGAGGTGAGGGATGTGCATGGCATCTGCCAGTGACTGCAGGGATCCTGCTGATGTGCAGCCGATGGAGCTGACAAGGGCCAGGATGCCTTGGTTCATCAGATCACAGGCTGGAAGAAAACACAGCGATATTTTGAGTGAGAGTGGTTCAGTGCACAGGGCCTATTTTGCTTTTGAAACACCACAGGCTCAGTCAAGTACAATATGGATAAATTTTTGATATTGAGTAATTCAGACCTAAAATTCATCAAAATCACAAGACTTGTCTATTCACTTTGAGGAATCTTGTGGTGAAAGCTGGAAGACTGACCTGTCCATGCTGTCCAAAAATGAATTCCCCCTTAAAAATGACGCTTACCACTGGGTCTTCTCAGAAACATTAAGAACTGATTTCAGCTACAAATTAACATGACCACCCAAGGAGAAAAGTACTCTTCAAAGTCTAGCACAACAGCTCCATGAATAGTATCTTTGCATTATACAGAAGAAATAACAGCTCAGGCTTACTGTCAACTTTTGAAGACAACTAAATAGGATTATGTACATTAACTTGTCCAAGGGAAAAGGGAGTTTCTTTTGGGTTTAAAGAGTTATATGTACTAATCTCAGGTTATTTTTACTATTGAAGACAAACAACCCTTTTTCCAAAAGCTAGTCTTATATACAGCAAAATGTTTTCAAAATTAAGTGAACAGTTTAGATACATTTGCTTTCCTCACCTCCTTAACAAAGGCATGAGTTGACTATGCAAAAAATACCTTGTAACTAATGGTCCTTTTAATGAAAGCTGAGTTACAAGACAGTCTGAAGTCCAATACTAATGACATCTACATTAATACTAAAGGTGTTTATCATGATTAATGTTAATACAATCAATATAAAAGGAATTAATAATTATTAGGTCTGCAATTTTGAAGTCTTATACTGTGAAATAAAGCAGAGTCAAGTGTTTATTCTGGGTTTCTAACAAACTGGAGAGCTTGAATGAAGAAACAATATGGACTTGTAGCATAATTCCCCAGAGCACACCCGAGGCTAAATTTTGAAATACTCAATTTGCCACTGGCAAAGTTACACAAGCAGTTAACCTGCACTGACACATGTAAATTAGGTAATGGGATGGTAAAGACTAATACGTATTTGCATATGAATATCTAACTAAACTGTACAATTACTTATTTTGCAGGACTGTTCTGCGCACAGGCATAAACAAGAAACTCATAGGTGAAAAATACATATTCCCCTAAAAATACAAAAGTGTATTCTAGTTCCAGACCTGTTGTCTCATATCATATCATATGGCCCTTACTTAATATTTTTACTTTGCAAATGCTTATTGATCTCACTGGGAATATTTACGGTGTGAGGAATGGAGTTCCATATTCAGGCCCATATGGAGATTGAGTGTGAAGCCAAAGGATAGCACCAGAGGTCATGAGTGTGGAGAACTACCTTCTCCTACAGCCACTGTATTATTAAGATACAAAGATCTGGAACATGCCACAGCAGATTCCCAGGGCCCACTGATGCTGCTGCTGAGGCTCTGTCCATTGTGAACACGTCTGAATTCCTTCATGCAGTTAAATATGGGAGGGAGAGCATTCCCATAGGGAAGTTTCAAAGTGTTTTGTCTTAGGCTAAAGTGTTCCCTCTGTATGTGCTCTGAACATTGTTTAGGTACGGTGTTTAGGTTAAAGGTAATACATTTTCAATAAGAAGTATCCTTTCCTATAAAAGTATCAAATGTGATTAGTTACTGGACAAAAAAATTATCAGTATCTCACAAATTTCTACAATTTGGAACATTTCAAAACAATCTTAATAGCTATTCATCTTTTATGCTGCTTGTTACAGCCCTTTATCATCACTTTCCAAGAAGATAAAAGGCCTGTCATGTTAAATTTTCAGGGAGATGCTGAATCTCTTTCTTCATATGGTTTTCCTGTAGCAAGGGCTGCAATATCTAGGTTGCACATCCCAGTGAGAATGTTACTGCTTGAAAACAAACTATTTTTTCTTGATATATTCCAAGATATTGACAGATTTGTTATGAATAAAATTGATGCTAGATTTTGGAAGAGCCTGCTTTTAATTCAACAAAATTTTAAGTTCTTATGGCCCCGATGCCACCTGTTCAAATAAAATATGTAGTGTGACCCTTCAGTCTCTAACACATTACTTTTAAAAATATAGCAAAGCCAAACTGCTTTACAAAAATAGCTTAAAAAAATCTATAAATTCCAGGCACACTTTCAGACTCTGAATAACCAACACATTGCCTGTAATGCTGTGAAGTGGGAAACATGCCTTTTATGAAAATTGTTGTTGAAATAAGAAGGGGAAGAAAACAGCATGGAACATTTAGCTCCACAAGGCCAAATGTTAATACTGGCAAACAAACTGAATAAAGGATTAAAACCTTCTCCCTTAACACTGCATCACATTTGTTACAATAGCCTCAGGACTGAGGTTGCCCGCGTGTCTCTTACTTCCATGATATGTTTATGTGTGCTGTACTGGGGCAATATGCATTTAATTATGCTTACAAATAGGCCTTACTCCTGTACACTATGAGGCTATTGAATACACAGAGATAGCTGTTGGACAAAGGACTGATATCTCAGAGGTCTTTCTAGAAAATGAGTGTGCGAGTTGAGAGTTCACCTGTGAGCCAGACTGACTGGATTATTCTTTGAACATAATTTCTACAATATATACACATACAAAGTAAAGCCTATACAATATGTCAAAGTACCACATACAATATTCATATATTTCTCAGCCCAGCAGAACTTTTATCTCCAGCAGAAGAGCTGATTGGTAAAAAGCATAAGACTTTGATCTACAAGTTTTCTTAAGCCATTTCCCCCCTCACTAACAAGAGCTCTATTAAATCCTTTTCCTAGTGATCCAAATCTTTCACCTGTATCAATTAACTAAAAGCTATAACTCAAACATATTTGAGCTTCTGGTTACATTCCTTTCTTGAGCCTGAAATATCCAATTTCTGTTTTGCCCCATCTGTGTTAAGAAACCCACACACTCACATATATATACATACATGTATATACTTCAACATCATCTTGGCATTCAACTCTTTTGCAATTTAATATATAATTACCTTCTTAGAGGTTGTATTTCCAAGCTGGTATTTAGTCTACTGACAATACGATCAAGGAATATTATTTTGCTATCAACTAAACAAATAAAAAGATTTCTGTGTCTGTTAAGTCCTCAGCCACATAAGTAGAAACGTCAAATTCAAATGGACTAGTACACAGCTCTATTGCAAATTTAAGAAAGAAGGATTGAAAGATTAGTAATAGCACTTTCAAAATACTGATTCATACCATAAGTTACATTTAAACATATTTTGTCCAGATATTAATTCACCCTCATAACCACCATATAGCAGATACTACTGACAATTGCATCTTCACCAACTAAAGGAATAAAACTGATCACATAATTTTACACATTGCGTAGAAAGACTATCAAGAGTGTCTATAAACTGAGATATTTTTATATGTTTCTCCATTGTATATATACATAGCACATACAGAACATGCTGGCATGCACCACGCATTACATTTAACTCTTCAGTTTATCTTGTTACTGAATTTTCAACACTGGTGGGCCAATTGCCAGTAACAAAAAAACCAATCTTTTAGAGTAAAATCTCTTGTTAGGTTGGCAGGCATCTAAAGAAAATAAAAAACGTAATTTTGTGTTTAGTATGCGATTTTTTTAAATAAAGAGCACAGCCAATTCAATTTGAAATCAATAATTTACATCTATGCTATCAGCTTCTACAAGCACTTCCAGCAAAGCAGAATTTAAATGGCTCTGGTTACAAATGTGTGCTTAAAATGAGTTCTCTGTAAAATGGAAACAATGGTAGGTCCTTAAATAACTACTAGTTGCTATAATTTACAAAGAAAAGAAAAAAAATCTATAAATAAGAGCAAGTTAAAAACAGATGTAGGAATAAATAAGAAGCACCAAAAAACTGCATTACTGAGAATTAACTATCGTTATGAAACTGAAAATTTTCTTACTTATTTCTCCCTTATTCTTCCTGATACTAAATAATAACACATCACCCTCATATACCACAAACGGATGACCCAAACAAAACAAAACAAACAAAAAAAAAAGTAGTATAAGATCTCTGGAGACTTCAATAACAGTCCAATTTTGCTCCCACTTAAATTGCTGGTTAAATAAAGTTAGACCAACTCTTAACATTACATTTCTGAATATGCTAAATGTTGTGCATAAAGAGCAGGGAGGATCCCCTTAAAAAATCAGAGATATATTTTTGGGTCCTTTTCATCTTCTGTAATTTAGAAACTACCAGCAACTTTCCAGAACTGTAGTGTTGTTTGACTGACATGATGCTGAGTGAACAGAAATTAGATCTAAATCTTGCTCCCAGAACTGTGGTCCCATGGGCCTAACTTGTATACCCCAATGTCATTCCCCTGGATGTCTTCTTCAAAGATGACATCATTTCAATCTCTGCTCCTGGATGTTTCCCACACATTATCTGCATACGTTAATGTTTCAAAACTATTTATTTGAATGTGAAACTGGGGAAGAAAACCTCTCTTGACTGATATCTCTGGTTTGGGATGGAGAGTGATGAGTTATAAACTGCCTGTTTCCATGTGCATCTGCTCCGTATTTTGAAAGTGTTCCAAGGACTTTGTCACTGGGAGGGCCAAATTAGCTTTCCTTTGATTTCTGCAGAAAATGAGTACAATCTTTCTACAGAAACTTATTTTTATCTTCTTACTCTCTTTTGGACCCTATACAATACACCACCAGATGAATCTATGTTCCCTGGAAGGATATTCAGATCCATTTGCCATTCCATCCAAGTGGTCAGGAATCTACAATCTGGTCAGACACCAGGGAAAAAAATCTAGTCCATAGGAACCTCAGGTCTTCCCCATACATTAGCCATGAAAAGAGTATTAACAGATTTATTACTGCATTCCAGAAATTCATCATGCCTTCCATCATCCTATTTGTACTAATCCACAACCAAATCAGGATAAATAGCTGATTCAAGGGGCAAAATATGGCAGCAGGTGCCTTGAGCACTTATAAATGGGTATTAGGAATCAGAACTTCTATGCAGCTTTCAATTTTACTTTGAGACTATGCTGGTGGTTGCTCCTCAAATCCTTTCTTAGGTTCAGGATGCTGATGAAGACTAAGGGACCATAGCATGCAAATTTCATCTGGCAAAGGGAAAGGAATAAGGTTCAAGTCTTCATTTCTTTCACTGAGATGTTCTGCTCCTTCCTCATCAAATGGTCATGCTAGTCAAAATGTAATTTTTTTGTCTTTGTCACCATTAAACAACACTCCCAAAAACGTTTGTGAATTCACTGCAGAAAGATAATGCATTCACATAAAAACAGCCATGAAAACTGACAAGAAGTTTAAACAGATAAACTACAGGTCTTTCTGTTTGGTGTTCATAATCTCAGACGCAAGAAATAGAATGAAATGTGATTATGAGACCGATGATCAAGTGAAATTTGCCTCAAATTTTCAATAAATCTTTTTAGTCTCCTTTGCATAGCAATTCTGTTCTTGCAAATTATTCTTCCTTCATAACACAATGGTTCATCCTTGACTTAGAACTGGATTCTTTTTGAGAAGAGTGACAGCACATTTTTAATATATCCTGAAAACTCTCCAGAAGGAAATAAGGATAAGATGGGGGGAAGAGGGGATTATTGACTGGATTTTAAAGAATATTCTCCTCTGCAATGCAGATAAGAGTCTATCCTGTTCCTTTTCTTGATAAGGTTATAGAATGCCACTTCATTTACATCTTCTCTGTAAACATTAGTCAGTCTTTCCCTCCCGCCAGTACATTATACACAACTCGGACTGCTAACAGTATTTTAAATACACTTGTAATTAACCTTTAAGGGATTTTAGTCTGCTCTGACTGTAAAAGAAGCTTGTGTTTGAGTCTCAACAGCTGTGCTTTCCGAGCCTTGGGATTTCTTGATATGGAAAAAGTAATCCAAACTTCTGATATCTAACAGTAAAAAAAACTATTACCAAAAGTGAATTTGCATCTTTGTTGCACAAAACACCACAACCACTTTAGGATTTTTTGATAATGAAAAGCATCTTGTGAGAGTCTTTTCTGGGTCAGATTTCTTCCTGTATACAGGCTTTGCCAATTATGGTAACATTAAATCCATCTCATTAAAATTTAATAATTCATCTGAGCCTTGAACAAATAAACTGTAAGTCTCACAAGTTTGGAGGGAAGCAAGATTTATACATAAAAAGGTATTTTGATGAATCTCTTGCACAGCTTACAAAGGCTACCAAAGAGAAGGCTCCACATGTTTGCTTTGTAGACAAATGTCCTGATTTATTTGCTTTTTCCTGCAAGCTCCTCTGCTCAGTTCTACAGAGGCACAAAAAGGGTGTGTGTCTTGCTAGATTACTACATCAGGCAGAGAAACAGCAATACAACTTATATTGTTTAAACCTGGTTTCAGCTGGCACTCAACAATCGTACTCTGGCTTTGTCTCAGAGAATTAATGGTTCCTAGCCCTTCAAGAAACCTCAACTGATTTGAAAGATATTCTTAAAAATCCTCATAATTTTAAAGAAGTTACACAGCCACATATTTTCAGCTGAAGAGTGACTTTACCTGCCATCTCTGTTAGCATGTGAACATGAATATACTCCCCAAAATTGCCATGCTTTCCAGAGTGTTTATGGCTGCCACATTAAAAGAAGCCATAGTGCTGAAAGATCTGGAAAGAGAAGACTGTGCCAGGTGTTGAAAGGTTTGATATGAGAGCTAATGCGTGAAGGGGGACATGAAAAGAAGGAGGTTAAATTAATTAAAGCCCGGCAGTAACATTCACTGAAGAAAAGTCTAGAGACTCATGACAAAACTGACCTCTAGAATCCTGGCATCCCAGCAGGGATGTCTATCTGAAAAGTTAATGGAGCCTACTGGAAAATAGGAAATGCAAGAAAATGAAGGCATAGATTCCAAGAACGACTCCAGAATACTCTCTTATTCATGCTGAACCCTCACTAACGTAAGCCAAATCTCATCTACTGCCAGCATCCTTGCTTTAAGTGTTTCATGACCAACTTCTATTCATCCATTCAGCAAACTTAAAACTTTTCATTTCAAATGCAACCACTGGTAGATTACACCTGATTACTTAATTTTACCTAAGTATAATATGCTACTTTCTCCATTCCTTACTTTGTTCCTCCACACTTGCACTGTTGCTGAATCTTTTAATTTCCCTAACCAGCACCGTGTGAGAAGTTATTAAGCAGCACATACTGTCTGATACCCTTTTAATATCTAGCTTGTCTGCTGCAGAACAGACAATTGCTGAATAGCAGCAATTACATGGAAACAAAAAGGCAGAGTCTTAAAGCAGCTTAATATAAAAATAAATACATTTTTATCTAAAGATAACATCCTGATAAAATCACAGGGATTTACTCTAGTTCCATGTTCTCTGAAAGTCTGTGTGGAAATGCTGGGTACGGGGGGGAAACATCAACAACAAAACTTGTTAAAATATTGAGCATCAACAATTCTCCTTTCATGAATTCAGCCAAAACAAGCCACGGTAACTTTCTTTTTAAGAGAATAAAACAGTGAACTTGATGCCATTTGACAAAAATTAGACTTTCCTTGCCACCTGTTAGTCAGACTGTCAGGTAGTTTTCCCTTCCATCCTCTCTACCTCGGTTCTGACTTTACCTTCTTATCTGCTTTTTCTTTCCCTGTGCATTGGCTTTCATCGTCCTCCCACTGCCCATTTTCTTTCTCTCCTTAGAATCTGCTCCAGCCAGGCAAAGCCATTTGCTTTCCGTGGTTTTTCATCCTTGGTCTCTTCTTTTTCAAGCCTTTTCCCCTCACTTACTTTACGCCACCTCCCACCTCCTCCAATGTCAAGAAAAAAGATCTAGAGGACTTGGCACTGGACTGAGAATCTGAAGACTCATATCCTGGTCCCACCTTTGCCATTGCTTTGTCACATGACTACTTTGGATTAGTAATCTGATTTCCCTTATCCTTTGGTGATTATGATACTTTGACACCTTTGTAAAACAATTTTGAACGGTCTAAATGCAACAGATTACATTTGTGTTCCCCTCAACCATTTTTTTCAAGGATAGAAGGCACATTTCTCAGCAAAATTCACATCGCCAGAAGTTCCTTTACATCTCCTCTCTTTTCCGAATGCTCATGTTTCATAGCCCCCCTTTTCTTGCCCAGACTATTAATATGGAGACAACATGCTGGAGAGATGCAGTGTGAAGCACAATACCACAACCTAGTCCAGGGCAGACAAAAGAACACACAGCTGGTAGCATTAGCTTAATTGGAAGCCCTACAATGGCAAGAGCTGCCTGTGCTGCCCTGGATGAGCTTGGCATTTTTCCAAGCATAGATATTACTGAACAATGTTGTTCAAAATCAGACCATCCCCCAAAGGAAATCTGTGAACAGCAATCTGGGATAGCATTCTTTCCTACAGTGCAAACAGCAAACATTCAGGGAATGTTCTGCTAAGGGGACAGTTAAGCAATCAATTTTTATTTTTTTTTTAAACATGGCATTGTAGACCAAGTAAAGTATTTTCATAAGTAAAAACAAAGTACACATTTAAGCTATAAATAAACAAACCCCTCAAAAAAAAACCCCAACAAAACCTAACCAAACCAAAAATAAAGGAAAAAAATAGGCAGTTCTACTAGACCAATGAATCGAACAGAGCTATTTAAGACTGAACAATACTAACACCCGATCTTGTATTTGCCACGAAAAAGGGGAACAGATTTCACATCAAGATAAAGATCTTTGTATGAGAATAGGCAGAAAGCAAGGAAGACAGTACCTCAGTTGCAAAAAAATACATGGCTGTGAAAAAACTGAGATGTCTGTAGGAGTTCAGAACTTCAGTTCCATTAGCAACTTCACCACTCAAGAAAACCTCTGATGAGTCAAAACAACTATCACCATTATTATTTGCTAAGAATAGACATTGTGCTTATTTCACTGACTGACACACAATAACACAGAATAACAAGCCTGATGGGAACTAAAAAAAACAAAAAAAACCTACCTTTTATAGAACACTTTTTTCATTTGCAGCTCTGAAAATGCTTTGCAAAATGCCCAGTATCTTCATCTCCATTTCACAGAATAAAGAAACCAGATGTGCCAAGAGAAGTTTCTCACCCAAGGTTAGAAAGCAAAGAATGGAAATTGTTTTCCATGCCAAGCTCAAACATGCACAAAGGCTGAAAACAAAGTTCTTTGTTGCAGCTTTTCATTGTTTGTTTTGTGCATTAGTGTGCCATTGAAAGCGTTTTATGTTCTGAGCCCAAAATAACCATGCTTTATGAAAAGGAAAGATTTTTGAAGGCAAGGTGAGGTGGCCTACAACAACAAGATAAAGTGACAAAGAGTTCCAAGTCCATATCGACCCCAAAGCAAGAGCACTGTTGATTATGAGAAATGGGGAGCCTGTGCTACAATAATGAGACACCAGCAAGTATGTAATGGAGAGTGAATGTGAAAAAGAAAGCAGAGCTGTAGTTCGGATGCAAAATATTGACAGATAACCCAAAATGCTAGCAGACATGAAGAATGTGTTATAACCAGAAATATTCAATAGAGGAGTAAAGGCTTCACAGGGAAAATTACAGATACAGTGTTCAACTGAAGGGAAATTGTAAGGTATTGAAGTAAGGGTCAGGGCAGGGCAGAACCATGCATGGAAAATTCAGCTCTTGGGAAATAAACAGTCACGATCAGGAGTGTTGGAAAAAGACGTATACTTGCATCACAGGAATCTAGCATCTCAGCTCATATTACTTAAAAACATTCTCAACATGGTTTCTTACCTGATGTGCACAGGGAGAGGTTCTAACAACCTCAGATAAGCTACATATTCACTTACAACTATATGACATTGAAACCCCAAACAACACATTTACAAAGGGTTGAGGGTGCAACGCTTACATAGTGAACTTAGAAATGTTAAAACAGTACTAGTGGAAGGAACACGGATAACAAAAAGAAAGGGAACAGGCTTTTGCAAGAAACAGCAACAAAGGAATAAAGAGAATAAAGGGATGTAATCAGCTTTGAGGAAACAGAGAAGAATGCTATGTAATAGTTGGTATTGTGAGATTGACAGGTGTTGGTGATGAGATTTACAACTGGGAAGTAATAAATCCATTTGGACACGAGGAGGATGCAGGTTGCTGAAATGTGGGACTAATGGAAGAGAGAAGAAGATACAACAAGGCCAGTCACGGTGATACTGTATTGTATCTACTGAAGTGCAAATAGTCAATACTTTGACAAAGGTCTCGGTTAAAAGGGCACTGGGGAAAAATCAACTTGGTGCATGTTATAGACAAAGCAGCAGCTGGGCTTGGCAGCAGCTTCAGCATGTGAAGAGAAGGAGAGAAAAGACAAAATGTGCCTAAGTCTGAGAGTCTATTTTTGCTCTCTTACTCCAGGAATAATAATGGTGCAGTGTTCCTTTAGTGCCAGTTGCAACCTTTTACTTAGATTGCTTTGACTGTAATGGCTGCAAGAGATGCCAGGAAACGAAGGTAATGCAGCTTTTCTTTTCCCCTGACTTTTTCCAATGTCACAGAAAAAGAAATTTGCATAACTTCAAAATGGAAAATACACATTTTCAACAAGGTACGTTTGGGTAACACTAAACACTTAACTTTAATTGAAAGCAGCAGTTTTTCTAAACCATGCACACCATGGTAGAACAGGATTGAAAGGACATTTAAGACCCATCTCAGACAATGGACAGATGTGTGTCCAAGAAAATCTCACCCAATCAACTATCAGAAATCAGTTGACACAAATCCTATTTGGAATCAGAGGCAAAGCTTCTCTTTGCCTTTAAGTAGCATTTTAGAACTGTATCTCCACCTGACAAATACAAAACCATGCGGGAGTGAAAAAAAGAGTGGTCTCTGCTTCCACAGCTGGAGCAGAAGTAGTTTTCCACAGCTTTACAGCACAACAGCAGTGCCATGTGCAGGAACACCACTTGGGGTGAAGCATTAGAACTGCTTTTCCCTGAAAGGGAAGTTACAGTTTTCTTCCTACATCTTGTAAAAGTTTTTAATTGCTATTGGATCTAAGCGCCAGTGCTCACTCTGTTGTTTCAGATACCAGCAACTTTACTCCTTCATTGAAGTCTTCACTCCTGTGGATGCGGCATTTCATGCATTTACTGATGTGTTTTTATTCTCATTTTTCCAGCTTTTCCATGAAATGCACTGGCACAACACCTCCACAAAACAAGAGTATGGACTCTGCTACAGGATTGTCTTCTTGGCATATTTACTCATTTTGCATTAGTATCACCTCTCAAGTTGCAAGCAAGTTGATCTTTCACTACTGGATATGAAAGACAGGGGAACTAGGCTGTGTATATCATGAACGCACGGTTGTGGATGGCAAATAGTGTCATTCCCTTTAGCTTGCTTTTTCTGTGCATTTAGCTTGCATAGCTTGCAAGGATGCCCTAAAACTGGCAGTAAACCCAAGTACTACATACCACCTTCTGATCTGTACTACTAGAGATAACAGGTCATAGGAGAGCAAAGAGCAAAAAAAAGAGCTGACATAAACAGTATTCTTTTCATTCAGGCATCTCCAGTACTTTATGAAAGCAAAGACTTACGGTTATTCCCATTTTATCATACTCTCTGAAGGTTATAACAACACATCTGAAAAACTGGAGGTACAAAAACCAAGTCTGTTATTCTGCCCAGTTCTGAAACAGTAAAAGTCTAATCTTTATATATATAAGGGGCACTCTAAATGCCTCTTTACTGTTTGAATCCTGTGTGCACCATTGAAAAAAAGCTGAAGTTTCAAAACTGTTTTCTTAGGACTGAGTAAAGCACAATTTTCTTAGTACCATAAGCACTGTCAAGGATGTTGTACTAAAGCCTACGTGGTCTTTCTGCCACTGGGCTGGTCTGATCAAAGCACAGACACTGCTTACCTTTCCCACTGCATTTCATTAGTGTGTTGCAAGAGACGTTTCATCAGAAAAAAAAAAAGAAGGTCAGCTTTCAGAAATTTAATTACAGCTGACTAGCTTCCAGGAGTAAATAATTTGAAAATGCATTTTAACACATGAGTTTGCATAATTCTAATACATTATTCTGCTGTCTATAAGTTTGTGTCTGCAGAACTTGGATAAAAAAGGACGCTTAAGCTTAGCAAATAGCCCTGATCTCATTTCACCAGTTTTATAAGGTGTGAAGTTTTCTGACTTTTCCAAGAGTTATGCCTGATCTTCGCCTATGAATTAGTGAGTAGAGAGAGACAAGTATACATTTCTATTTCTCAAGTTCTATACAATCAGTTATCTTCCTTTATTAGCAGGGGAAGTTCAGATTGCTACATACTAAGGTGCTGTTGGCCTGTATTTTTCTTTCATTCTTTTCCCCTTGCTGCTTTTGATACCAGCTTATTTTTAATTGCAATGTAGTGAATACACTGGAGATAGTTTTTTTTTTGTAGTCAGATGCATGTATTTTCTTATTTGGTCTGTCTGCAGCACTCATTCACACAAGTGTGTATATATACACAGAATATATCACATGACTGTCTCCAACTTCTCCTTATACACAGCAATATTCTGTGACAAGATGCATAGGGCAAATGTAAAACCAAGAGAAAAAGACAGGCTTTGATTTTAAGAACATTAGTCTTCATCAGTTATGGAAGCTGCCTGTACTTCTAAGCCTTTAAGACATCCAAGCACAGAAAAAATCTAAGGTCAGTGCTTTCTAAAGCTTCAAGTAACAAGGGCTAATATTTAGTACTGGTGGAAGAGATGACCTGAAATCCAGTGATTTTGTTCTCACAATAGAAATTTAAAGCCTTGTTTAGTCTGAAGTTGACATTTGAATTAATGCAGCTTTCATTACTTGTTATTTTGTCTGAAGGTAGATGAGCAGTGTCAAATACCACAGATTAAGACGATTTGTCAAATTACCACACTTCCCAAAGTAAAAAATAAAAGGTGAGACAGAGCATGAAGGGCAAGAAGAATCACTGTCACTTTTGGAGCAAAAACCAATCAGTGTTGAAATCCAGGGATGTCAAATAAAGAATGGCAAAGAGGAAGCCTTGTATCTTCATGCATCTTCACGATTTGCAAAAAACAGAAACCGGTGGAGTATTTAAAACAAGGAAAAAAACCCACAACCAACAATCAAAACCAAAACAAAGAAATGACCCAGCCCTATTCTCAAACTTTATCTATTTGAAAAATAAGGACAGAGTCCTGGAAATGCAGAAAAAAGTCCTGTTTAAGGGGATATTCTCAAAATGTATTTATTTATTCATTTTATTCCAGTGAGAAACACTTTTTTCCCTGTCACCTCATATTTTTTTGGTCTGCTTTTTACCAATTGCCACTTGAAGCATCCCAAGATTCTGAGGTTTTGGTGGCAAACTAAAATTGTGATTGCAATTCCATTAAATGCCTCAGGAATGCCTTCCAGGACTGGCGTCATCAAAGTGCATTATCCCAACTCCTTCTTGAAAGGTCTTGTTTCCCCAAGACTTCCCTTTTCTTCACAGGAGAGGCGGGTATAGAGCCTTGGAGAGACCTATATGAAGTGCTGCAGCTTACTGCCCACCCCAGTGGAACAAACTGAAGCCACACTTTCACCATGGAACTTGTGCGTTAACCTCACTTTTGATGTTTACCATAAAGACAATATTGATATTCCTCTGCCTACACTGTGATACAGAATAAAGTCCTCTACATGAAGTTCCACAGAGAGGCCTGGGAGCTCAGTTCCTTTTTATTTTATATCCTGGGAAGATTTCCAGGTATACTATCAAAAGCCAGATTTGCAGACTTCAGTGGAGAACAACAATGAAATTTGCCATAAAAGCTCTTTGAGATGGGAGGAAGCCTCAGGAGGCTGCAGACCTCAAGCCATCCTCTTATGTCACCTTTTCTAGAATCCAATTTCAGCTGCTCCTCAGAAACAACGGAGGTGCTTTGCAGAGCACGGTTAGTTCTGAGATACAATTCCCAGTCTAACATATCCTACTGCTTTGGAATCACGTATACACAGACATGTCACTGTGTTGCATGTTTCTATCAGCTAAAGGACAGCTTTCTTCACATGTAAATTTTTATATACCTGGGAGTATAACAGAAATAGAAACTCCTCTGGCTGCAGAATATGTAAACTGCCCACTGCCTTCGGTTACTGTCTTTTTGCTGTTAATAGAAGCTGGCACGGGCTCAGGGATTCACACCAGCAGATCCTGCTGCAGAGTTAGGACTGCTGCTATTTGTAAAGTGTCTTCTCTTTTCATGAAGGAAGACTATAGCACATAATACCGTTTCAGTGGACTGATACCATGGCTTTATTTTTAATAGATACAACTGCAAAGGGAATTGATAACAGTACTGTTGCTACGAAAAACAGATTTGACAAAACAATACATTTTATAGAGAACACTGACTGCCTGAAGAATAATAAAATTAGTAGACCAACTATTCTAAAATATGGGCTATGACCACTTTCCTGCAGCTGAAGTAAGAGGATTAGCAATTCTGAAAATCAGAAACCTGACCATTTCAAGTGAGGAGATTTTCAAACAGATGTCGCTGTGATGCTAAGTAAGCCTGGAGCAACTAGACCTGGGCAAACTTTACATGAAGACAGACAGCCTGGCACTGAGGATATAGATATCTGTGAAGGAGGAAGAACTGCTGGCTGGAAAAGATCACTTTTTATCTGACTTTGTCACTCATTACAGAAGGCCATGCTTCCTTACACATTTTTTTAAACACCAGTCAAGCGGCGCTCCACCTTTCTAGATTTTACTATTTTCATCATACAACTTCAAAATACAGTACCACTTGGTTTTCCAAACTGGTATGAACAGGAAGGGGTCACTGTGAACTATACTATAAATTAATGGCAAATTAAACAAGCCAAAGACTGGGTTTTACAAGTTGAACTAAGCTAGCTCATACCCAAAGCAATCTAAATACAGGGGGAAAAAACCCAACCAGTCCAATGCAAGCATACTGTGGTACTATGCTTACTTGGTATGCCATGCATTTCCTCTAATATAATATTACAAGAAGGACTAGTATAGTTCTTAACAATGGTATTATTAATTTTACCAATTCAGGTCAATCCACATAGATATATTTAAGGCTATGTGACAAAAACTGGAGTTGAAAGTAAAGCCTTAATTTCATCTTTTTGGGAAATCCATCACTAACACTAGAGTTTTTCCAGGCAGAACAGGTAAAAAACCCTACGAACAGACAGGCTGCTGAAGGATTTTAAGTACTATATTACACGATCTTTTAGAAGACTTCAAGACAGGACCTCTGCATAACTCTTACCAGCATTTGTCTCTGCAAGTAAAGGTCACCAGTTTTTCAGCTTGGTGATGCTTTCAGATTCCAGAATTAAATCGCTTCACCTGAATCTGAATTCATAATCAGAATTCTCTTTACCCATTTGCTCTAACACAGTGCTGAATTCCTGTATGTGATACAGCCCTTGCAACAAAAGCAGATACTTGATGAGGGTCTGCATTATTGGGAAAATTTTCTCCATAATTAGGAGCATGTTGGAAACTACAATTTTTGTTACATTCCTTATTTGGAGAGACTAACCACTTGAAATTCCTACACACATAGTTCAGTGTAATGCGATTAAAGTGATCACTCAAGATGTGGAGGATTTAGACTCAGTTTTCTTCTTAACACTGCCAGCTCATGTGACCCAGTCCCAAGGAGACTGTTGTTACTCAGAGGAGTATCCTGGGTAGCAAAGCCCCAGCGTGCCTCTCTGACCATTTCACTTTGCATAGGCTGTTCAAACATGTAATGGAACTTGGACTGTAACCCAGGGTCCAGCAGTCTGCTATTCCCCCATCACACACTCTGTCCTAATAGTGCAATGATTATGAGAGATGTAAGTTGAAATCTTCTGAGGCAGAAAAGAGTTGGTGCCTCCTATATCCTGACTGCGTGCAGAAGTCACTCAACTATCATGTAAAAGAAGAAAATATCCTCCCTTAGGAATATCCTTCCTTTTGCCTCTTACAAAAACTTCAGACAAAGCATTTTGCTTTGGATAAAGCAGATATTTATTGCCTAGTGGAATATTTTTTTCCTCATTTTATTCCTTTAATCTTTTTTTTTTTTCTCCAGCAATCAAACTAAGAAGTCTAATTGCACACAGGCATGGAATTCCACATTATCCAAGCAGTCCTTAGTAGACTGCTGAGAAGATATACAGAACACAGAACCAGCAAGCATCTTAAAGGAAAGGAAGTACAACTGCGTCTCCCTGAAATCCGTGAACAAACCCCAACTGATAGAGAATCTTGAAATCCAGCAATATAAAGATTCCTGTGGTGACAGTTCACATACATTTTGAAAGACAAATGCACATTATTTATTTGATTTAGGGTAAGTTATATTATAAAATCAAAACAAATACACAAGAGGACTTGACGTTTAACCAACATTTTGCCATTTTTTGGACTGCCAGAAAGAATGCACTTATGAGGAATTGCCTAAGAGGGCTCACTTTGTGTTATCCAAATTAAAACCAACTAAATAAACAAACAAACTCCAAAACTCAACCCAAATAAAAACCTGCGAGGCAAATAGGAAATGCAAACAAAAAAGTAAAATGTCTAAGCATACCCCACACACAACTCCACACCACCCCTGCCCCGGACAACCAACCCACAAACAAAAAAACCCAAAGAAACAAAAAAACCATATAATATACTGTAAGGATTATATCTTAAAATAAACCCCTTCAAAGCCTTTTATCCCACCCCAAACATTCTCTTACAGAAAGTTGGTATACTCTGCACCATACTAGTTGAAAAAGAAAAGATATATCAAAAGCTTCATTTTAGGCACTTACAAGAATCCATTCCATACTTCCTCTACATCTGCTATGCTTTTATTCTTTGCTGAACCGAAATTTCTTTGCTTTTGTAGTTTATGAGACAGACATGCTTTTAAGCAGGGACCATAAATGAGCACACACAGCTTTATTCATGAGACAGTGATAACAGATACTGATCTTAGAGTTGCAGGTGAGACAATTTGCCTCAGTCACATTTTTGAGATTTCAGTAATATTTATTGCTTTGCATCTGAACAACACCAATACCTCTGAAAGATTTACTGTCAAAAGCATTAAATACAAAAAGAAATCTTCAAACCTTGTCTATATTCAGTGAAAGAGTACAGGGGGAAAAGAAAAAAAAAGGATCAGTAAGTATTTATTTTTATAGACTGAAAATGCTGCAATATGAAAGATTGATCAGGGTTGTCCTGCAGTAAGTTAGAAATAATATTCATGGTACTCATCTAAGATAAGGGGAAACCAAAAGTTTGAGATGCTGGTCTGAAAATCCCTGAAAATAGAAAGAGGAAGAAATATTCTACATCCTGTCAACACATTAGCCTGTCCGGCTACTTTGGGGCAACAAGACTTCATTGTGGGCCTGGTGGAGCATGCACAATAGCTTCACTTTTACACATAATGGGAAAAAAGTGTCTGTTAATTCCAATTAGCAATAATTAATTTATTTGAAGTGAATAAACTGGGGCAAATTCAAAGCTAGTATAAGCAAATGGAACTCACGCTGTTATGGAATTGTTAAAAAAAATCCATATGCTTTCATTTGCTCTCTTTTTCCTTGGTACTATTTTTCCTAGGGGAAAGCTGCCTTATCCCATTACACTTACTAGAAAGATAAGAGAACTAGCAAACCTACCTGATAGTACTGTTCTGTATCAATTGGGATATACTGTTCAGTACTTTGAGGTTAAGTAAAGCACTGTGTAACATCAGGAGATTCATATTAGATTGCTGGAGGTAACACTGCTTCTAATCCTAACAGAGAGGCTTCATCACTCCTGGTTATCCCTCAGGAAGCAGGGGATAATGACATCAAGGTTGCTTTCCTCTTTTCTTACTACACATAGGCCATTTCAGGTTGCTGAGTCATTGAATAGGATCTAACCCTTCAGGTCACCCTTAAAATGTCACATGTAATTAAAACTTACTTCTTTGTCATCCTTCTTTCATCAAAACCAAGCCTAGGCATGAAACCTCAGAACCCCTTTTTCCTGCTGCCAAAACTAGCCCTGGCACAAGGTATACTTACGTTTCTAGGTGGTTTGGTCATGGCCCTAGTCTAAATGTACTTATTTAAAAAACCTTACAAAAAGAAGTAGAAAATTAATCTTTTTATTTTTTTAGTAATGATTCCTTAAATGATTGCAAGATACTGCCATACTTACTGCTTCATAACATCTCTATCAAGGACTTATAAAGAGAATGTTAAAAACTCATACACCTAAACAACTTCAGCAGGTTGAGAGAAACAGATAAGAAAAAAAAAGTGGACCAGGAAAATGTTTATTTTTTTCCACTCCCTTTGGCATTTGTAGAGAGGCTTTGGAGGAATCAATATTCTCAGATTTATAAGCAAAGCAAGCAGGGGGCCCCAAATTTCATGGCCTTTACAGAAGCAGACTTACTGTTAGCTCCACTAAGGAAATGTCAGATCATGATGACAGCCCACATCAGCAGC
This sequence comes from Campylorhamphus procurvoides, assembly GCA_013396655.1. NCBI lineage: Eukaryota > Metazoa > Chordata > Aves > Passeriformes > Dendrocolaptidae > Campylorhamphus > Campylorhamphus procurvoides. The sequence continues at coordinate 399,910 of WBMV01006571.1, read as the reverse complement.
TACCCGAGAGCCATCACATTGACTAAATAGCCTGGAATAGGGAAACTGTGCGAATCATCAGCTGGAAAGTGCTAAGAAGCTGTCAAAAAAACAACCCCAAACCCAAAACACATACACAAGACATTGTGTTGTTTTTAGCCAGAAGTGAACACAGAAATAGGTCTTCTAGTTATAAATTATTTTTGGTACTACAGAGAAGTGATGTGCAGAGGCAACCTTGCTAGATAACACCCCCCTGCAGAGCAAACAGGCAGTAACTACCCTTAGTAACTCACTGGCTATGCAGTGACTGGCCATGATGTGCGAAGTCTGACTTCAGGAGCAAAATTTTCACTGTAGGAAACAGTGGCTCATGTTTGACCACAAGCACTATGGTAGCATTATCACAGAGAAAGAACATAGTAGAGATATTGCAACCCTTCAAAATGAAATCAGCATTGACTTTTAGCTTATTTAAAAGAAAGAGGGAGGGGAAAAAAGAAACTGACAACAACATTCATGTAAATGCATATTAGTTACAAAGGCTCTATTGGATCATCTGGGCAAACCCCACAAAAATAGCAACAACTTGTGAGAAGGACTGTTGGCCTGAGTGCAGCCCAATCAATCCATTATAATTTAAGTGCAAGCTGCTCTGATCGAGGCATTAGTTTCCTACTACATTGCATTTGCCAATTTGGGGCAGTGGGGGCTCTTGGAACCAGAGACCTCTAGGACTGGGGCTCGCCAATGACTCACAGATATCAGAGAGAACCTTGTTCATTAGCTGCAATGATTTGTCAAAATGTCCCATATTTACAGCACATGAAAAATGTTCACTTTTCAAAGGAAGTGATTTCCTGGGAGTAGGGGCATTTAGATTATATATTCTCATAACATCTAGGATAGAAGAAAGTAAATTTTTAAAAAAAATAAAATACATTGCCAAGCCAAGACATACTAACTCTCATCAAAATGCAATTTTCAACAGCACACCACACCCACCAAGATGTGAAAAATGTAATAGATTCCTTGCCAGAATGGTAGACAAATATTTTTTCTTTTACAAACAGAAATTTGGGATGGGGGGAGGGGAATTAAGAGGAATATAACCAAGTAAACATATATACTATCCAAAAACTTCACTAAAATCAAAGTGCAGAAAGAAACATCCACATGCCCAGAAGAAGATGGCAGTATATCCTGAATTCATTATCAGCCAGCCTACAGCTTGCCAACTACCTGAACTTTTTCCAAATGCTTTAGCTAGCTCAAATTTGACTGCAGTCCATTTTGGCCACAAATTTAAAAATATGTCCTTCCGTTCATGTATATTGCAATCATTTTGCAAGTGCTAAAGCCAGGCATTACAATTACAACATGCATTACTCAAGCATTTATGTGCTCTATTTGGTTATTTTTATCACATTCATGCATGCAAGCATAGATCTCAAATAATTCAGACCACATCAATTTCAATTCATTTAAAGCACAAAAAACCTTTAAGTTCACTTCAGAAATTAGTACATCTAAGAAAGTCCTTATTCAGGAATAGGAAACATTTATTTAAATGCCTTATTTTTAAGGCAATCTGTGTTTTTTCTTTAGCTTAACTGGCAGTCACAGAATCACAGGATGGCTAAAGGTTGGAAGGGATCAGAGAGGGTCATCTGATCCAACTTCCCTGCTCAAGCAGGATCATCCTAGAGCACATGGCAAGGATTCCATCCAGGCCGGTCTTGAATAGGGATAGAGAATCCACAGGCAACATGTTCCAGTGCTCAGTCACTATTTACCACAGAATAGTAGCAGTAAACATTCATGTTCATGTGTATTGTAACAAAGCTCATTTAAACAGAATTCTGACATGTTCTAGTAGAAACGCTCAGCTCACCACAGATCTCTTCCACATCAGCAATGAGCTTCAGCAGTGACAAATGATACTCTCTGAAGGTTTTTCTCAAGCATCTTCTCAGTAACTATTTTCTTCAGTATTTCCTGCTGAGTACCCTTTAAAAGTTTAAATCATCTTTTGACATAATAGACAGGCTAGTGTTTAAATAAAAAGATCAACATGAAATCTTGAAGGATCAAAACTCCAAATACTCCTGGAGGAGGGAAAAAGGCATTCAATTGGTGGGATGTCTACAACAAATCAAGTTGTAGCTTAAAGGCTTGAAAAATTAGTTGTTGAAGACAGAGGCAGATTCAACCCCTAAACAATTTTTAACAGAAAGTATTTCCAGAGCTGAACCATGTTACCTTAGAACTGTCTGTTAAAAGACATAAATATGTCCCAGTAGAAAAATGTATGTTTTCTTTTGCTTTGCTTTGCCCAGTCCTTAGATGTATCTCTTTTCAGGTATGAGTTATTCAATAGTGATGAAGATTTGATATTAGAAACCTGTTTCTCATATTTATACACCTCTTATTCCAACAGTTAATATCAAAATGCATCACTTCTGATTTTGAAACATGAAGTTTAAAGATTACAAAAACTCTATAGCATGAATCTTGTGTATATTTACCTAGAGGTTAAATTATTATGTAAGATAATTTCTGTTAGTCTATATCTCCTTTGTCATGCCTCATTCTTACATAAGATAATTTCTGTTAGTCTATGTCTCCTTTGTCGTGCCTCATTCCAAATATTTCTATCAGCTGGAAAATAAGCTTAAAAATTTGCTGCAGTGTACCACAGAATGGGTAAAGTTGGAAGGGACCAACCTCCCTGCTCAAACAGGGTCATCCTAAAGCACATTGCACAGGATTTCATAATAAATATATATGCTGCTATATATAAAGATATATATAACTATTAATATATAATATTATTATACCCTGCTGCAACATTTTACACTTATTTAATTTGGTGTTATTAATGATATTGTACAAACATATTAATTATTATGAAAAATGCACCACCTAGAAGAAGATCCATGGAGAAAACTGAGTTCTGCTGAAGGCAATGGCTAAACTATCCTCCTTTATAAATCCTACACCTAACAAAAACCTCCCTCTTCTTCTGTTTCCTTACTGTCAGACTCTTATAAAGTTTTATTTTATTAGAAAAAAAATATAAAAAAGAATTCACAGTCACCTATTCCAAAGTATATCTGAAATGCCAAAATGTATTTTGTTTCAATGACATCAGAAATCTAACAGAGTTGCACATCAATTATTAAGGGCAGAAGAAGAGACTTGTAAATGATCATTGCAGTGGTAGCCCTTCCCTCTTTACATGGGTGAAATAAATGCATATCTACTGTACACACAAATTAACAGGTAGTATACACTTGACATGTATATACAATACAGAAGTTTCTGATGACTGACAAAAGCAATGTAATACATAATAAAACAGGATGACATGCATTATCAGACCAGCCCTATGAAAACTCAAGTTAGGTCTGAAAAACCCAAGATCACAGAATTGAAGATTCATTTGGAATTACTTGGTTGGGAAAGACTTCCAAGATCACCCAGTCCAACCTTTGACCACTCACCACCTTGTCAACTAGAGCATAGCATTAAATGCCAGGCATTTCTTGAACACCACCAGGGATGGTAACTCCTTATGTCTTAAAATAATGTAAATCCTTTGCTTAGTTTCTGATTGAATTTTTTATACTGAAGCACAGTAGCCCTCCCTATAATGAAAAAAAAAAATCTACTTTTTATATGGTATAAAGCTATGAAATACAAGAAGTTCATGGGGATGCTAGTAATCCTTGCAATACTTTTTGAAATAGTAATTCACCTATTAAATAAAAAAAATTAAAATTCTGCCATCATTTTCCATCTTTTTTTCTGTCCCTCCTCCTCCTTCTAGTTTTTTAATTAAAGCTTCTAAGGAACACTTATTGAAAAGTCTTTTATCCTCTTATTGCTTTTTTAATTCTTTACCTCAGTCCTTTTATATTCCTCCTTAATCATGAATGCAAATAAAATTCAAAGTGTAATCAGCAGCTGCCTAAGGAGAACACTGAGCTCTGTTGCCATGGGAACAGTCAAGTCATTCCTTGACCAGCGGAGGAATCACACCTACCTTTTTGCCTTATTCCTTACACCATCCCTCACTCCTTTTGGTTTCAAATTACACATACTTCCCTGGAACATGATATCTGACAAATATTTTCCTCTGATCTAATGACAAATGATCACCAACATGAAGCTCTTTTATACATAAAACCAACCACCAGCAGTAGTGGTTTGTGCACTGGTCTCCCACACTGAGCATCATTCCAGAGTTCACAGGTATGGGGTAAAGGTCCCAATTGACCCACACTCTGCAACTCTACAAAGAGCACTTCCTCAATCAAAAGCACTACACATTTTTCACTTAAACATCTAGAGAAACTATATTATTACTTTCCTATTTAGCGTCTCTATAAAGGTCTTATTGATTTGTTAGAATAAACATAAAGGTCCCAAGACAGAGGAATACAGACATGAGCAGGAATATTCACATGAACTCATGACTCCTTTTCTACTCTGAGTTTACTTGTTAAAGTATATCATCAATTACATCAACAGTGCCCATCACATTTTAGGTGCACCTAACAACTAAAAATGCTGCCAAAGTAACGGAGTACTAGACTGTAGTCCAGTTATTAACAGAAGATGAAAGTAGACAGACATTTCTGCAGCATTACAAGGCAAATGTTTTTAACTTGAGAGAGAAGTTGCCAACTACAAGACACCACAATATCTAGATCTTCTGTATAGTGATTATTTCTTACTAAAGAGCTCTCACTGGTGCTTGATTATTACAGAAAAGGTAATATATCCAAAATCCCATACATTATATTTACTATTTGTATGATTTCCCGGACAACTGTTCTAACATGCTGCACTTCCAGCTGCTGATTGCTCTGGTGAGGTTCTTGCTATACTTTGACACTCAGAGCACTTTGTCTGTGTACATAACTTAGCCCACTGTTTCCAACAGAGGGGCAGATATGTGATTGGATAATCAGTGAAACCCTACACAACAAGGCAGGTTAAGATCCACTTTAGATAAACTACAAATCTGAAGTAGAAGTACTTGATAATGATGGCCAGTTGTGTCTTTTTTCTGCATTCTGCATCACAGATGGAGCTTTTGCACAGCATTTGATAAATGTCTGAATCTTACGTTGTTTTTTGGTAAGTGCACTGGGACTAAACAAATTGTAAATATGCTTGAGACATTCAGCACTAATTAAACTTTTGAATAAATAAATAGGAAACCCTGTAATCACACAAACTCAGAGAGAATCTTCAGGAGACAGTCGTTGTCCTGACTGAGGCAACTGGATATTTGTAGCACTTACACACAGACATCCACACATATTTCAACACACACATACATATACACATATTCAAGAAATCAAATGAAAACAAATTAATCAATAAAAATGCAATAATTTCCTTTTACTAACCTTTATCTAGAAACTACAATAAACGGCCAAAGTCTAAAATTTCTTGGTTACTTAAGACTTGATTAATTGTACATTTACCCCTTGGAACTTGTTGTAAGTGTCTTCATTAGGTGTAATAATAAGGTAAAATATTCCAATTAGGCCACTGTCATCTTCATTCACACTCATTATGCCAAATCAGTCTCATCAGAGGTGTCCCAACTCTAGTAAGTCTGTTCTGATGAAACAGAAGTAAATCACACAGGATACCACAACATCCCTTTAGTAGCAGACAAAACTGAAATGCACCATGTTTCCCTGCTGAGCGAATTTTGTTCTGAGACATTCCCAATTATATCTCTGGGAACAGAGAGAACCAGCTTGCTCCTTCTTTTTAAATTCAGATCTGACAATTAACTGTATACAACTACTTTCTTATAGTATCTTTATTCCTCTTTCAATCATTTGAAAGCTGAGTACAAAACAGCATACTTATAAGGAAGACGAAAAGGCAAGTCTTTGAACAGAACCATATGCTTTCTGATGCTTCAAATAATTAATTGTGTCATATTAAGAAAGGCTTTTATGTATAAGTAAACCTTGACATTCTAAGTGTTTGTTACACATTGGCTACATAAGGCCAATGAAGCATAGTATAAGGTTTATGTTATAGTTATAGACAACACTTTTTCTGTCGATTTTGAATTCAGTTTGTTCTTTGAAACATCCACCACATCAAGAAGGGTTCAAAAGTTTATTTTGAGTGTTTATCTTATTTTCTGCAAAGAAGTCAAGATAGAACCTGTCACTAGAAGAAAGTAATCAAAATTAACACATAAGTGAAAGATAAAAACCAAGAAAATCAATCTGTGAAGAAATTGCTCTGACATTCTATATTAGAATGACACTTGTTTTGGCATCAAATCTTCCTGGCTTTATGCCAGATGCTTACCCCAAACAAAAAATCATGCTTTGGTATAAGACTTCATGTAAATTTGAACAACAAACTATATCATCAGCTACCAGATTCATCTGACATTGCAACCTCTTGTGGACAGTCATTGTCTTGATTGAGCAAGATATATAGTAATAAAAAATTAACTAAAATTAATTAAAGTGAATGACAATGCATGGCAATTTGGCAAACAAAAATGAATAAATTGGAAATATATAGAGTGTATAACTTTATTCCTAGTTTCTCTGATTACGTATGATCCTCCAAGGAAGGAAGCACAAACTATCATTAGTATAAAGGACTCCTTGATGTGCTCAGGTTTCCTTTCCTCTGGCAAGCTGGTGGAAATAGGGAAAAAGGTGAAATAGTTTGAAAACATGTTTTATCTTCCAGGTTTTATTTAGAAACACTAATGCATCAATCTCTCTATACATATTTGTTTTGTTTAGACAGGGTGAAGCTGGGAAGTCTGAACTCTATTAACATTTTAAAAAAATAAATAAATCCACCTATCTCAGGACAACTAGTAATCACAAAATAAATGAGGTCACTCTGCCGTTCTCTTACAGCCCATGATTCTTTTATATCTAGAACATTAACCATGATAAAACATGATGCCTGTACCTACAATTATGCCAACACTGCCTCTGGAGGGCCTATGAGGCTTTTTCTCTCTTACTGTTTACCATGCTGTGTATTTATAATTCATGTCCTTTAATTACACTAATATATTTTATTCAAAGTTTGTTACTGTTGCTTTTTTTTTCACTCTCACTCCTGATTAATACATTATTTCAAAACCAAACCCAGATGCTCATGTCTCATTCCTAGGTATCAAATATTAAATCAGGTTTGCTTGCAGTCAGTTGCAAGCCTCTGTTAGCACCATACATTTTATGCTCTTGTGAGCATGACATGTAGTGCACACCCAGCCCCTGCCATGTCTTTTAATGTTCTGATGCTGTATATTCACTAAAACCAGTCTTGTGGGAGCACAGTGAAGTTACCAACATTAAAAGGAAACTGAGGGGAAGCACATCTCTGAATGTCTCCTGGAAATCACCCGCAGCTCCAGTTGCACAATAAATATTGGTGATTTACTCATTCCCTCTGTGCACAATCCATAGAAACTAAGTCCCTTAAAGTGGGTTGAATCACAACCCCATTGATTTGAGGCACAGACAAGCTCCTGGGTTGTTTCATGATCTGAGAAAAGGAGATAGAAACTTGACTGTTTTTATTTGAAGGAAATGAGTTGGTCTTCCTCAAGAAGACTAACTCAAACATCATTTAGCAACAGCTACAGCAGCTACACTTTCAAAAAACAAAGTTCTATGTGTAGAATATTTTCCTTTTTCTTTTTGTCTACTTATACAAGACAGATGTGAAAGACAGATCGTTCACGTCCCATTAATATTTTATTGTGTTCTGAAATCTTAATATGTAGGGCTGCTTTTAGAATAAATATCTGTTTGTAATTTCTACTACTGCTATGCTATGGCATGTGAAATTTCTAGAAATTTCTCAAAACTATTCAATATGGCTGGAAGTAATGCATATACACAATATGTGTATTCACTATTTGTTTCTGTGCATTGGAATGGTGAATCAAGGAAAAAGATTTTATTTTTTTTTAAAGTTTATCTGTATTGTGCCATTCAATTCAGTTATCTCTCATATGAATGTTTGGTGGTTTGTTTTTTTTTTACATTTAGTCTTTTTTACAAAAAATCTCTGTTTTCCCCTGTAAAATATGATCAGAAAAATTCTCCATCTTGCATCAGAATGTGAGGCAGGATGTGAAGAAAAAACATAATTCAAAATAAAGTCAGAATAATTACAGCAAATGTATTTCAGTATGCATTTGCCTGAGTAAGATATCAAAAGTCACCTCACCATTGTTACATATCTTCAATTTTAACTTCTGAAATAGCGTTGCTTTCCCTGTCAGTACCAAAATAAGCCAGTTACTCCTTTAATCTAATAGCTTTCAATTTTTCCCTTGAAATAAAATGTCACTTTAAAAGCAAAGACTAGTTTGATGAAAAATTATTTTGTTCTATTTTTCCTTTCTGATCAAGTATGTCTCTGCAATGTCAACATGAAATTATCTTTATCCTCCAGGAGTATTCTGTATTGAATAAATTGTTTTAAAAATTATGTATCTACTGTTCTGACTGTGAAATGTAAAGAAGGATGGTACAGTAGTCAATTTTCTACTGCAAAAGAGAAGTGTTGCAAGGTACTGAAATATGTTAGTTAACACATAACTGTGACAGTACTTCAGACTGAATAAACCGTATTGCAAGGTCAAATTAAAATAAACAAGGAAACAAATAAACACAAACAAAAACTCACACTCCAAACACTCAACTTCAAATTTGCATTTGGCAACTACCTGACAGATTCACAAAAATAATTGCATCTGTCATTTCTCTCTTAGGGCTGAAAGTTGCTTTGGTATCACACATCACTGCCCCTTTCTCCTTCCCCAGAATTAAATAGTATGAAAATATATTGCACTCACTGTGACTAGAAGAGCTCATCATCAACACAAGCCATAACAATGTTAAAATGCCTAGTAAAGCAGTATGAGGTTTCACTGGCATTTCTGGGAGTTCAGAGCTACAGCAAATACAGTCAATTGCAATGTAATCAGCTTAAGTAATTCTAGTTTAACAAGTCTAGTTCATTTAAATTAAGATTTTTCTAGTCACTTTTTAAAGTCAGAGTTGGAATTATTTGATATAAAAGTAGAGTCTAGGGACATATCGGTATCATAAGACAAATTTTGGGCATCTAAATAGCTTTTATATACTCCCACATTATTGCTAATATGTTTCATCTTCTGTTTGGATACCCTTAAAAGTGAAAGCTCTAATCTATGAGGGGGGAAAAGAAAGCAATCTTTTTGTATCTTGTTTAATGTGCCTATAAAAACTGCTAGCATTTTTCCACAGTGGTTGCCTTTCTAGGTTTCTGTTTATATGCTTCAGCTGTTCTCTTTAATAACAAAGTTAGTCTCTTATTCAGGAAGCAATGCCTCAATACGAAATATTACTGATCAGATTGTTTTTAATGTAGATAAAAGCGTGGCACAGTAAAAAAAAAGAAAAAGTTACAGTACCTCCAATAAAAGGAATTTGTAACTCAAAATAACTCTTTGCAGATAATGGTTCATTACAGCTATACTTTCTTTGTTTTAACCGGAAATTAAAGCAGTGCTTAAGCAATAAAAGTAAAAATTTCATTACAACTTTAAAAAGTCAGAAAAGAACAGACACCCTAACGACAAACAAAAAACATCTAGAGAACACACACTCTCCTTCACCAATGGAGACATTTTAACTTTAATCCCATTAGTAAGTTTTCCTTTGCCTGAAAAATTTGACATACCGCCATTCCCCAAAAAGCTACGTTTCAGAATATACAACCTTGTAATCAGTAGACTCATGTTAGCAGCTATTTCCATAGAAAGGAGGAATTTTACAACTCTCCAGTTAACCTAGAAGCATAGGAGAAAGTTACCATGCACAAACATAAAACAAATGTTATTTATAACAAATTAAGGCACACCAAAACAAAGGACATAGAAGTAAATGAACTGCCACAGTACCACAGCCACTAACCAAACTGCAAAGAACAAACCTAATTGTTTTGCACCATGATGTATAAAGAAGTAAGTTCTGGTTCAAGGGAAAGAACTGTCCCTGTTCATCAGGCACTAACTTCAATAATACTTTTTGAACTATTTGAACTAATGTAGTTCTCTATGCAATACTCCTGATGCAGCAAAGCTTACATGTACCTGTTAGAATGCTCTGCTGAATCAGGCCCTTTGAACACTTACAGGCACTTAGACCACTGATCTATAAAATGAAAATAAGCATTTGAAGTTACAAAGAGCTAAATGTTACCTGGTATGTTAAGATAACAAGTAAACAAAANTCAGGCTTCTTTTCCTTAAAAAAAAAAACCAAAAACACAACAAAACCACAATTACAACACAAAAAAACTATAACAAAACCCTTAAAAAAACCCCAAAGCAACCAAACAAACAAAAAAGACAAAACAAACAAACCCTCCCCCCCATAAAACACAAAACCAAACTCAAACAACACAAGCTAAATCTTTCAAATCACTAGAAAGATGATTTTCTTTCTAGTCAAAACTGTTAACTCCTGCTGGAATTTATGTAAATATTTAAGCATAATTAACTACTGGTCATGGAGTTCATAGCTGTAAACAATGCTATACTTTGCAACACTTCAATTAGACCACTTCACATTCCTTTTATACTGTGCCTTATATATTAATTTACCCGTGCTCTTCTGCCAAATGATGAAGATTCCAGCTCACTCCAGAGACACAACTGAATGGTGTTTTTTGGGTTTTTTTTATAGAGGATCAATATGCCTTTTTGCTTTGGTCTATTCTGCCTTCAACAACTCCACAAAGATTTATTCATTAAATCTCCATTGTACAAAAGTTTAATACACTGATTTCCCTTCTACCTCCTAGATTAACGGCCTCTAAAGTTTATTCCTCTAGTGATTTTAGATGGCTCCCTTCTCATCATTTCGCATACTGACTCTTGGCTCAGCTTACAACTAGCATCTGCCAGCCAAAATGATCATGTTAATATAGAGCATCAAGGTTGATGAGTGACAGTTTTACCTCTCTCTCATGAAAACAGATTTTTGGGAGGTGGGAAAATATTAAGATAGGTACTACGGGCTTGTATTTCCCAATTTTTGACTGAGTGATGTTCAGGTTTTATTTCATCAGTTAGTTGAGGCAAAACACGTCTCTTCTAACTTTAACAAAATGAATGCATAAGCTGTAACTCTTCCTTATCGCTTTAGAAACAGATCCAATCTCCATTGTTTTCCTCAAATGTCTGACTTGGGCACTAGAGGAAAGATGAAAAGTTTGTCTTCTTGAACAACGAAACAAGCATTGAACCTACCTAACAGATTTGTCTTCTTCTTAGAGTTTCAAGTATCTTCTCTTAGGGTTGATGTGAGGATTTCTTTGTGTACCAGCTGGCCATCCTAAATCAACATCTTGCCCAAAGGAGGGATACAACACACCTTCAATTCAAAATGGTATTCACACTCATATTCTGTCAGACAAAATGTAAGCTTGCACAAGTCTAGTAAAACATCTGGAAGGTACTGACAGACAGTGAAGTGATTGAGGTAGGAATGAATACCTTGGAAATTACTGGTTGGCTGTGTATTTTGTAGAAGACAGCCTGAAAAGAGAAGCAGTTTGTAAACCCTTTGTAAACACTGATGCTATTATAAGTACAGTACTTAATGTTTTCCTAGTTTCTGTTTGATTTACAGATAAAAATGTTCTGCCGATTTCTCCAGCTGTGCTCCCTTCACAGATTGTGAGATGCAGCAATCTGTTTGAGAGCAGCTGTTAGTTCACATGTAGTTTTATTTGCATCAATGTAAAATAGCAGCTTGCAACATGAATAAAACATGCTTTCTCTTTGCCCTGTTCTGGTAGAAAGATTTATCTACTTAATTTAGTTTTATATGGGAGAAATTTATTTTTAAATAAGTTTTTTCTTTAAAATGAAAAATTATTTTCAATTATGTATTTTAAGATTCTAGAAAGTCCATGTAGTCTTTTTGGAATTGGTGGGATATCTTTTTGGTCTGAACAAATACACAGTACGCTTTCAGAGTTACATGCAGAAACATGTCATCTGCAATAGCAATGGTAACTACACAACGCTTTGGAAGTTTTCAAACTGTTAGTGTCTAATTCTATATATTCTGGAAGATATTAATGATGATCCCTTATCCCAATGCCACAGATGCAAATCACCACACAATTTCAGTTGAAATAAGGAATCCACAGGAGACCTGAGAGAGAGGCTTTAAAATGTTTAAATTCCACTTAAATTGGATTTATGCCCATCACATTCCAGTGGGACTGACCCTCCCTGACCTTCCACACTCAGTGATGCCTGTTAATAGAGAGACCCTTCCTGTATAGGGCCACTGATCTCTGCTGCAGCTTCCCTAGGTTTTCAGTCTCTCCCATCAAACTCAGCTGGGAACAAGGCTCCAGTCAGGAACCTAAGAGAAATACTACAAACAGCAGTTCCAAACAGCTGTTTGGGCCATTTTCTATGCTTTGTCTGACTACTTTCAAAAAAGCTCTGTTTTGTAGAGGACACCCACCCTTCTGGTGCCTCAATCTCTGTCTTCTTTCTCTCTTAGGTTTCTTTCTTAAGTCTGTCTTTCTATGAGTTAGTTAGAATAATTAAAATACGTTGCTTCATAGTTCCTCCCTCAGTTTTAGGAATTTTTTTGGCCAACAACATATGGATTTTTTTTGTGTGCTCGGATGTTCTGGAATTTTTTATTATTTTTATTTTGTTTGGCTTCCTTTATGTCTTTCATCCTTCTAGTGCTTAAGTGAGTTTGTTTAAATATAACTTAAGACCACACTTCTACTCTCAGCTGCTGCACAACAAGAAGAGCTGAAATCAGACCATCTCCTTAAAACATTTAGAACACTACCTATTTGTATTTCTCAAAAGAGCCTGAAAACTGAGGGCGAAATTAAAATGTGACCTTTACTGCACACACATTTACCTTTCCTCTAAATGTTTTAAGAGGGCAGTAAGGAGGAACCATCCAATACATTTAATTTCAGACACACCCTTGAGAAACATGAGGCTCCAAGGAAGAAAGATCAGTGTTTGTTTGAAAATGTTTCAGCAAACCTGTAGCCTAACATGAACATCAGCATCTTATTCTTTTCCATATGAAATAAATCACAACTTCATCTGATTCCATCAGGCATTGTCCAATGTTTTTGTTAAGATCTCCATTCTACCTCTCAGATTGCAATTGCTCTGCCATTCATGAAATTACATCTTTACCAGCTAAAACCTCACCAGCCTTTACAATGCCTTCCAGTTTCCACAGATACAGGGCACCAACCATTTGTCATTTTTCTGCAACAGCTGAACTTTCAGATCAATTACAAAAGGAAGCAGTGATAAAGTAAACAAGATATGTCACCAGTTTGGATTGCAGGAACTAAATTTTGCTACTCTGACAAACACCATTACTCTTCCCCCAGGGGGATAAACAGGCTATTCATAAAGCAAGACACCATATACACTGAACAAAGATTAAGGACCAGACTCCACATAGAATATGATAATTTAGGTTGAAAAAGACCTTTAAGACCACTGAGTCCAGCCACAAAGCTACCACTTCCATGCATATGTCTTCACATATCATGCATATATGTACATCATCTATACATCGTGTGTATATATATATATATATATATCATGTGTGCCAGTCTCTTCTCCCAAATAACAAGTGACAGGATTACAGAAAATAGCCCCAAGTTGCGCCAGGGGAAGTTTAATATTAGGAAAAATTTCTTCACTGAAAGTGTTTCAAGCATTGAAACAGGCTGCCCAGAGAAGTGGTTAAGTCACTCTCCCTGAAGGTATTTAAAAGATGTGCAGATGTGGCACTTGGGCACACGGTTTAATGGTAGACTTGACAGAGCAGGGTTAACAGTTGGACTCAATGATCCTAGAGGTCTTTTCCAACCTAAATGATTATATGGATTGCTGTACCATGACACACACAAGGACCCCTCCAACTATTCAATCACCTTTCCTACTCTTCTTTCCCATTCATAGAAACCATGCAATACCTACTCAGCACCATGGCTGGTGCCAGAGCCTTCCTTCTTCTCTTAAGCCTTTGTCTAGATTTTTGAATGGATTTTAAAGAGGCATTAGCAAACTGCTCTGAAAAAGATGCCAGAGAATTTAGATCTCATTATGGAATACAAATTGGATAAAAGCATTAACTTATTCCCCACTTCACTGTCTAATGAACAGATTTACCTGCCTTTTCCTTGTGCTTCTTCCCTCACAGGCAATGAGTATACCAAGATGAGTGTAAAAAGCCTTCATGTTTTGAACTCACTTTAACTTGTTACCTGCAAAAATTCCTGAAGCAATGAATCCTACTGTCTACTGACCCCACTTTTGTTTCTTCAGTCACTTTGTGAGCTGCTTGTACGCACTTTTCCCCATGCAATCTCACTGTGAGAAACAGTGAGTGAATAGTTGAATTAGTCCTCACCTTGTTTATACCTCTTGTGTTTTTCAATTAAACAACTGTATTCTTCTCAAGAATCTTATTTTATTTAAATGCCCTGTAAAAATCTGTTTAATAACTGCAGAGTTCAGCTAATCTGAATTACAGTTTGCCATCTTTTTAGTTGTGGTATATCTGAAAAGTAACTCACAAAGCCTCATGTGAACCCAACCACATTTGGATACTGCCACTGTGGATTTTAAATTGTTTTGAAATATCTATAAAAAAGGCTTTTCCCATTTAATCACAGTGAACCTAAGGCTAGGAGCAAAAAGTCGGTATATTTGGTCTCCTGTCCCTACATGATTTCACAAAAGAAAGATACTCTAAAAAAAATATAAGATAAAAGGTCGATAGAACAATTGATAGAACAGCCTATTAAAATTACAAAGAGTAATTGGAACAAAACATACTGGTTACTTCAGTCAAATAGTGAAGGATAGGCATGAATTGCAGTAATTGGGAGTGGTCAATAGGTCAAATAACATGAGATTAAGTACAAACATACATATTGAGTAAAAAGACTGGAAGGCAGACAGAAAAACTAATACAAGCAAGCAGAAGTTTATGTTACTCAGTCCAATCTTTTTACTAAACTCCTCTCTCATACTTATTGCTGATTCTTTTTGCCATATTTCTCTACTTGCAACATTCAGACAGCATGAGCTGTAAGAAGCAATCTGTAGTTCTCTGAAGCTAACTAAATGCCCAAAGCTCCTGTTTTCAGTCTTCACAACAGTTTTCCAAGTAATTTCTTACTGTAATTAAAGACATAGTTGCTAAAAGTAACTGAAAACTAGTTTTAAAAATACCCTTCATTCAAAGGGCTCAGGAAACATAACATCCTCAAGAGCTAGGCTGAAAGAGTTATCATACTCATTCCTGCTCCATTTTTTGAAGAAAAGCCCATTTTAATTCCTGGCTCCAAATGCATCTTCTGTTTTTGATGTTATGAAGCTTTATAAGAAATTAATAACAAGGTTTGAAATCAGATAGAAGTCAAAGTAACAAAAATCTTGTGGAACCAGTTCATTGCATAAACTGACGGAAATTTGAGCTGAAGGACACCTGAATGGCTCAAGAGCTTTTAGTGCCCTCCAGTTCAAATAAGACCATTGACCCTGACTTTCAAACAAATTTAAATACAACTATTCATTTCTCATTTGCTCTCACTTTCTTCCTATCTCTTATTATTCAGCAGCCAGTTGTTTTGAAATGAGATTCTTGCTAAAGAGCAGTTTGACTCCCTAAACTTTGAAGAGCATTTAATAAAACAATGTATTAAAAATATATTTAAATTATATTTAAAAAAAACCCACAAAACCAAACCAGCCAAACCGAAAGAAAAAAATCCACACACCCCCCGCCCCAACAAAGCAAACAATCCCCAATTCTCAGTATCAGCCTTGTGCCAAAATGTTCTGAAACAACCCAGCTCACCAGACCTTTACTACAGAACAGGAGTTGCAGGATTTTCCCCCAACCCTGTTAGATCTCATTGTGGGTCCCCCTTGAAATCTCCATCTCTTTTATATCTGAAACAGCTGCTATGCCACTGACATCCTATCCATCATATTCCTCAGACCTTGCAAGTGACCAAGTGCATGATGCATGGTTTGGAAAGGATGATGGAAAGGTAAGATAAGGACCAGGAAAATACAGTGCTAAAGCCAGTATTTGCTGCTTCCTGCCTTCAGACACAGTCTAAAGTGCTTCCACCTTATGCACTCCACTGAAAGTCTTAAAAAAAAATAATAAAAAAAAGGCAAGCTATTCTGAGAGGTTTGTTTGGTAAAACTTATGGCTATTGTGTCTCCAAGACTCGAGGTAGGAATGGCTGGTGTTGACAGACAGAAAGCAAAAGTCCTACAGAATTACTTATTGTCACCCTTCCTATAATTACCAGGCAAAAAGAAATACATCAGTAGGTACTGAAAGGCATCAACAGATTCCCACAAATAATTTCAACCAGTGAGAGAACTATCTTCTACATGACAGTGGGCACAGAAAAGCAGACTACTTTATTTGAGTTAGCACTGATAGAGCTACTACTGCTTCTCCCTCCCTATGGGTTTTAGGAGAATATTTATAGTTCAACAAAGCACCCAGTCACCAGATCCTTGTGGGGTGGGGTGTGTTTGAAACAGAGCATCTCAGTTCTGAATTCAACTCTTAAACTTGTGTCATAGGTCCAGGTTTCCTCCAAAGACACCAAGTGACATTTCCTCCTGCTGTAGCCTTTGCCATTTTTCTGCTGCAGCTAAAGTGCAAAGATCAATGTCAAAGGGAATATCTCAGCAAGCCAAGAGGAGATGATACTAGTTTCATTTCTAGTGGCAAGATTCTGCCACTCTGAATCAGAAATAATTGTGTCCTTTACCATAGAAGACCACAAGGCCATACATAAGCTCAAGCACCGCTTGTGGCAGAACTCTGATTTTAGGGAAGGTCAGTGAGAGATGCGTTACTGCACATACAGATCCACATTTACATTATTTTGAAGGATTTCTTACACCTACACTCACAAATAGTGTGTTTGTGTGTTTTGGTTTGTTTGTTGTTTGTTTTTTTTTAAATTAGAAACACTGCACAGTAGCAATGCTGCAATGCCATACACAGTGCAGAGAAAAAACGATCAGAACCTGCAAACTATCCTAAAACCCCATGTTCTCCCCCAAAGTTAACTTAGTAAGGTTCTCACAAATGTTTCTGTTTTGTAATTAAATGGAGTAGAAAAATCATAATAAAACCTGGCATAATTGCAGTGCTAAAATAATCCTGCATCTGGGCAATGAAATGCTTGGCAATCAGCCAGATGTTAAATTTTATCTAAATGCTCCTATTAAAACACTGACAATAGCCTGTGTACCATCTTCTTCCTTTTCTTTCTCCAATAGTACCAAAGCTTTCAGAATGCTCCCATGGCTGATCCTAAAAGTTTAAAAGCAGCTTCACAGCTGTCACTGACTATATATTAAAAGCCTGGATCTCAGTCAACTTGAAATTATGTACAAAAAGGTGCCATACAGAGCAATAGGAAAATGAGACAAACAAACACTTTTCACCACCGAATATAGGGTTATATATGCACCACTACATTTAATTACAATATGAATGACTTTCACTGCTATAGCACAGCCCCCTTCTCCTCAAAGGATGTAAAAAACACAAGCAGAAGGTACCAACCCATGGGCCCTGATACTGTAATCATTAATATGTTTTAACTGCCAAATTTAGCAAAGCAGGAAAAAAAAAAGGTAGTATCTGGAGCTGACTAGAATTGATATATTTCCTCTGTTAGCAAATGTGACACCATTGCGCAACATTCCAC
The DNA here is from genome assembly GCA_013396655.1 of Campylorhamphus procurvoides. Classification (NCBI taxonomy): domain Eukaryota; kingdom Metazoa; phylum Chordata; class Aves; order Passeriformes; family Dendrocolaptidae; genus Campylorhamphus; species Campylorhamphus procurvoides. The sequence continues at coordinate 382,084 of WBMV01006571.1, read as the reverse complement.
AAAACACACTTTTGCCTGTTTTTCTTATTTCGTGGTCTTCAAACAAATAGAAAAATTACAAACACTCTTGAAATTGTATTTGTGCTTGTTAACAAAACAAAGAAGCTGTTTGAACACTGAGAGGCTTTTTTTTTTCTTTTGTTCTCAACAATCACAGAATCATAGAATAATTCCGATTTGGAAGAGATCCACAAGGATCATTGAGGCCAACTCTGACGTGAATGGCCAGCACAGGGATCAAACCCACAACCTTGGCATTAACACCATCCTATAACCAGCTGAGCTGGTGAAGCTGCTCTTTGCCTTCTGCAGACTTCAGAATATTTTTATCCAATCCAGCTAATGCTTTATTTGCCCAACATAGGATTTCATAAGGAAGCTTTGTCTTCAGAAAGTGTCATTTCTGAAAAGACAGCTCACCAGAGTTTCCCGTGCTCCTTACTCCTAGTGAGGCAATGAAAAACACTAGTTAACTTTTACTCTTCACTATTCAGTAAGTCACACACCTCTGCTAAAGCATGAGCTTGTTATTATCTGGGACTGCCACGGGTATTTAATTACAAAGCCTATATAAATGAAAACAGACTTCTTTTTCCCCTGAAACTAGGATTATGCTTTAAGAAATATTGAACACAGTAAACCTTTATCAGCAAAAGCAAGAAAAACATTTTCTCTTTCCCTCCTGAGTTATTTTTATAATTATACTGAGTTTTAAAATAGCACAACTTATAAAAGGTAAAGTACACAATTACTGATAAACAGTTTATTTTATACCCTGTTGTCCCCTTCTGATTTTTTCACTTCTCTACTACTTATGACAACATTAATTAATGCCCAGCCACCTCCAGCTGGTTAGAGAGGACATGAGGGAATCATTGTACCTACACTGGACTTAGTGCAACAGTTTAATAGTTGCAAGAGAGTTGTCCAACTGAGATATTACAAACTAAGTCTACAAAGTACTTTTAAAAAATAAAAAAAAACGCAAAACCAAACAATAAGGGGGGGGGAACAGAAAGAAAATTCCCTTCTGTTCCTCACGTTGCAGAGACAAGCGTTGCAGCTGCACATATATTGCCATCTTCAAAATACAAGTTTACAATACAGATACAACTGCATGTTAGATAATCACATGTTATTTAGTGACTTGAATATATAGCACCTGGTACTTTCATAACGGTACACTTGCTGCTGATGTAATCAGTTTCCTGGCCTTGGAGACAGAATAGTCACAGGAGAGGAGGACTCTCCTCTGACACCCCCACTCTTCTCTTCCCCAGGTCTGTGGGTCTGCAGCTCTTGAACACTGGGAGAAGACTTCAGAAGACATAGGAATGCCAGATGGCCAACTCTACAGATTACAAAACCAATAACCACCCAGACTGCCATCTCTTTTTCAACTCCAACACTTTATTTTGCACACTAAGACAGTATTTTTCTTCTTTCCAGAACACACAATGGCTTTATGCAGCCCCAATGAATTGGTTGATTCTGCTCATGGTGAGATATGGACCATAATATATTTATTTACCCAACACTTACTAAAAACTATTTTCTCATTTCAGAAACAAAGATCTAAGCTGTTTTTATCTAATGTGTCCCTTGTCATTTCTCATCTGAAGCAACAACCTTCTCTAAGCTATTTCATTATCTATTTTTGTTTCCCAAAAGAATAAAGTTCTTTCTTCAGTAATTCCAGAAAGCATAATACATTAATGCTTTTAATCTATTTTAAAATATTACTTGCAATGAACAGTATGCTTTACTTTTGAATACTGTAACAAAACTAAAACTATTTCTTTACTCTATACTGCAGACTTCAAAACCAATATTTTTTTGTCAAATATGTAAAAGGAGATTTACCCACAATCTTTTACTCCAGGCTAAACAACCCCAGCTCTCCCAGATGCTCCTCATCAGATGCTCCAGACCCCCTTGACCAATTCTGTTGCCCTTCTCTGGACTTGCTCCAGAACCTCAATGTTTTTCTTGCACTGAGAGGCCCAAAATTGAACAAAGTGTTCAAGGTGCAGCCTCACCTGTGCTGAGTACAGGGACACGATCACATTCCTGATCCTGCTCACCACACTGTTTCTGTTACAGGCCAGGATGTTTTGGGCTTTCTTGGCCACCTGGGCACACTGCTGGCTCATCCTAGTATGTATCCATTTTCCCATAGCGCTTAAGGAAATAAAAAACTTTCTCAGAGTCCTGATGACCTCCCTAGTGAAAATTATCTAGGCATTCTTATAGTTTACACTCCAGTTTCTAGCAACTTAGTAATCTATAGGAGATAGAATCAGAAGAGGTTTAGGTTGGATATCAGGAAACTGTTTTACCCAAAAAGGGTTGGGCACAGTCTCTCCAGGAAAGCAGTCACAGCACCAAGCCTGTGAGAGTTCAAGATGCATTTGGATGATACCCTCAGGCATATGGTGTGATTCTTGGGGTGTCCTGTGCAGGGCCAGCAGTTGGACTCAATGATCCTGATGGGTTCCTTCCAACTCAGCACATTCTGTGATTCTAAAATTCTATAATACACGTGACATTCATGTCTCCCTCCTATGAAATACTTAACCAAATATCATCACCTGAAGCAGTAACTTGCATTCAGAACATCCATGAATAAATATGCTACTCATACTTTCTTTGTGCACATGTAGTATAAAAGACTGTCAAACCACATGATTACATATTGTCTTTTCACCAAAGATGCAAGTTTCATTTAATGGACAATACAAGCAATGCTAATATATATAGTCATTTTATATTTTGCATTTTTATCCTTATTGGTCAATGTTTGATTACATACCTTGTCTTGCCAACATTTCACAAGTGAATACTTTTTTACTTGGGTTAAAAAGCAACTGTCCTATAAAAGTAAAGGACCTTATTTATTGTCCTTATTTATAGCTTTCTTAGCTTACAGGCAATGGGAATGTTCCTACTCTATTTAAAAGCAAGAAAAGCTCACATCACCATAAATAATCATTACTAAAGCGTTAGCTATGTGGGTAGAAAGTCACTACATGTGATCAGAATGGAGCTTCTCCATCAATTAGCGTTAGATGTTTTTTTATTTTGCTTGCTTTATTTTTACTGTAAAACCAAAGATCATGTGTAGCGGAGAAAAACACTATGAAAACAAAGAACAGCAAAGCCAGACAACAATAAGGAGTATTCTCTTGACTAGGAGGAAAATGGAAAATGTTTTTGTATTGCATACAATATTAACAAACTCATTATTGCAATACTATCTCTCTGACACTGCCCACACTTTATAGAAGACATTGATAATCTGGAAAGATTAAAAATGTAAAGTGATAAGAAATAATAAGAAAACTTGGAAATCTGTTTCTCAGTAAGATACTGAAAGAAGCTCCATGCCTTAATTAACTTGAACTATTGAGAATAACAAAACTCAGAAGTCTGTCTGCTCTCTAATACATCTAGCAGATACAGACAGAAAATTATCCAGTGAGAAAAGACTTATAAATAAGGTTTATCAGAATTTTTGAGTAGACAGAAAAAATATAAAAAATCCTAATTCAAGCCTAAAAGAGACACAAGAAACATAATTTTAAGTACGTGCTGAGAATAATAGTACTCTATGTAATGCGATTAACATAATTAATTCAAGTAGGAACTTGGACCAAGCAGTGATATCTACTTCTTAAAGTCAAACATCTCATCATTAAATGATTACCTTCTGCAAATCTTTGATCATCTAAACAATTCTGAATATGTAGACAAGCTCCAGTAAAACACCACCTTCCTCTGACCCACGCAAAACTCTTTCTCAGACAATAAGCTCTCATATATTTCAGCAAATTAGAAGGAAAAAAAATCTAGAAACATGTTCAACTTATTTTTGTGGTTGTTTGGAGTTTGCTAGTGATAGACATTCAAATAAAGAAGAATAAAATCAGTAATTGCTTCAACATCAAGACATGCACTGAACAAAAAAACATCATCAACAATTGAGACCCTAGTACTATCAGTACATAAAACCAACCCCTGATCTATCTGACTTATAGATTCTTTCTGTTGACCTTTTTTTTTCTGCTCAAGGGAATAGTCTGATGACACAACAGAAAGAAACTTTTTCACCATCTTCTCCTCAATATTTTCACAGCCAAACTAAAGCCGCTTCTAAGTTGGCTCATGTCATTAACTGAGGGTAAACGACAAAAATACCATTGAACTGGACACATGAGAAAAAAACCAAAACAATTTTTCCTCAGACAATTATATTGACTGTTCAGGAAATGATGTTGTGATAAAATATTTTTTAAAAGCAATGGCACAATAAACAATCTCCCCAGAAATCAGCTCAAAAATTATTCTGTACCTGTGATGGATGTATTCCATTTATCATCATCTGGACTAAAATGGCATTCCCATGTAGAGCTTTAGCACAGCTCAGGGAAGTGTCTCACTTCATCTGTCTGCCTCTGACATCCTGGGACACTAACATAAACTTTCCAGACACATGAAAAATAGCAACCTGTAAACTACTCCATACAAAAGTCTACCAATCTGCTTATTCTCTTTGGAAGTAAGGACTGTACCAAATACAGAGAGGAACAGGGTGTACACAGTCAGGCCCCCTAGATATTCTTGCAACTTTTCTGAGAAAAACATTCACAATTAAAACAAATTTTATCAGTGTGATATGTATCATAACAGTTGCATTGGTTCAGACCAACAAGACTGACCACCCAGCACAACATCTTGTCTCCAAGTGGCAATTAGCAGAAACTGAGGGAAGACTAAAAACAGGGAAAGCAATTACGCCATGTTGTACTGGTGGGAATGGGACTGTAGGATTCATACTTTTTGATTTATTTCAAGAAAAAAATGCCCTCATAGGAAGGCAACAAAATACATAAATAGTGGTGTTTGGTAGTATGAAGCATTAAGAGCTACTACTGTGGCATCAATGGTTCAGGTCACACATTACCCAAATCATTCTGACATTCACTCTCACTTTTTGGCATATATTTGTTGCCTGCTTGTATATCACAAACGTAAGCACAGCAGAGCTCCATCAGAACGAAACAGTGTGTCTGCCACATCAATTGAATATTAAGACAGCCTAATTATGATTCAAGGAGGTCATTAGCATGCTGCCATATCTGTTCCTCTTGTCTAGGCTGGGAGATGTCAGCATTGCAGCAAGCTGTGGAGTATCACGCAGTGGTAGTTTCCAGCATCTGAGTGTCCTTCATCTACAGTGCTACAACTACTACTCTATGTTGCAGAACAGGTATTTCAGATTAGTCAGTATGGAAATGCACAGTTTTCAAAAACTAACAAATCAAGCATAAGCTCTTCTTTTACTTTTAAATTCTGCCATCATGCTGACATATATTTAGCATACTCTTGCTGCTCACATTTAGCTTTTCATATATTCTGTCCCTCGTTAAGAAAATACCACGCTTTCACATATTAAACATTAACCCAAGTGCAAATAACATTCCTCTACATGGCATAATTTAAAAACAGGAATGAATTATCTATTAAAAGGAGTAAATAAGGGAATAACTGGTTTATTGTAGAAATGTGTACTTGAGTATTGCTTAACAATAAACACCTAAATACAGATTTGATGCCTAAATGAAACCACACATCAAGATTCCTCCAAAACTCACTACTTTCTCTGTCACAGGACAGCAGCAAACTTCAAAGCACATTATGATATCTTAATATCTGAAGCTGCAGCACCAGAAAAAAAGCAATTTTCAGTCTATTTCAGATCACAGAACAATTTTTTTTACATTTTAATGATGCAGCAAAGCACAATGTTCCTTTTACTAATAGTCTTAAAGGACTAGTAAACAAACTCTCTGTATATAGTCTCAAAGTCTGGATATGACAAAGTCTTTTGTCACAGATCCTATTCCTTCAATCCCTTCTCTAGTACACAAAAAAGGACTAAAAGCTAAGAAAGACCACACAAGGTGTCTTAAACAAGCAAACTTAAGGAACAAGAAACATTTCAGTCATCAAAACCTTCAGCTCAGCACAGACCATAAAGTAAAAAAACACCCATGTTTACCTAACCTGCAAAGAATTATGGTTTTTATGCACAGTTAGATCAGTGAAAGCTGTCATAGGTATTCCTAAAGCATATATAGGTATAGATATATCAGGAAGGCCTAAAGAAACAAGTGGATAAGGTACTTTATGCAGATGTCTTTCCTCGTAAAGCCTACTGAATTTCATAACAAGCAAAGTTACAGTGATTTCCCAAATTATTAGACTGAGTATATCCAGAGACAACTGCTTCCAGTCCTCAGCCAAACCTGAAGCCACCCAGGGCAGCGAATTGTCTTGCCATCTTTGCCCACTTGTAGGGCACATAGCAGAAGGGAAGGCGAAAAGGGTGAAAAGTGAAATAGCTGAGCTCAAAATAGGACAGAATCTCAGTCTGAATTCTGACCCCACACACAGCTGCCATTTGCTTCACAAGAAACAACACAAGATGCGCCATGAGAAAATCATGAATTTAAACTACTACCGAACTGCATTTTGTACTGCAGTCCACCAGACTGCTTACAGTAATTACATAAAAGTAGCAATGAATACACTGATTTATTATGCAATGATAAATTAAAAAAAAAGTACTTTGAATGTTCACAAGTGCTCTTTAAGTGAAACAACCAAATTCACTCATTTAATCATTTGCATCATATTACCAACAGCATATCTACTGAATAGAACTTTATATAAGAGTCAGGAAATTCATGGCTAGAGGAAAAATCAAAAATCAATTACAATCAAAAATCAATAAAAAATATGTACAATTAATTTTAAAGTAATTTGATGTTTTTCTTTAAGTAACTCAGGAAATACCAGGAGATACTAAATATGATGGCTTCATTACATGATACATTCCTTATTGCTTGAATGTCCAGCAAGGTACAGCACAGCATTACATTACAAAGTCTGTAAATAGTATTAGGATGGCAATGCCTTGGAATTACCATAAGACAAAATACTCCATTGTGTTTCAAAGCCCAGGAAAAGTTATGTGCTATCTTCTTGAGGACTATGCATCCTAAATAAACATTACAGCAGTACAGCAACTAGTTTAGTTGGTTTGGGTTTGTCTATTTGTTTTTTTAAACAGGCCAATAATGAAAGTTTTGGTTCCTGTAAATGCAGTAAGCCCACTGCACATTTCTGACTATGTATAATCTATATCATGTTGTGTCCTGAATGTAGTACTTGATATACATTTTTCTATTTAAAAAAAATGCAAAAATTGTAATTAGGAATTACGTAGTATTTGTATGGTTACAAAGTACCTTAAGTTCCCACTAAACACCACTTTATATGGTTTTGGCAAGTATTGTTGGCAGAGAATAATGTATAAAGCTGTGATTGATGTGTCCAGATTCAGCAGTAGTTAAGCACATGATCATGCACCTTGATGAACACGAGGTTCATCCACTGCCTTAGGGAAGTGGTAACTTCGCTCCCACAGAGCAAGAGGTGATACAGGTAGCCCTCCACATAAAAATTCCATGTTAGTACAGTTGCTCCTTTCTTCTGGTTTGTAATCAATGTGCTTGCCCCTCTTTTTATTGTCCTGGCAGTGACACTTGGGGTAATATAATTAAGCCTGGGAGTTCATAAATATTTTTCTAAGAAATTTGTTCAGAGAGGAAAGTCTATTCAATTTCTATAATTTTATGGGTCTTGCTACAGTTACTATTCCTGAATGACATGGAAGACAACAAATGGAAGATGTCTTGTGAGTTCTCTGAGTATTATATCTAGGCCTCTAGAAAGGAGACAAACTCCTTCTGGCTCATTATTCCTTAAGGTCTATTGAAAAATATTTCCCTTTATCAAGGTGTACCTTTAATGCACCTTGAAAGCAAGATCATGTATCTTATTGGTATAAATCACACCAGCATCTCAAGTAAAATTAGATATATGAGCAAAAGCACTTTTTACTGTCAACATGTCAATGTTCTGCTGATCTGCAGACTTCACAAAGGCCATATAAGGCCATAATGCCTGAAGTACAGATCAGACCTCAGAATACAAGTTGTAGGCTTATACTCCAAACAAGTTTTCTCCACAGCTAATATGTAAACAATTTTAAAAAAGAGTTAAAATGAAACCAGAAATATCCTAACAGTTTCTTTAACCAAGGGACTCTCTTGGTTCAATGTTGCTTGTGAATGAAAAATACTTCCCATGAGAAGCAGTCCAGTTTGTGCTCCAGTTTCATTCAGAGTCCTTCCTAACTCAGCCATGATCTGGATATGAAAAATTTAAAACTCAAGGGATAGTTTATTACAAATAGAGATTTCTGGAAAAGCCCCTGTGCAACAATACAAGGCTTGGCTGTGTTTTGAGCATATATTTTACTGGTTGATAATAGTCAGGTTTAAAAAGTTGCAGTGAATACCCTAAAATCTGTATTAACAGCATTCCTTCTCAGTGTTACCTCTGCAGGTTTGCTACAATATACAAAAAAACCCAAAAAAACAAATAACCAACCAACTAAAAACCAATCACATAATCCCAGTTAGATCACCATCAACCTGTCCTGAAGCACTTTCCATCTAACATTTACTGTGATAGGCACAAGATTTATCTGGTACAGATTGATGACACAACTCAGGATATTTTTTGATACAGTTATACTTTAAACACTGCAACATTTACTGATTGCATCCCTTTTTAATACTTTGGACTTGATAAAAACCCAAATCAATTAAAGTAACTAATTAAGTGAATCTCAGTCACAGATAAATTTTGGTTCATTTATGTACAAATCAGATGTTTCCATTTATGTTCATGCTAATAAAATTCAGATAAACTATGAAAGTTGTATCTCAATATTGTGCAGGATATAATGTGGGGGGGGGAGGGGGGGCAGAATAGAAACCCAACTATCTAAGTTAGAGAAAAGTAAAAGGGGAAAGAGAAAAAATTCATCATCAGAAAATGCTACCAGCAGCAAAGAAAGTACAATACATAAATACTCCCATGTAAACAGCATGTAGCCTGTAGCAAGCCTGTGGAGGATGGCAATGCCATCCATTTTATAGTGCCCTAACATCATGTTTGAATTGCTTCTTTTCTATAGATACGGCAAATGAGTCTTAGAGACATCTATCATACTCTCAAACAAGATTTCCCTCCCTGTTAGACATGAACTCCATTTAACAATAAATGGGATTTGGGCAAGCCTGAGATGTTGGGTGAAAGAGCTGCCCTTGCTGCTAGATCTAAGAAAGGCCCAAGAATTTTCCCCACGACTGCACCTTTGGGACTCATGCCATAGCATTACTCAATAAACTGCTGACTCCACGAGAAGCATGACCCTACAAGTCAAGTGTGATTTTCTGTGAAAATAGCTTCCTTAGACTTACTGACTGATTAAACACAGAAGCAAAATCTGTCTGCTTTTACTTCTCTTTCTACAGCCTCACTTTATGGAGCAATAAAAAAAAAAAAAGGAAAACCAAAGAAAAGAAAAAAAGCTTCATTGCTTCCTTCTTTCAGCTAACATAAAAGAACCTCCAAGAATGAGTTACCACCATGATGCAGACTAACCAAATTACAGAAACATCGTAACAGGAAGAGAATTTCCTGAGTAGAGACAACAATTATGTCAGCTATGGAAATTATAGTATGCATAATCTAATCCCTTTTATTTTTCAAAGGAATTAAAGCCACTGAAATTTACATGATTGATTAAATTATTTTAGTGAACAAGCTCCTATATTCATTTGTCTTGCATGCAACAAAATGACAACCACACTTTCCATTTCCACTTTGAAAATTAAAGTTACTGGAGGAATGAGTTGCAATAGTTGCAGCTATTATTGCCTTCCTCACTTTGAGGGAACTAAAAGGAAAAATCTACTCACACAGTCAGCTTTATGCTCAGACAGGACTTTGTGAAGCAAGCAGGCACTGGCAGTACATAGAGGAAAAGGAGGCAATGTGTATATTCAAAAGCTGTGCAATCTTTTCACCGAGAGAACTGAAAGCATTCATTAAAATAGAATGTGAAATAATTCCAAATATTGTTTGGAAAATTAATACTGACAGTATAAATGTGATCCCATTTACTTAGCCCCATTTGCTGATCCTTTTTAAAAACTGAAGACTAAAATGCAATTTAAAATAAACTCTATTTGAAATATGATTCTGGAAATGTTAAACATGACAGAGGCACATTAACCAGCAGCCTCAGTAGACAAGTCTGCATTTATAGCTATTCTATTCTATTCTATTCTATTAAAAAAGATAACACAGTTCAGGATTGATCTAAATACATCTCCAAACTGCTTGGACAATTCAACAGGTATGTGGGTGTCATAAATATGCCCTCAGTTATCTACATAACTATACTTAAATGTCAATTTTGTTATTGCCATAAAATCAAAGGGGTAAGGAAATTTACAACCACAGATTTTTCTACAGTTCTTTAAGGCTGGGATCATATGCGGATATCAGCATAACTTTTTTAAACTGAAAGATCAGAGTATTCAAAATAATATATGCAGACAGGAAGTTGCTGTAAAAGGGTAAATCAAAAGTCTAAATGTCAACAAAAGGGATAAAATAAAAAATACACCTTATGCCCGTCCTACAACTATATTTTAATGTACAGGACTGATGATACTAAGTCCATCTCCTTGATATTTCTCCCTGGAAGACCTCACCATCAGTATGAACTTAACACAGAAAACAGATATTTTGCCTTTCTGGGGAAAGATATTTTTCTTTCCCAAAGTCCCTTCTTGTTTCAGATGTCTTTCCACCGAGGATTGGTGTTTTAGTTAAGTAGAAAGCAGCAGAAAAGGTGGTTTCAAGGAGGGCGCTTAATAGAAGAAACAGCATTACATGTTTCTTCTGAGTATTCCACTGAGTATTCTCCATGAACCCACTTTTTTCTCCTGCTTTTCATGCAGCTAAAATTCATATTTACTCCTCCATCAGTATAAACTGAGGTTATTGTAACACCTCCCACCAGAGCCTTCTCTATTATCTGTTTCTCTGCCTGTTCAAATGAAATTTAACTGTGAACTTTAACTTTTCTGAAGTGCAAACAAGTCCAAACTTTAGCACCTATTTTTGACTACTTTCCTATAATTCACCTGACCATCACTTGCCAAGCCCACTACATATATTGCCTTCCTAAAACCAGAAATTGCCTAATCTTGCCTAATAATGCTGCCTTATTTCTGTGTTCCTGGGCTCCTTACAATTTGGGATGCTGCTTCCACCATTTGAGCCAAGCCAGCATCTTCCAGTTCTGGCCAGCTGCTTACACAACCATTTGGCTGGATGATGGTACATGAAGAAGGCAAATTAAGCTTTCTGTATTCTTCAAACAAGCAAAGGAAAACTGAAATCTGCACAACAGCCATACACACTGCTTGACCAAATATTTACGTCCTTAGAATAGAAGGGTTTTTAGAGGCACAAAGAAAACTTGTAACTCTTTGAGAAATGCTGCTGAAATTGCTTTTCTGCATACAGCCTTATAAAGAACCATAACAAAAGCAGAAAAAATTCAGCCACTGTGATAGGTAGCTGTCACTATTTGAGTGTAATAAAGATTTTTGTGTAATTAATCTGATTTATGAATTTATTAAATTTGTTTTTCCTAGTGTCTTGGTGTTTTGGTTTTTTTTTTTTTTTTTATACAGGCAGTTTTTTGCACATGTAGAAATGTCATAGGCTGTGGCTGGAATTCCAGTGTCATTTTTAGGTGGAATTTCAGAGCACGACAACTGCATATCGTCATATCTTCTATGTGGTCTTCAGAACAAATATTGTAATACAACTTTCTGCTACACATGGTGCCTGTGACCACATTGGAATAGCATTGCAGTAATACTGGAGTAGCAGTTAAATATTCATGCTACCAATATCATTATTATTTATTGAGGAAAATTGCTCACTGTAATTAGATTAAAAAACATTCTTATCTGATGTTTTCTTATTTTTTTAAAGTAAATTTTCACATAATTTGCCATAAAATGATAAATTAGCATCAAGAGGGGGAAAACCCTAAAAATTGAGAAACATACTTAAAAATCTTTGGTTGATAACCAGACCCTCATATGGAGCAAGCCCAGAAATAAGAAATCAAACTCCTTCATTTGACATAGGGATTGGAAGCTGGCATAGAAATCCTACCTCTTGACAAGCATTCTCTTTCAGGTTCAACCAAAATGTTCAGAAGTCACAAGAGAAAAAGAAATTGGCGGGGGAAGAGAATACATGGCATAGGGAATGAACAGTCAGAAAATAAGGAAAACATTATCACAAAAATGGAGTTGAAAGAGACGGGAATGTGAATATAGGAAAGAACTAAGACAAAAAAGAAAAGACATGCATACTTTGCAGAGCAAGTAAGAGGAGACAGCATTGCAAAACAGGAAGGAAAATCATACACGAGATATAGAACAAAGAAGAGTAGATCACGTGAAAGAAATCATGGCAGTGGAAAACCTAGCAGCCAAAGCAACAACAGGAAGAATAAGAAAAAAAGATGGCATTCAAACAAGATAAAATTAAGAAGAGATAGACACTGTTATACTGAAAACAAAAGACAATGAAACTATTGGAAAGTGCTAGGAACAGGAAAATAGTGTGGGAGAAAAGAAGAGACACTGCAGAGACAATCTAGACTTTTCACGTTTAAATTGGTTCAATTATTTTTGAAAAGGAAAGGCACGGGTTTATTACTTTCAGTAAATGGAGGAGGAGTGGGGGAGAAGCTCTTCAGAGAAGGATCATTTTTAAATCTGAAGAATAACAGATTCAATATTCTACTAACAGTTAGTATATTAATCATCTACTGCATCACACAAGAAGTAGAAACAGACAATCCTGCTAAGTGAAGAATGCTACAGAACAACTGGGGAATCTAAGAATTTAATATAACACACTCAAAATCAATTCATCAGGCACAATGGCTGTTCGTTGATGTAAAATAATGTATCAAAAGGTTTATGAATTTTGGCTCAGGGACTCAGAATGTTTGATACTTGAAATTTTAATAGATTTGAGAGAAGAAAACTCTCCAATGAATAAAGCTGTTTTGTCTTACAGGCATCTCATAAACTGTTTAAATGGAACTTAAAATATATTAGCTATCAAAACCAAAACTGTTTTTAAAAGGGGCATATGATGAGTTTAGGGTTTAATTTTCCCACAAGAATCTCAAATACCTCATGAAAGGACTGTATAAGATATATAATATGTCAGTTGCTTTTGTAGCTTTTACTTAAAAAAAATTACTAAAAATTTCTTAGCCATTAGAGAACTTTGCTCCTGAAGCACGCACTCCACCTTTACCATAATGCCATCTCTGGGTGCCAAGCATTTTTCCTACAGGAGGAAGGGGTGATGCATGCAGAATTATTATGTGGTTCAATGAGCTGTGACACAAGGTACAATAGTAATACACTGAGGACTGAGCAGTGAATTTTAAGGCAAAGCCCAAATCTGAGGGCAGCTAAGAGCCTTATCACCACATCAAGGAGAGTTCTGAGTAGCCATAGGTGCACTATTTGGAGGTCAAGCACTGGCAACTGGCAGTGGCCAACCTGAAGTGATACTCATCAAGTTTGACCTTTTGCTGCCAGGATGATGGATGCTTTAAACAAATAAGAACACTGCTGGACTCCCAAAAAATATAACAACGGCTCTTCCTGTCAAGATGAGAAGGTGAACTGCATCTGGCTGTGACAAAATTAACATTTTTCATAGCAGCCTGAATGCTGCTATGTTCTGGATTTGTGGCTAAAACAGCACTGATAACACACCAGTGTTTTGGTTCTTTCTGAGCAGTGCTTACAAAGCTCTGAGACTTTCTCCTTTTCCCACTCTGTCGCCATGGTTAGCAGGCTAGGAATGGGCAAGAAGTTGGGAGGGGATTCTCATAACCGAAACTGACCAAAGATATGTTCCATACTATATCATGTAGTCACTAGTAAATGCTCAGGGAGAGGTGGAGGAATTCAGAGTGTTTGTAGGTATGATTGCTTTCCCAAAGAACTAATTTTTAGGACCACTCGTGGTGAGGCAACTCACGTCCAGTCCAGGACGTGACTGGACAACTGCCTGCAAATGGGAAGAAGGTAGTAAGTCTCTTATTTTTCTCTGCTTTCACACACAACTTTTGTTTCACTTACTAAACCATCTACCTCCATCCCTCAATCTTGTTGCCTTTTATTCACTCTCTGTCCTGTGGCAGAAGGGACTAAATAGGCAGGTGGCAGGGTCCAACCCACCTGAAGAACAAGGGTTTGGTTTTTGGTTTTTGTTTTGTTTTGGTTTTTTTCCTCACAATATAACTTGAAATTCCAATCAGGAACAACTGGTCCACCCCACACACAATCACAGTAAGAAATGCAGGAGCCTCTGTTATACCCAGATGCTGCAGCACAAATATTGCAACAGATTGATAATGATAATTTAAAAATTTCAAAATTCTACACCACAAGGTGCATGATTCCACTTGGAAAAATAGCTTTAGGTCTTTGTAAATATGTTTAACTTTGTTGACTGATCTGTTTGACAGATATTTGACTAAAAGAGCCAGAGGTAGAGAAACAAAACACATTATTAAAATTTTTTACTGGCTGACACAGCTCTGAAAAATGATACTGTAATATTATGCTGCAAGCTAAGGGCTCGAACTCCACATAATCTATCTGCATGCTAATTAATGCTGAAAACATATGAAGCCAGTTTAACATTTCTCCTGGGCAGACTTCCTCAGAGATAAGGATTACTACATCATCAGTCTGCTATATCTGTATTGTACTTTGTGGAAAAATGACATCTCCTCAAAAATAAATATCAGCTTGCTGAGCTTCTGTGAACCAGTGCAATTTGCCTGCTGCTATTTTTCTAGGATAGGAAGATGATGAAACACTGATTGGAACAATAGATCAATGCAGAAGATGAAACTGAGATGAAAACAACAGTTCTCACCTCCACAGTATTTGAGCATTGATCTTAAAATTTTAGATCTTGGATTTAAATCTGGAAAGCACTCTAATTTCTAAGTACAGCTGTTAGCAGACATCTGCCTGCTCTTGTTTTGAAGACAGCTGGTGTGGGAGACTTAATAACAAGGAAAAAATATAAAAGGAACAGAGCCCTCCATCATGATTGAAGTCAAATATTAATATTTTCAGCTACAGACAATTCTAATAAGCTATAATTTTTATCTCTCATTGATCAACACAGTCTTAATGAACCCTAGGTACGAAACAATGAGTAAAAGGAACTAAGAAGGCCATAACCCTATATATTTATCATTAATCTAAAGGAAGAGCTGAAAAATATAAATTACACTGCTATTTTCATTAGATATTTTGTCATTGCTCCTTCAGTGACTATGAGGGACAGAAGTGAGGAACTTCAAAAGAACAGATAATACCTGAAGAATGGACAAGCTGACAAAAGAGATTAGTGAGATGTGAGAGATTATCCCAGCCAGATAATCTTCAACATCTGTGTAAGAAATAAAGGAAGATACGAAGGTTATGTACAGGATTACTTTTCCTGGCAAGAAGTGTCTGAAGGACAAGAGAAAAAAAAAAGTGAATATTAAAGACAGTTACCATAAAAAGGTAAACATAAAAGTTAAATGGCAGTCATTGTTGCTTTGTAAAATGAGAGCCATAGGCTACATGAAGAGGATTTATTACATCTGAGGCAAGAGTTCTGTTCAATTATGGAAAATGCCATGAGGAAGAGAAGGGAATATGAAATAGGAATGTCCATGTCAGGATGTTGTTAATCTTCTTTGTCCCTTAACACTAGATATCTTGCCCATCCAGTAAGTCTTGGCTCTATTTCATAGACTTTGCCTGGTTTCTTTTTTGCATGTTTTTCTCAATAGGCTGTGGTGCTGACACTGACTTCTGGAATCAACTCCTCACTATTCTGCATAGGAGAATTTTCTGCTTCTTAAGGTTAGTATTTTAGGTTGCCTGCAGTATTGCCCAAACATCCCCAGTTAGGGCATACACCTTTTATACTGTGGTCTGTTTTATATGTTTTATACTAAACATATTAGTCTATCACATGGTTGCATGAGGACTATCAGAAATACATAATTTCTGCTGTACAATGTGCTGGCTGCACAAAAACTGATCATCAATTTCCTAATCTACATTCACACATCAGGGAAGTAACAGAACTTGCCTATTTTTCCATCACCTCATGTCACAGCCTGACATGCAGTATATATTAACTAGAGAGAAAGAGACATGCAAAATAAGCACGACACTTAGAAAAGGAAATCTTGCAATTCTGCACATGCTTAGCCCTTCAATGTACATCAGTAATTTGAAGAAGGTATGCCAATGAATTTGTGAGTCAGTTCAGGAATTACTCTTTAGAAACCACGTGGGACTGTAAAGCCTTTTATACTTTACCAAGAACAGCAAAACTTTGATCTTAATAACTTCTTACAGGAGCTATTTACATCGGGGAGCAGAAGTTCTCCTCAGTCCCAATAAAGAGCCCACTGACTGTTGCACAAGCCCTGCTCAGAAACCTGCGTCATGTCATAAATTGCAATGCCTGCCTGTCTTACAGGTTTTTCTATAACTTACTGCATCAGTGATCTTAGCAGGCAAGAGAGGTATTCATATAGCTTGGCGAATATTGCATTTTAAAGTCCTGAATAGGTAAGCAGCTTGATTATTTAGCATGACATCTCAATAATACCTGAGTGCTTTGGAGTTTCAGAAAAAGTTTGCATGTGAAGAAACTTGTATGAGTGTTAGATGCAATGCATTAACCTGAAAAATTTCTTCTGGAAGAGTCTGTTCTGTAACAACAATCAGATGCTCCTATATCATCTTACAGCTATAATTTTTCACTTAATTGTTGTAGGAACAAGTTCACCAGACCATCAAAAACCCCTTCTGAGAAGTACAACTGATACAAATCAGTTTTGCTACCAATTTACACCAGTTCAAAGCAACAATTCAGGCCTTTTGTTACTGCTGAAACTCATACTTGAAAAATAAATAATTTTACATATATGTTGTAACTAACAAGGACCAGAATCATACCACATACGGTAGAGAGAGCTGGGCTGTTGTCAGGCCCCCCAAAATCTCTACTAAATCCCCCAATGTTACGAAACACACCAGAGTATATCCCACTACCAGTGTTTTTGTTGTCTGTTTGTTTTGTTTTCACATATATTTGAAATATATTTGAGTTTACCATTAGTGTTGTCTACGTGGCTAACAGCTGTGGTGAGGGAGAAGCGGCTCCTCTACGGTCCCACGGCCTCCCGGGGTCTGGAGGGGATTGCGAAAGCCCCACGTGGTCGGGAGTAAAGAGATGTAGCAGTCTGAGATGGAGTGCTCATAGAAACGTATTTAATTACCTGTGTCCAGGGTATTTAAACCCTTTGGGCGGGGGTTGGGAGGTAGGATGTGACTGGGTAAGGGTTCGGGGGAGTGGTGTGGCTTGGGGGGCACGGGGGCCAATAAGTGAGCAGGAGGACCAAAACCCAGTGGGAACCCAGGAAGAGGGAATGACAGGTGATACATCCAATAAGGTCGGGAGGGGAGCGGGGCTGGATACCCGGGAAAAAGGAACACTTTTCACATGTGTGCTGGGGGTTTCTGGGGGTTACAGTCTAAACAGGGGAAAACCCGTACATAAAAGACGCAGGTAATGTTGAATTATAAAGTCTCTGGTCCTTTGGAAGCTGTCACAGCGCTGGTCCTGTCTCCAGGGGCTTCTTTTTCCACGATGTATAGTCTGGATAATCCTATGTCTCTGCTCTGCATATGCTGTGGCAGAAGTCATTGCCAACATGTGGCAGCCCATACAGAATGATGTTGCTGTGATTTTTGATAATATCTGCAGAATTCCTCTGGCACTGTGCTTAACCAGTGCTTAATCTCTTTTTAGTGAGGTACCTTACACATTAGGTCAGTCACAGATAACTTACACTATTTCTTTTCTTTCTGTGCCAGCGCCAATACCTGCAGCACAACTACTGATTCCTATTTTATCATAATATATTTGCAACCTTTTCCTCATTATTTGGAGCTATCTTGATTCTACCAGCCTTGGTAAGAAGACTTTCCAGCTCTTTTAGTGCCTGACTACTGCTTTACAAAGAGAAAGGGGAGGGAAAAAAATCTAGGATTTAGAAACAGTTATGAACCCTCTTTTGCTTTCACTCCAAAGGACTATTAAAATATTTAAAAAATTAATGTCTAAAATAAATGTCATTGATGCACCCATTGCAAAAGCATTAAAATAAAATATAGTGGCATCTAGAGTGCCCACTGATCATATTTTAAAGCAGTTACAAAGACTTACTTTCATGGGTGAACAATCCCCGGCAGAATTCTTTGCACAGAAAGATTAGAGAATAATACAGATGATCTGGGGTTTTTTTAGGATTCAAACTTGTGCCTTGCCACACTGTGAACACAAAACACGCTGTATAAAATGTGTAACTGTTTCCCTAAAGGATCTGATTTGTCTCAAGAGGTCAGCATGTGGATAACCTGGATTCAAATCCCTCTGACTAGTGTATCCCTTTTTCTTAGATTCCTGAAAAAATAAAAATTGAACACTACCCAGAATTACAACACCAATTCGTTGGAGGAGCTATCTATGACTGCAAAGATTTGACAATTTCATAGTTATGGTTTTCAGGCACGTAAGTAAGACAACATAAAAGGCTGGAAATGTTTAGAAAACGAGAAGCAAAGAGGATTCCTGTAGTCTGGTTTATTGACAGAGCTTCATATATGTTTGCCATCTAATTGTGTATCTACTAGCTTCAATTCATAAATGAAAGCCTCTGTTTTCTACACACTAATCATTACTTTCTTTATAAGTAAAATAATCAGAATATATAAAAAGGCCTGTGAATAAAAAAAATGACTGGAAAAAAGGAAGTTAAGTTCGAAAATAACAGCTTTGCTTGAACTTCTGAGCAAATTATTTCTAGGCTTTCCCTTTCTATCCAATTCTACATTTTTAAAAAACTGTTTTCTCCAGAGAACTTGAATTTTACTACACAAGGTTTTTTTACAATTCTAGTAGCTCTTCTGTTCCTCCATAAACTTTCCTTTAAGAGCTATTATTAACCTTACTTTTTCAAAAATTACTTTTCCCCAACAAATTCCCTCCATCCCTTATGCAATCTTTTTGAGAATATTAGTGTTCCATGGTAAACATCTTATCATCAAAAAGGAACAAAAGGAAAATAATTAGAAAATTATTTGACATCGAATGATATTTCCCTCTCAAAAATGAGTACAATACTCTTCGTTTATTTGGAAGAACATAAGGATATCAGAGAAAGAGGATGAGAGTCTTTATACTTGTCAGTCTTGCTATACATGTGGAATTCTAGCAATGCTGTGACCTCAATCCCCCCATGATACTTCCATCAACAACACTAAGGATGTAGGGAGAGTTTTCAAACTCTTCAGCTCTTTCTGTTAATTTGTCACTCTCCAAGTTCTGGAGGTAAGAAACTCCCAGGTTTTCTGCCTTCCATTCATATTTTATATAAAAAAATTAAAAATTAAGTCAAAAAGCTGAACGAAGCTCAACTGATTTCAATGCAAGGACAATGAAAGGTCATTATGTAATCTACAGCAAATTCAGTGGCATGTTCAGCAAAAGAAAAGGTTCAAACTATACATCTTAAAGTAGAGATTTGTTGGGCAAATACTAATTTCTGGAAAATGTTCATCTGGTGCAAATTAATTATCCAACATATGCATTTTCAATATTTGAAAAAAACATTTACAATGAAGTAAAAATATATTTTAAAGCATGCACCAAAAACTCACCAATCTCTTTACAACTACATAACCATATACCAACATAGTATCCCATTTTCCTTTAGAAACATCTCTGATATCTGTCATCTCCTATATAGAGATACCACAGAGCCCTACATTTTTAATAATCTTTCTAGAATGTAACTTCAGATCTTCAAAGATGTTTACATACCTAATTCTCTTTGATCTAAATGATAATCAGGCAGTTATACAATAAAATGTGCATAAGTATAAAAAAAGTCATTTTTTCTTGGGAAATACTTAAATGTTAGGATCACATAACTGCACTCAAGCAAACAAACAGCTATATAGGAGGAAATTTTCTGCTGGTCAAGATGCTTTCTTTACTGAATTCAGGGGATTACTCAATTGGTCATTGACACCGGGAATCAATTTTGGGGTTAAAATGTCTCAGAGACTGGTTCAGGCAATGTCTGGATAGTGAAAAATTGCACGACTTCCCTACTTGCCAAAGTCTTCTTTTCCCTTTTCATCTGCCTTTACAAAAGTGTCTTTGCCTTTCTCTCTTTCCCCAGCTGCCTTTGTGTTACTCCTCTTCCCCTGGGTTACCCTCACACTAGGATGTGAAACTCTCCACCAGCTAACAGTGATTCTCAGACATTGTACAGGGGTTAAGAAATTCCAACCAGTACTCCCAACATGTTTTTATTCAGCCCCCTGATTTTTGAAGATAAAATGAACTCACTGGGTTACACAATGGCTAGTCATGTCAGTCAACTCAGTGCCTGAGGACACAGCCTTAGTGTCCTTTACACCTCTATCTACATTGCAACTATTTCTGCCTGCCCTGCTTTGTCTTTCTCCAGTCAGGTCAGCTTTCGCACATCCTTGTCTTTCTAGGATAGGAGAGGGAAGGGGAAGGGGAAAGGTCTACACCTGGGCTGCTGTAAGACAGGCAACCCAGGTAAATTGAAAAAGAATGAAAAAGTAGGACTGAAAAATACTAGAGGTGAGATGAAAAAGTCTTTCTCTTCCTGCTGACACCAGCAAAGAGATAACCAAGATTTTCTTGGAAAAATTACTCTTCGGTGCTGTATAGCACACCAGTGGGTGCAAAAGGTTCACAACAGAAAACATACAGGTTTGGTTAATTGCTTGAAATATCCAGAGCAATATTTCAAGCAATATCCATTGCTTGAAATGTCCCCTTTGGCTTCAGCAACACAGTCAGTCTGCTGCTGTCTTAGTGCTTCTGCCTATTTTGTCTGCTGTTTGGAACCAGCTCTTCATAAATAAAGACACAAATCTGAGGAATGTAGGTAGGCTCAAGTATCAACTTCAGAAAAACTATTTCTTATTTTTCCCTTACAGAAACAAGTACTACTAATCACTTTGACTAGTCTCAGAAAGTGTCAACATCTGAATAGTATAATGAATGAACATTATATGAGAAAATTCAAAATATACATTTGCCATATTGTCTTTCAGTTAACATAAAAATTATGCCAGTTGAATGTGAAGCTTTTAACATCTGAGAAGCAGGGGGAAAATACTGTTAAGTTCCAAAATGTGAATTAGAACCAATTAGTCTTTTGCAATAGGATTAAACAGTCATAGTTAAGGAGAATTTAAGCTTATTTCATAATGATTTATCCTGATACGGCATTTCTCTGAAGCACAATTTCACTGTGAACCTCTCAATTTCAGTCAAACCAACTAAAGGTAAATCTTTACTACAGTTCAGATTCTTTTTTCTTGGCATACTATTTCTTGGCCTGAAAGAACATACAAACTAACTGAAACTGTGCTACTGGAACCTGTGTAGGTGTGGAAACATAATGTTAGGAATGTGCTATCATGAGACAATGATGTATAGGTCTCACTGGTTTCAATTAAACTTCAAGGAAAGACTAAACTTAAAGAAGCTATTTTAATTTTATAAACCAGGACTAACACTTACTCATGGAACAATATTCAGAAGTGGATCTAAGTAAACCAAAGTAGGCCCACATGAAGAATCTGAAAGATATGATTTATGTGGTTTTCCAGCCCTCAGTCATAAGTGAAATCAGCTTGGGCTTCCTATTCATATACACTTGTTAATGTTGCAGGTCACCTGATCCCTTTGCCCAGGTTCATATACAGGATGGAAAGCAATACAGAGTGAACAACAGAAGAAACTAATGGAAAAAAATACAGCTAGCTTTTTAGCTTTGCTAAAACACAAAATAAAGCTAACATGAGAGAAGTTGAGAATTGCCTTCCACCATAACTTCAGGTTTTCTTTTTTTATGGCTCAGGGGCATATATATGATGTTTTGAATAAGTGGAACTCATTGAAATATTTAGTTCAAGTCTTGAACTACTCTTGAACAATCTCAATTCTAAATTCAGCCTCAAATGACTACTGTATTATCAGGGTCTTCTACATAAAATACAGCAACTTTCATCCCAACACCATCCTAGAATAATTTACCCAATGTTTATATACTGTTTGGGTTTTCCAGAAAAAGATTTGCAACAAGACTGAGGTTTGAAGCAAACGTTCTCCTTTAAATCTGAACATACTCCTACAGCAATGCTTTTTTTAAAGTAAAGTCATGTATTTAAAATGTGCCCAAGCTATATAAATCCCTCTAAGACTTTAAGTGACAAAACATCTAGAACATTGTATCACAAGAATTGGGGGTTGGGTTTTTTGTTAAAAGATTACAGGGAATAGCTGCCTAGCTGTTCCACTTAAACGGTAAAAACATAAAAATACACTAATGGTTGAGGCAGCAATATAAAAATAATTTTAAACCTTTGCCTGAAAAGTACAGGGATGTGCAAATATTTTGAAAAGATTTCTGCTTGTTATATCACAAGTAGCCACTGCATTTTCTGAAACAGAAAGTACAATGTTTTCATATCTGGCTATATTCCAATTTGGGTAATTGCAATCTACCTGCAAAAATTGCATTGGCAGTTTTTATTAAGCATGATATTATTCTTTATTTCCAACCATACACTGTTGCTATATGGCATTAACACATAGTTTTAATGCTTCACCCAAGAGGCAGCCACATACTGCAAGGAAAACTTGTTCTTAGTTTCCTTTTTATTCATCCATTCCCCACCATTCCCAAAACCAGTATTCTTGTTAAAATTAAGAAGCAACTATGAAATCACTAATGCATTGCAGTAAGTCTCTAATTTTACACACACCCCACCACACCACCTTGTTTAAGAAAACCTTAAAAATGAAATATTTTTCCGTTGTTTTTCAGGTAATTGTGAGGCAGTTATAAGATGTTTTATGGTTTATTACTTTTTGTTGTTTAGGTATTTGATTAGCTTATGGGAAGCAGAATGAAAAATTGAAATGGCATTCCATCAGAATTTCATCCAAAACTAAATATTGAGAAAAAGAAATTGTCCCCTCTGCATAGCATACAACGCAAGCCCAAACCATGATGCAAATCAACACCTGTGTTGACGGACTAAAAACAGTGGCAGTAAGGGTATGGCTCCATTGCAGAATCTGCCCCAAGAGACAACTTTCCATTTATTTTGATATGCCTCTGCAGATTTATATTCATTTGCAAAATTTGACACCAAGATAGTCTATTTCTTTTTGGTTATAATACAGGTGTTTTTGCCCACAGTTTGAAAATAAGCATTTATGAGATAATGATTTTCAACTTTCCAAAGTCAATTAATTAAAAAAACTACGTAACTAGATATGAATTGGCATCTATTTCAACATAATTGTTGAGAATAAAACTCTGAGTGGATTTAGTTATAAAAAATATTCTGTTGTGTAGCAAAATTCAGATTCTGGTAATAGAGTCAAGAAAGCAGTTTACACGAAATTGCTGTAAAGAAGGATTCCATAAGTTTGTTTTTTAGTGGCTTGGTTTTTTCTTTTCCTTTGAACTGTGTAGCCTCTGCAATGGAAGATGAAGGCAGTGGCATTAGCCCCATTTTGCAGCATCAGCAGCATAAATAAAGAAGATAACTTAAAGATGGTGCTCAGTTGTACATTATTCACTCTTTGTTCACTTCATTCTTTGTTCTGCCTGAAGTAGAAGTTAGATAACATAAGGTATGTTCATCTTCATTCATTTAAAGATCTTCTTGGCATTCCATAAGTTATACTGATGGAAAACATTTTTTATAACATCAGCCTTGATGAGCTAAAGACAGGAATGAATGTATTCTCCCTTGGCTGCAGAGAGTTTTTCAGATCATCTACCACAATTCCACCATAAATAATATCCAGAAGGGGCTTATTATTCTCTCCCTTGAAAAGCATGATTAGACTAGAAGCTATACTCACAGTCACTGATCCTAGAAAAGTATCTTATATGTCAACACAGGAAATCAGTAATGGATTCAGGGAAGGAGGAGGGGAAAGGAGTAGAGGAAAGGTCAGCTTATGCAGCAAAGTCAATAATTAGGACTTTAGGCAATTGTACTGGAAAAACAAACAAACAAAAGCATTCAAAATTGACTTCCATTGGGTCCTGATTTTTTTTTGTTTTAAACTCTTTTCAGCAACTTTATCAGACCTCACATAGTGACTGAATATCCCTTGGAAGATGTGTTATTGATAAAAGAGCTCCATAGTGACACATCATCAGTAAGGTAATTCCCAGAGTTGGAATTAACAGCAAATGCACAACACGGATCCATATTGGCAAGACTGTGGCTGCCCACTGTTTTCTTGTTGGATAACTGAAGATTTTTTTTTCTCTTGTGATTACCAACACTAAAGGTATTCTCTCATAGGTGCACTTTGCTAATTCACTATATCTGACAGTGAGGGCAGACAAGGACTCTGCAAATCCTTCTAGACAAATTCTTGTCTTTGACAATTACTCCTCAATATTTCTACAAGATGGAGATGCCAGTGAAGAATGGCCATTACCATACCCAAGAATTGCAACTAGCCTTTCTGGAGACACCCCAAATATTCCTTGAAGTGATGAACCTAGAACACTTAATTGTAATGACCTCATAAAGACTAGCTAAAATATTTAAAGACTACTCAATCTCCCTGGTATTACTGTGAAGGCTCGATCCTCTTTTGCAAAACCAGATCAACCATGACATGTGCAGTCAAAATGAGAAATCAATTCCATTGATACTTGAACTGGCTTAGTACACACGTATGACCAAAACTAGATCAAAAAACCAGCAGTAAATATGCTTGCCAATGAACACTTTCATAGGTAGCACGTCAAATGACCATTAAGAGCTGTGGTGGTATGGAAATAAAGAGGACTGACAGCCTGAAAACCTTGATGACTTGGTTAGCAATCAGTTGCAGTGCCATTTGATCTGCAAATCACTTTTAGCTCTCAGTTCCAAGGAGGTTTCCTTTGGGTTTTGCCTCAAAGGTGATAACGAAAGAGGACAGCTCTCATAATCTAAAGGTTGGAATACACTTTAAAGGTGTTCACTGTCTGAAGTGAGAGCCCTTTTAAATTAAAATCACAATTTTTATCAGCAGAGACCTTGCATTCATAATTAGAGTTCCACTAAGCACTCACAGAGATGTTCTTTTAGCCACAGATCCACATTTTCTGGTTTTCTAAATCTTAAAACCAAATATAATGAATGTATTTTATATTTAGGCCCAGGCTTTTCTAAGTTTTTACTGGAAAGAAAATAAAACTTTGTATCTTGTATTCACACAGCCACGGCAAGTCTGAACAGCCTCTGCTGGACAGAGAAATGAGTATGACCAGGGTAACCCATTCAGAGTACTGCTGAAATCTCTGTTGTTAGTCAATTTTAGTTTCTTTTTCTTTTTTTTCTTTCCTGATAAAACCTTTAAAGTGAGGAGAACTAGGACTATAAATCATCATCTTGCACTGGTGAATTCCCAAGGCTCAACTGCCACCACTGCACCAGAAAGGATGTGCATTTCCAACATTGCTCCAGTGGATGTCAGCGGAACCTGCAATTTGTTTTATTGTGTTTAGTCTATTAAATAGTCTAACTCCCAGTTTTTCTATGATATCCAAGCCATGATCTTGTGAGGTTATAGTACATGACAGAACAATTCAAGCATTTTCAAGTGCAACTCTGATAGTGGTTTATGGTGGTTTGAATATTATGTTTGAGAACTGATCACAGTCCACTGATTCATAAAGTCAGGATCATGGTTCTGAACAGAAAATGCCTTTACCATAGATACACACATACTACTTCCAGCACCATATGCACTCTTTGTAAGTAAAAAATGAATGATAGTGACATATGGAGTGTATAAAAGAGGAATTGTTATCAACCTACAACATTTCTATGTAAGTGAGATGAAGGAGCAATATGACAAAAAATTAATATTTAGGAAACATTTTGGCAGCAAAATGACACAAAATCCCTTCCTATCAAAGAAATTTTAGGGCACTGAGTGTGCAACTTAAATTTTGCAATGACAAAGTTACAACAAAAGCTTCTTAATGTTCATATGAAATCTTAAAGCAAATATAAAATGTTTCCACGAGATGCCTTATTTACTTCACATCCCTGACGTAAATTAATCAATTTCACCCCAATTCTCTGAGATTGTTCAGCTGTGTGAGACAGTAGGCAATGTTAAGAACTTCAGGACACAAAAAAGTTGACCCTTTTTACAAATTGGGAATGGCATGCTTGCATCTTTCACTATGAATTCTCTCCCATTTGTGTTTTATTTCACTTAAACCTCTAAGGCATACCATCTGCACTGCCAGCCTACACTCTAGATTTGATGTTTGGGTTGAGGTGAAGTTAAGGTAAATCAAAAAGATATTCTAAATACTATAATGGGATTAGCCTGACACAAATATCTCTTTTCTTCCTCCAAGTCCTGACTGATCTGACTGACTGCTCTTGAAGGTACTAAATTTGTGAAAAGTGAGTATTCAACCATTTCATTGTGCTTTTTTTGCCTCTTTTGGGTGCCTTTCAAAGGAATCTAAATTCAAAATCTGTAACACTTTTGGTTTCTTGCCAAATACTAGCATGCTCATTATCCCCCATAGCTTGCAATTAGAGCATCTTTTTCCTTTTGGGGAAACTTAACTCTTGGCACTAAATGAAACTGGAGGACTTCCATGGCTTCCTGAAGGTAACTGACTGATCAGTCAACTCACGGCTTTATGAAATATCTGTAGTCTTCAGAAGATTGTAGGTTTTGTGAAGCTTTCCTCACCAACTCTTTCACTTGTATTCAACAAAAACAAAGCTACAGTAACCATAGGCAGATGTCAAAAAGAAAAGTTTCTATGCCTCTGTCAGTTAACCAAAATCTTGAACAAAAGTTTTGGTTTGCATTTATTAATGCAACACATTTTCACTAGCTGAATGTAATGCTTTGCACCCTATGCATAGTAATAATTTTAAAGACTGCTGAAACTACTTTTTTCATGTGACCATAATAACTGTATGTGAGAAGAGCAATGACAAAGATAGATCAAAATATTTTTCAATATAAAATAGTGAGAGTGCTTTATGCACTCAATATACTACAGTTCGATTTAATTTCAAGAGTTCTATTTAGCATTGCTCTAATTGTACATCACTTAGAGTTCTTGATCTGTGAAGGGGATAACAAATGTCAAGTCACTGTGCTAGTAGCCATTTCAATTTATATTTTCAAAATAAAAATCATACATATCTCAAAAATCCTTATGAGCACACTAAAAGCCGCATCACAAAGCCATCTGTTTTAGGCCATGTAGAGCTCAGCAACAAAACAAATGTTGCATTTTGTTTTCAAATCCAGGCTTATTGATTATTTTATCTCCAGTGCTGCAGAGTATGCCAGAAGGCCCTGCTCTGGAGGCAAGTTGCAATGAAAAGAGACAAGAATTTTATTAGTGCTAGAAGACACATGGCTCTGCTTTGGGAAAAATTACACAGCTCTCCAATGGAAAAAATAATACAAATGAATGAGGCATGAGGAAAAGCAGAAAAAAGCCTGCAGCTGCCATAAAATTGATAAAGCCTGAAAGGGATCTCACAGATAAGTGTAATGATGTCTAAGCCAATGACTTTTCATTGTTATCACCCTGCAGTTGTCTGGGAGAGCAGGTGAGTTCTCCATGCATTCTCTACCATGTCAATCACTATTTTGTCAACCAAATTAGAGACAAATCACCCACAGGATCTGCAGAACAGTCTGCTGCAACTCCCTTTGAAAGAACAGCTCCTTTCAACAAGGCAACACCTCCAGTAACGTCATTACTGTCAGTTTTATTACCTACTAACAGCACCTAGAGAATTCATTCCTTTATACATCTACATCTTTTAATAGTTGCAAATGGCACAAGGAAACCTTGAATATTCTGTGAGTGGGTGCTGTTTACAGCATTGTCATCCTTAAGAAGATATGCAGAGTCAGTCCCTCCTTCAAGTATTTTCTGTCTACATGTGCTTTGATCCACTGTTTTCCACTGACTGAAACATGTCTTCAATAGACATAGCTGAGTACTGCAAATGGACTAATGACTACTGCAACTCATCCCTCTTCATCATTATACGTGAAAGGGCAAAAATCAGTGTTGCCTCAGCCGGGAGTGAAAATGTATTTAAGTGGATATATGCCCTTCATTCATAAGAGTAAGGAAAATTCCTGCTTTCCCCTGTTGTTCAAAGGTGATGGTTGGACACCAGGTCTAGCTTTAAGAAACTTTGGTAAGAAACACAGATGTACAATCCCAAATTTATCCAGAGGTTAACATTTCCCAAATCTAGATTGGTTCCCTTCTAAACCAGTTTACTAACTGCTGACTCAGAGTATCGAGTCTGTTTTTCACCTACTCTCTGTATAGAGAAAATTATTCAATTTCTTATGAATTAATTTCTTCTCACTGCCCAAGTTCTTAGATATCTTGGTGATTTAATTACTTATCTCTAATAATAGCATATTAAGATCAGTCCTGATCCCTCTCTCACAGGGTTTTATACACCTTGGTGATAGTCCTGTCATTCTAGACCCCCTAGGGCTTCATAGATCAAATCTGGCTAATCTTTCATATCTTGCAGACTGTAAACTAGAGGTCTCTGTTGCAGCCTAATCTCAGCAATGTCCTTCTCATTATAAGGTCACTGGAAGTGCACAAATTGCTCCAAATGCAATTTTATTATTTCTTCAATTTGTGCTTAAACAATTTAAAATTAAATATAACCATAACTGTCTGTTTAAAACTCTGTATCAAGACTTGTCTCTTTTCCGCTTCTATGTAGTATTCAGTGCAGACTGGATAACCTAAAAGCATTGTCTTAAATTAGTCTACATTTCTATTCCTCTTTTTGTTATAAGTTCTTTCATTATTCTTTTTGGGTCTAAGTTTCTTTGGCCTGTAAACGTTCATGTCTCTAATTCATTAAAATAATCCAATACTGACTTGTGCACCAGTAGAAAGTAGTACTGAATTGTTGTCATGGATTAAAGACATACTGTAAGGATACAAAACAAATTTTGAGTTATCAGCATCAGCAAAAGTTTGGTTTTGCTAGTGGCACAATCTCTATAATACCTTCTCCAAGGTCATTTACATATGAGGAAAACACAATTGTTTCCCAAAATTACTGATGTTGCCTAGAAATTCAGCCAAAATTTACTGGAATTTGCCTATTAGATGAAACAACCAAACCCCATGTTTTAAAGAACTTGATGTGTATATGTATGGCTTGATTTAATTTTGTTATAGCAGTGCATTTTGTGTTACAATAACAAGCCTGAAATTTAGCTGATGAATACCATAAATACCCTATGAAGTAGTCCTACATTATGAGTATCCCAGCAGTGCTCTGTGCAGAGGCAACAGAGGTTTTTGCAGATACCAGAAAGGATTAGTTAAATTGTGATAAACTTTCTACAGATTCTTCTTAAGAGCCTTTAGAATCTGACAGGAGGCATTTGATTCTGTATTAAATTCTACATAGCAGTCAAAATATTCAGGCTGATGTATAAAGCATACTTTGACTTGTAAGTGAGATGTCTTGCCATTAATCAGCAATGCCCTTAAGCCCTTAACAGGTTCTGACTATTGCCAAAGCTTTCTAGCTTGTTGGTGAAGGTATGCAAGAACTGAACTCTACAGGAAGATTTATGAATTCAAAAAATACTCTCCAGAAAGCTATCAGTAAAATCTGCCCTTAGGATCTACCAATACTTTTTATGCACAGCTTCACAGGAATCTCCCAGTCTGGGATCAGAGTAAATAATTCAAAACAAATACTACTATTCATCTTATGAAAATATTTGTAAACAGATCACAGTTTTCCTGAATGTATTCATTACCACAGAGAACTGCAGTAAGCACAAACTCTTCTATTAATTTTAGTGGGCTCTGGATTAGATCCTCTTTTAATTTCCTCTAAATGCATTTTAAGTAGGATTTTACTTGCTTAGAAAGAAACTTCCATACAGAGCTCATTTACAGAGCACTGAGTATTTGCTGCTTAGTTTATTTGGGTATCACTTTGTTGCCATGTCAGCATGAATGACATGACACCATTCTTTCCCATTGGAGAGGCATGACTCTAATCCTAATCAAAGAGAGCATGTAAAGGTAATGGGATATTTTAATCTCTCTAGAGAGGCTCGGGGATGAACTGGATTAGGGTTCTTCACAAAATTCCTACACCAACTCAACATTACTTATCCCTAGAAAAAAACTAGCTAAGTTGTAGTTACATCACTAAGTTGTACTAACAGCATGCAATCTTTATATTCAATTAATTTTGCCCTTCAGGAATGGAGATTTGGGAAACAGAGTCAAAAAAATAGAAGCAATGGTGAGACTATTTTATTTCAGGAGCAAACAGTATTAGAGCTCACAGATTTGGAGACATGTTTCTTAAGCAATATCCCATGTGGAAAAAAGAATCAGATACTTAGTGACTTTTGTCTTTCTCTTTACCACAAATTTCTTACACAAATTATCAGTGTGCATAAAGTATCCATATTACAGTGAACAGAGGATTAGAAATACCATGCTCATTTATTAACTTGGAGATGTTTTCAGGTTCCTGGCAAAACATTTGGGTGTGCCTGCAGTAGGCACAGCATAGTCCTATCCCTGTATATTCTTCAAAGGAACATGTTTAGCATTCTAGTCTATGAGAACAGCTGCCTGTGACAGCATCCTGGGAACATACACACAACTATTCACCCACTGCCACAATGGATATACTACAAAACTTGCTTCTCAGCTCGAGTTCTGAATCAGGAAACTTCTGTGAGCAAGTGCTTAACAACTCAGTAAACCAATTCTTCTCTCTATGCCATCTTGGCAAATGTACAGACAGAAGTAAGGGCAACTTGTATAAACACAGTCTTTATTATACAATACAAAGTGCAAGTTGGACATATATCCACTAAAGAACATTTGAAATAGTGTATTTTACTAACTACATTGTGTTTCTTAAAAGTTCAAGAAACCTTCATTTAGTTTAGCTTTTAAGCAATTTGCTTATTATTGTCATTCTCCTATATGTGGAATTTGTCTCTAGATGTCAGAATTATCAACAGGTCTTTATATTGATTTTATCTTCCTTATGAGTATGTCACATTTCATTTTGTAGCAGGAAATTTTTTAATCTTTTCATCCTAAAGTTCTTCTCCCCTAACCAACAATGAATTTGAATATACATATGACAGATAATCAATACTCTGCAAGCACTGGTCAATGCAAACTAAACTGCATAATGCTTCCTGAGTCACAATCCCTTAAATCTCAAAGCACCTACAAAGAATCCAAATTCTTTATCTTACTGGCTATCTACAAAAGTCGGTTCATTTGAACTTTCCTGCAGAATTGAAGAAAAACTGTGCAGAGACTTTGAGCGAGCCAAAACCTACTAATTGCACTGTGCTACCATGACACCATTACTGAAGTGAAGTGTAGGAGTAGAGTAGCTTTTGTTAGTTTTATTTCCGAAATCACATCACCAGAGAGTGACAGCTAATATCCACTTGCATTTGTAACTGCAGACTATGTCTCATACTGGAAGCCAGTAACAGCAATAACAAGGGCAAGCATCATTAAATGGATGTGGCTTGGTTTTCCTCCAAAGCTATGGTCCAGCCACATTTCACAGCTAGACAGACAAGATACAGACTGTTACAATGATCTGCAGTTGGGTCGGCAGCAGCCAGCAGTTCTTGAGTGTATCATTTGCCTGGTATAACAGCACACAGATTTTTACCACAAAATTATGAAGTGATTCAGAACTGTCCAGGATTCAAATGTGTACATATGCAGTATATGGACAGTCACCAGACTACAACTGGGTAAACACGCACAAGGGAACCACGGGGGGAAAGTGAGAGAATGAAAGAAGCCCTCCGGAGGTTTGGCTCTTGCTCTAAGTACGAGAAATGAGCACATGCTAAAAGTGATAGTGGCAAAAGAAAACCATGAGACACAAAGTACGTTTGAAATTCACCAATTCCTATTACACCTTGTGGATAATTTGTAGACTTACTGAAGAATGTAAAAAATACCCTACTGGCCCTGCTGTGTTGATCTATGATTGCTCTACCCTATATGTAACTGCATGTATCAATCCACCCAGTTGTTCTGACTCTCAGTAGGGAAAGCTACGTAGCAGCAGCTGTCAGCAGTCTCCACATTCCCAGTTCTCCTTCCCAGGAAACTCCAGTCACTCTTTCAGGAATACTGGACAGAAAAGACTTCCCGACCCCTTCCCCATGATGTCTACTATGAACCTGTTGCCTACAGGCTTCCCTTATTCTCTGTGAACCTCTCAATCTTGTCGGTCTGCATTTTCTGCTCTAGCAACAAATTCCAGAAGTTTAATACCATTATTAAAGAAAACAAAGGATAAAAAGGGCTTTCTCATCTACACTGTAAATGGGTTTCCCCTAGTTTTGGTACAGGCAGTCCTGTTTTACTTTATGGTTTTGTTCATCTCAGTCATATCTTCAGTACAGCATTTTCTTCTCCAAACCAAAGAGCTCCAGCCTTTCTAGTCTCCCTTCAATAGCTTATTTCTTATATCAAGAAAACTGTTATTTGGCTCTTCTACAGCTGCTAAGAGCCTTGCCGTATCCTGCCCATCTTGGTCCTAGCCACAGAGAGTGTGTTTATTAGCAAAAGAGAAAATATTATGGTCTGAGACTCCTATTGAAAGAAGTGTTATTTTGCAGTATAGTGTTTAAGAACAGAAGAGCTCTAAAATATCAGATCTTTTTCTGATACTTTGGACAATAGGATACACAGCTTCACTGAGTAAATTAGAGTAATACTTTCTGCAGTCATGAAACAGAGCATTTAAAAGTGAAATAAGCAGAATCACAGTTTCAAGAAATAATTGTTATCCCTGGAGTAACTCCAAATCCTCATGAGCTTTGTGCATTTCTCATGCATTCCAAAACAGACAAAAACGGTGGATCTTAGTTATCCTGGTGAAGCTTAGGACTACAGAGAATAACTTGGTGAATTGCATTATTAGTGTTAATGTTGATAAATACATTCAAATAGTTTCACATTTTTGCTGTCTCTGTAGATTTCAGATTGCTGTAATGGAGGGCTAAGCAGACACTGTATCTGTAGAAAACAAAGATTATGAAAGATAACTAAAGTTGATCATTATAGCATAACAACTGCGGGTCCTCCAGGACAAGTATATATTACTGTGATAATATCTGAAATACTAACACTTCAAGATTAATTGAGTACTTATAGAATACGAAACAAAACTTAATTTAGGAGATTTTTTTCAAAACCTCAGCACTTCAACACAAATTATTTAATAAGTAAGAAATAAAAATAAATGTCAATTTTGAACAGCTTTCAAAACAAAGAACTACAGACACGAATCCAAGAAATAATTTAGGTGCTTCCTCTGTCAAAATCAATGGATCCCTGTAAATCGTGGCCTAAGTGTTATAATATGGCAGTTTCTCAAATGTATTTTATTTAATGTGAAATTATTGGTAGTATTTAATTGGTTCCTAATGTCAATGCAAACATCCCCTGTAGTCAATTTGCTAGTTTGTGAACTGACACTAAGAAAAACAAAAATGGTAATCTGGGAGAACTTTGTTTTGCAGGTTGTGAAAACTGGATATAATTTTCCTTAATTAAATCTAACTATTAAATTATGAAGTTTTAACTAGTTTTTCTCACCAATGTTGAAAGTACCCAAGTACCCAAGTCATATTACTCATATATACATTCCTTAGTACAAAATTTATCCTAACAAATGACAGCTCATAATAGCACAAAATATTTTCTTTGCCTCTACTTTTCATCTCTAAAAATGAATTGATATTCATTGCTCTTTCAATATGGTGACTTCTGAAAGTAATCACTGACACAACACAGCACAGAGGAGCTTATGTGGTTGGTTTTTTCCATTTCCATCCTCCACACAGACTCTTGGGTTTTATGTAGTGAAACATCCACTATCTCTCTCTTTGTTAGCCAAGGGTGATCTCAAGTAAATTAATGACAGACATTTGGTGTAAGTAAATAAATGAAACTCCTGAAGGCTCCAGTACAAGATACAATTGTATGCTTACCCCAGAAGAAATGTTTTGGGTTTTTTTCCTTGCCAAGATTAAAAATCCAAGAGTCCAGAAAAAAGAACAATTTTAAACCAGAAACAAAAAACAAAATTACAAACTTCACAAACAAATCTTCAGCCCAGATTTTCCTCCTAAGTTTTTTACTTTTGCATTTTGGCAGCAACAAAATGTTACTGGTTCTAAATATAGCACTATTATTATTACCGACCTGTATGCATTCATCACAACCAAGAAGTAAACAAATTATTGAAGTAAACAGACTTCAGCGGTGACACAGCGGTTCTGGAACACCAATCCATACACTCTCTCAAGTATTTATAAAGAGACACAAAGGAATAGAAATAGCATCACAGAAAAATGAGGTGTTGGACCATCAAAAAACCAGAGGGCTCATATCCAAATTGAAGACCATGAAGTTGTTATTTTTTTTCCTGTTTAACAGAAGCACACAGCTTTCTGCCCTCATTCCACCCAACTACCACTGGGATCAGCTGAGATCTAGTTAAAGCTGAATATATGCTTTTTCAATACCCACAAGTTTGACAGCAGGTACACATTTCAAAGTGTAATAGTCATGTTTTACGTACTTCTAATTCACTTTTCTATTTCTAATTTCAGTTTCTAATTCAATTTCAAGATAAA
Source organism: Campylorhamphus procurvoides (assembly GCA_013396655.1). Classification (NCBI taxonomy): domain Eukaryota; kingdom Metazoa; phylum Chordata; class Aves; order Passeriformes; family Dendrocolaptidae; genus Campylorhamphus; species Campylorhamphus procurvoides. The sequence continues at coordinate 347,095 of WBMV01006571.1, read as the reverse complement.
TAATATACCATCTTTTCACTTTATTTTCCTTTGTTTTGTTTTTCAAAATGAATTTGGCTTTCTTAGAAAAATTGGTAATGAAGAAAACAGAAGAAAAGTGAAAATAAAAATGAAAGGGACACTGGCCTTGGTGTTGTATATTTAGGAAAGAAAAGGTCTAGAGCAACAACTTTGTCACTGTGGTCTCCTTTCCTGAGTGATCACATCTCACTAAACCCATTTGTATGGGATCATACAACTGTTGTGGCTGCCTAATGCTTTACAGTGAGTCACAATCTAAGTTGATTCATGTACCACAAGAAGGTAGGGTTTTACCCAGGTAGACAACACCATATTATCTTTCATTTAGCTGGAACAAAGACAACAGCAAAGCCAGAGGTGTGGCCTTAACTGCATCCATGAACCTGCCAGGTGCTTCAGGCTAGAGACTACCGACATCTGTGCTCTTTCACTGGTCCTGTTCCCTTGGCAGACTAAAAAAACTGCCTATGTAGTGCCACATAGGGTACTCATACATTCATTTACTAGCTGGGCACATCCTCCAAATTGAAAAAAAAACACCTGCAAGATAAATGGACATCTTTGCCTCATATATGCACTGTCATTCCAAATGTAAAAGGAGCTATATGCACCCAGAACTAGTGGCAAATGTGTGATCCATTATCTAAAAAACCTGTGGAGTGTGAAATTGTAAAAAAGGGAAACACTTTTCAGATGCCATGTATGCAACAGACATCCTTTCCTTTCATGAGGATTTAAAATTGTGATTTTTGCCATTAATGATAACCACCACATTCACTAGTTCTGGATAACATACCTTTCAGATCTCTGCCTCCAAACTGAGGCACAGCCTCAATAATTATCTCTACAGAGATAGTCTAAAGCTACTTATAATAGCAAACTAATAGCAAATGTCTGCTCTTTATATAAACCTATACTTTTTCAAGGTAATATAAAAATCTAGGATTAGTACCCCAACAGCAGTAATATGCTAGTGCAGCTGTACCGTCTCTCTGGTCACCATTAGCCTTGCTGCTGAAGTTTCATCCAAGGGGAGTGCCACAGTACAATTCCAGTCTCCCAGAGCTCAACATGTTTTGCCTACAGGTCCTTGCTGTGATGAACAGAAAGTCACCAGATCATTTTCTAGCATCTGAGGTGTTTGTATAGCTCAAAATCTTGTTGACCAAGCCAGTCCTGTGATATAAAACCAAAAATTCTTTAAGACTCAATAATGGGACATTGTGCACTACTGTTCTGTATGTAAACAAGATGCATGACATATAAAAGACCATCCTGAAGGTATGAATTGCAAGGAAACTTCTATGAAAAGTATGTCTCATGCAGCACCTGATTCAATTTTATCGTTTAGACATACAGTAAAACGCAGCTCCAACTTAGAAGTGAAGTTCACACATAAATAAAGCTTCGGTAATCTGCTACAGACTAGCTGACTAATAAAATAATGAAATCAAAGTAATATCAGTTTTAATAAAAACAAACTTAGTCAAGGGTATAGAGCAGAATGTTACAGTGTGGTACTGTCTCTTCATGCACAAATTGAGATAAGTTCACCATTTTCTGGTAATAAACACAAAGGAGGGCAGGAGGTGGAATTGTAAAGAAATAAAGACATTTAGCACTGAATTTTTTCATACAAAGCAGGAAATGGTTTCTTGCTGGAAGAAATACTTTTGTGAAACACAGATGCCATGCTGCTTATCTAATGACAAAGCAGTTGAACCAGAAAGATGGATCGATTCTCACTGGTGTTTCCTGCTGACCACGTTAAGTACCATAGCTGAGAGATTTTTAGACTTTGCTGGAGTTACTTTCCATAAGACTTGATTGAATTAAATGTGCTCTATGCAAATGTCTGTATATAACGAAAACTGGAATCAGCAGAAATGTTTTTCCTTGCACTCACTCAAACCACAATAAACAGAGCTACATCACCTAAAATACAGAAATAGTGCTTGCACAAAGACTTCATGGTGGATAATAACCTTTCTGTGCTTTGTCAGAAGTTTCAGGCATTTTTTGATTTCATCCTGAATTACAGAGGAAATGAGGTTGAGTTTCCACATTACTCACAGTGCAATCAATTATAATACTTTGAATTAAAGCAACTCTCTCTACAAACGCTCATCGCTACCCTGCAACATGATGCAGACATGCTAATTTCATTAGTATATTTTGAAGCCTCAGTTAAAGATCTTGCAATGCAGTCCTACAAATGAGCTACAGTCAGATTTGCCTAAAACTGTCAAGAGAACAAAGGCAACTTAGCTATTATAAAGCTTAAACAGGATTGAAAGATAAGCTGGCACTGCCACACTGCTAAGGTCTTCACTCGGTCAGCAACCCCTCTTCTCCCCACAAACAACAAAGAAATCCAGCACAGCTTAAATTGAAATAAGCTTCACTCACCACTTTGTGGCTAACTCAGTGGCTAAAGCAAAAATGCAGATAATTATCTCAAAGGAATTTCAGAGAAGAAAGCATTTGATCGCTCTCATTGTTCGACTGTCGAGACTATTGTTCTCAGAATACTTTCGCCTCCCTCAAATCTACCTTTCTGTCTTAGTTTTTAAGTTCAAATTCTTTTCATTTAAACTGTACTAGCCTGTGCAGCCCTTTGCAAAGTACTAGAGTTGTGTAGATGAACTGCACTGATTTACATCATTTCAGAATTTGTCTCAAAAGACTTTAAGTACCATGCTGAGATCGGATATGTAACATCTATACCAGAGCATCTAGGATTTGATTGCAATATAATGAAGAGTCATTTAAGTAATTACTTTTGCATAAATTACTCTATGCTGGTACATTCCAATCTATAATTGCAGCACATTACAAGCACCATGGTTACTAATCAAGAGGAGAAAGGAATCCGAGATCTGGAAAGAGCAAGGGAAATTAGGTTGGGCTAATGTATGGTTAGACTAAAGAACACATTATTCGTCTTCCGTCTTGACAAGTATGCAGATAAGCAGGAAGGGAAGAGAGAGAACCTAGAAGTGACACAGTTACCTATCCCAGTCCAGGTGAAGTGTACTTCCATGTGTCACAGAATACATAAACAAAGTGACTAGATTTGATTAATATAATAAATTCCCTCATCATGGTTTAAATAAACCCATAAATCAAGATGCCAACATCGCCATATTCTGTAATTCCATAAAAATCCAATACCTTTAAATTAAATTTTCCCATTTATTAGAGAAAACCCTGTGTTATAGATGTAGCACCCTCACAGCTTTCCTGTGCATTAGGAAAGGAGTCTTTGGCCATATAAAAGCCCTTATGCCAATTTCCACTGGCAGTGGAAACTACTACACAGGACCCCTGGCAAATGCACAAGAGTAACATGAACTAGAGCAACAGTAACCTGAGGGAAAGCCCACCCATTCTCCAGATAGAATGGGAGCAATAGCATTGCTGACTTCTGAGGCATATTTGCAAGATTTTTTATGATCCTGGCCCAAATAGCATGTTTTTCAGTCAAAACAGTTTTGACTGGTACTCAATTTTTGTTAGGAATACTTGGCACAGCATCTCTCTTATGAAACTAAATGTCTTGTGACAGTCAGCGTAGCATGATGGAGGGGGTCTGGCAAAGACACTAAATGATCTTTGGCCCTTATATAGATGTGACATTTCCAGAAAAAAAAGCGCATTTTATTAGATAAGCCACTAGGGAACAATCCCTCAATAGATGACTACAGCCATGTTCTTCTGGCAAGGATAAGCTTCTGAGAATGCAAACCACAGGTTAGGAGGATATGTTGTGCAAAGCAAAGCAGAAGTGAAAGAATAAGGAGGGAGAACCTTTAAAGGAGAGTTATATTTGGACTGAATGACTCCTGAGGTGTATTAAGAACTTATCCTGATAAAGCACAGCACTACTCACCAAGCTCAGCTGTCCCACCATGCAAATATCATCATTCTCACAAGTAATTTTTATATACTCTCAGACTATTAAAAGCAGAGTGGAATTCGATGTAAAGACAGGGAAATCAAGAACAAATAATTAGCACGATACACTGACGTTTTCAAAACGTCACAATTCAAGATGGTTTTCTTCGATGAATTTCATTTTCTGTCCCAACTCACGGAAAAGTATGCAAAGTTACAAAATCTATAAATTCACAAACTATGAAAAATAACACGTGGGAGAACATATCATGGCATTGACAACACCTTCAACTGTCACCAGAAAAAATCATGGCCATATATTCAGGAAACTAGGTCAAAGTCTGAACTGCCTTCTTATCACTTGGAATGAAAAGAAATGCAGTTTCTGCATGAGGCATGGAGAAGTTAGCAATTAAAAGACATAACTGATGAATACAATATAGAGTGACAAATAGAGAATAAAAAGCTTTTTTATTTTCTCCTCTCCTTACAGATTGTGTTGGTGGGCTATGTTGTCAAGCAATTTCAAGTAAAAGCTACCGAAGTCTTCTGTGTGGGAATAGATTTATATACACATATCACACACACAGCTACATAAACACATATGCCCAAAGAAAGCTAATCCCTTTAATGAATCCAGCCCACAACAGTCTAATCATTACAAATTTTCTTTTTAATATAAGCTATATTCAGATGCAGAAACACTGTGCAATCTCACTTGTAGAGTAGGCAAGCTTTAGCCTTTTTGAACCTGAAAATAAGACCTAGTTATTTTGTCTATTTACCTTTCAAGTCTCTTTGGGCCCAGATTTTCCATCTTTTTGATGTTAATTTCTGCAGCTTAATTATGCTACCATGGTCCTTTCTCCCCACGAGACATAAAAACCTCCTGAGGAAACATCAATTCCTGGCAAGTGCTCTTGGTAAAGGAATAATCCTTCCTGCTTCACAGAGCCATTTTGAATATTAAGAAATACCAATGGGATGTCATGGGATAGCTAGGATTTGTTGAAGCCCCCTTTGAAGCCCTGCTGAAATGTTTGAGTCAAGTTTTGATCTTGGCCTTTTCCTTGAGATGAACAAAAGCACAACAGAATTATGCACAAGAAACAAGAGAAAACTACAGGAATGGAAAAATACCTTATTAGAGTAATCCCTCCAAACCTCTACCCCTCTAAAACTATTCAGAACCGATGGGTAAAGGTGTATCTAGTCAAAGCTGTTGCTTTAGGTGAAACCTGGATAAGATATAGAAGATTCTACCGCTCAGTAGTACCACAAGTTGCACAAAAAAGGACTTGCAATATATATATTTATGTCTGAAATCCTGCTGGCTAATGTTGTGTGTGTCCAGTCAGCAGAACTTTCAGGTTAGGATTAGACTCAATATTTGATCAGCATAGCCCAGCTGATATCATAGTCTGTATAAAATGAAGGGATTTTCATCCAGAAGGTAAAAAAGTAAAGACAGTGAAAACAACAAAAGTTCATTAAATGAGTTACGGTCCTCCAGCCATTATTCCATCTTGTAGAATTATCTATCTATAAAGACAGACCTTTGAAAATGCAGAAATTCAGCCACGTAACCTTAGTTTTTCCCACTATCCTCCAAAATTAGCGATAACCAGCGTTAAGGTGAGGATTGTTTTGTAAGCCTCCTAAACGCGTTTACTGTTACACATATTTGTAAATATATCAAATCATGAGTAATTAGTTGCAACCAACTTAAAATAACCTAATTCTAGAAATCTAGAAATTCACTGGTCATGATCAGTGAAAATCATCTCCCGGTAGCTCTGTCTGTGCTACAGAAAATTCCTGAGAAATACAGCATCGCATTTGTAGATTGTGGTAGTTGTCACGTAGAGAAGACTGTCAGCAGTTGAAAGGGAAAAACAAACAAACCAAGAATCCCAGCTTCTACTAACAGAAAAATCCTTGCTTTCATTCTTCTTCCAACAAAAAATACAGTCCAACACTAACAATATTGTTTTCAGAAGTATCAAATTCACTTGTTTGAATAGAGGCATCTGTGTAGTCAAATCAGTCATGGAAACTGTTAATTGTCCAAAAGGATGCATCATCTTTTTTTTTTTTTTGTGCTAAATTATGTGATCTTCTGTAAACAAATAAATTAGACAGTATATGGACTAGGTATAGTGCAGTTACAGAAAGAGCAGCATTTGCCCTATAAATTGCTGCAGCACTATTTTCTGCAATCCCACTAGCTAATCAGGGAATAAACAAAGTACTGATAGTATGGCTATCTTTGTCTTATTAGGGCAATAAAAACCTTGTTGTTACTAAGACTTCAAAAAGCAAGACAAAATTATTTTCAATTGCCATTTGTCTTTCAGTGGTGGCAGAAAAAAACTGCTAAATTTTCTCTCAAAACCAATTTCAAATTTCAGATTATGCCAGGGCATATCATTGCCTATACAGCATCTACTGTTTTCAATAACCACAATGAACCACAAATGCCTTTCAGCTACAGATGTTAAGGGTACCTAAGATTTCATTTTAGAAAAGCACAGAAAATAAGCTGTTTCACCTCTGTCTCCCTAGAGAACAACCAGGCTGCATGTCATCTCTGCTCATCTCAATTGTGAGCAGATTTTAATACACTATCCATGTTCCACCTGGGACACAGCTTCAGTGGCAATGCAAAATAAATTTCTGGGCTTTTCTGGTTTATATTACATTTTTATCTTACATTTATATGCTCTATTACTACCATAATAGTCTGGTCTGACCTACGCAAGGATATATGGACTGTCAGTGTTAGGTGAGCAGAACAAATCAGAGAGCAGTGGCATCCCCTCATCTTGTCTGCATTACTCACTTGGCTTCAGCATGTGACTGCTTGAATAAATCAAAAATTCCAGTTTATGTGGTGCATTTTTTTCCCAGGTCTTATTATTAACAATTATGTGTGTTTTATTTAAAATAAGTTCATGGAATAGTCAGGCAGAAAGTCATGAATTAGATTCAAAGTACTTGCTTTCTTACTAAAACAGAGATTTGAATTTTTATCAAAGAACAGAAAGATTCATCACCTAACTTTGGAAAGGAAGATTGAAGTTTTACTTACACACTGAGACACACACCCAGAGCTATCACATGAGTATTTTAAAATGTAACACTGCTAGAAACTGTATCGTAATAAGTTAGTATAAAGCATATTCTTACAAAATATCACCCTGGGAATAACTCAATTCCTCAGGCTCTCCAGTCCCAGCTGGTAGAAGATTACCACATAGTGAAAAGGCTTGCTGCAGATTTTGGAGTGCTGCCAGTTTAAGTTGTGCAACAAAAGGTAGCTACATAAAAATGACACAGGAGCAAGAAAGGAAAGAGAAGGAAGAGAAAATGAAGAAAAGTCTAAAGAGTGACAATGATCACTGCAAAGGAGACCATTTAGACAGCTAGGACCCTCATATGACCTGTGTGTCTGAAATCTACATGTGATTCTTTAGATCTAATGGTCTGCTGTAGCAGACAAGTGAAAATATCTGAGCGACTGGGCTTTGCACAGGCAACCAACTGAAGGTGCAAGGAAACAGAAAGATGAGGACTTAAACAGCCACAGGAGAAGCAAACCAGATTACAATCTAATCATCATGTTCCAGGTATCTGTCACAGCTTAATGTGACAAAATTATAACAGCTCTATTAACCAGTCTAATCAGATTCCAAACTTGAAATGTTTCCTAAAAAAATATTTATCAGTGTTAAGACAAGTTTCTTACTCAAAATTATAAGGACTTGACACCAAACAGAGAGTCTACATTGCAAAAAGCATAGGAAAATATTTATGATTCCCAGTTGAAGACAATGTTTTATGAAGTCAGTAAAAATGCAAAATTCTGTTCTGACTTCAAACTCTGCAAGACATTTCAGTGAATTTATGTCAAGAACAGGCTGCTTTCAACAGTTACTAATACAATCCATTTCACTGCAGTCTTGGAAACAGGCATTTCTGACTTTTATAGCCATATTTTCCATGTCATGTACACTTTATGCTGTAAACACATCTGCTTGAAATTAACTCATGAACATGATTATTTAACATGTGCAATTAAGTCAAAGGGTCTAGCTGGCCATATGCTAACAGCAGAACAGTACACCTGCCCTCAGCTGCACTCTAGATCAGTTTGTGCATCAAACTACAAAAGCCTGGGGAAGTTTGGCGCTTTTTTCTGGTTTTCTTTTCCCCTCTCCATTTCTACACCACTGACTTACCAAATATAGCAAACTTTGGGTCTGAGATAAATATTCTCTTACATGGTGTTCAGCATGTGGAGAATACTATTAGGCAGGGCTTGCTTTTCAAAGCAACTCTGACAAATAATTGCCAGCATGCACTTAAATGTGTGTCAATCACAAGAAACTTGAAGTCTGTAAAAAGCCACTCCTTGTGCAATTTTATATGACACTACTCAAGATTTGCAGGGGGGAAAAAATCCCAAAAACCAAAACAACCAATGCCAGAAAAACCTATATCCTATAACGATCTGCTTCCCAGTTACAACGACTCAAATGCAACCATGTATGCTATCAAATATTTATGTTGATGCTTCAAGTCTCCATGCTGCTCTTAATTAATTTATCAACAATATTCTTTAGAAATGCTGGCACTGTGCTTGAGAGCTTTGTTCACTTTTTACTACTGAATACTACATTCCTAAAACCAATAGGAGCCAACAGTTTGATGTTTGACAAAACACACTTAAAAAACTTGAAATCCCAGTGTTACCTGTGAAGTCAGAGATGAACTTCAGAAGCTTTGGGGGATTTATTTAAAAAAAATTAAAATGACAGTATCACAGGAGGTACTTATCAATATTTACATTCCATTTATCAGCTGAATCTGAAATATTTTTTCTCCTTCAAAGTAAAAATGGAACCTTATTATTTCATGACCTTACAAGGCAATCAGGAATTATACCCAAATGTCTGGTATTTAGATAATGCATGATATCATACTGAAAGAGGTTATCTAAATTGATTTTTTTGGTATAAAATGGAATGCCCCTTGCCTGACTTCAAACATCTTTTAACACTATCATGTGGAAAGGAGATCTAGTCAAAGCAGGACATACAAATTTAAAATGTAAACACACTGCTAATACGTTTGCCGAACGTTCAACTACTATTGATTAAAACCAGAGGTCACGATCCCTAGTTTATGGTCTATGGGAATTGTTTTGTCCTTGAATTTGTCTAATGGCTTGGGATTTCTTTTTACATCTATATAAACTTTAAATATCTTCATAATTTGACAAGAAGATACACAGAGTAAATATGTCTTGTATAAAGAAGTAACTAGGCTTTGTGTGCAAAATGTGCGCAAATTAAGTAAGTTCTTGGCTCTTATGGCATTCTGAACATGCAACTGGACCTAACAGCAAATAGGTAAAATAATTTGGGTTAATTCTTTTCTAGAGAATATACTACTATAAACTACAACTACTGGGAGACTATAGTTAATACCTGGACATGAATAGTTCAATAACAGTAAATTTTCTTTTCAAAACTAAAACCAAGGAGGAGGATCTTTTGTTTGAAATCATGACTAATGTATGTGAAAGATAAAACATAATATTTAGCTTACATCAAAACAAATCTAGAAAAAAAAGTATATCTTAATGATCATTGAATATGAGGGGGGACCTGACCCCTTTGTGTTAGAAAAAGTCACAGATCTAGAAAGACAATGATTTGTGGATTATAGCTGCACTCTCAGGTGTTATGCTGTAATGAGGACAGACTTGTTTAATATTCATTATTCTTCCTGTTTGCTCAGTAGAAAGGGTGTTTGAACTCTAAGGCATTCAAATGGACTTTACAGACTAATTTCCCTTGAGTAGTCTTTTTATTGAAAATTCTATAAATTGATACTAAATCAAGGGAATAAAAGAGGAGGTCAAGAAATAAACAGTTTCAAAGTTTGCTAGGGTTCATGAACAGAAGTGTGTTTTCTTTTCTGAGAGCACTGAAATTTCAGACATCAGAAGATTATTTGATGTTTAGCCCAAAATTAATTTTATCAGATGGTGTTTTCTTCATATATTTGCACAGATGAGAAAAAGACCAATTTTTAAATTATCAGTTTCCTTAACAGGAATAAAATGCATATTTTAGGTACTCTGTTACAGAGCACAACGAAATTCAGAAATAGAAGGCAGTCCTGGCCTTGTACTGATCTCAGAGATACAGAAGATTTGTGACAAAAGATCATCTACTAGATGAAGTAGTGCAACAGGCTGCCTCTGGCAGTGACTAATAGTTGATGCTTTACAGCAAAGTATATAAAACTATTATGCATTTAGCCATCTACACACTAATGTACAGAGAAAAAGGTTGCTTGTTCTTTTTTTTTTTAAATTGATTCTTGCATCAATCAGTTATACTCTTTAACATGTAAATTGTTTATTCCTATTTTCACACAAACAACAATACAAATATCTTGGATGTGGGGGCCTAAAACCCCCTTCCAAGATGAAGTCTTCTCTAATACAAGAACAACCCAACACAGAAAACTTAAAATTGTAATCTACCAAAAAGGCAACAAACCAACACAGCAATATACCACCCTGAACAGATAAAAGAGTAATACTTTGAAAGGATGCCCTGGTTATCTTAGTCTGATGGTCTTGTGATTGTTCTTATCTTCCAAGCTTTTCTTCTATTGTTCCATAATCCATCATTGCCAGAAAAAATGTCTCAGCATTTCTAATGCTCCTTTAAGCAGAAATGCTTTTCTTTGTTGCCTAAGAATAATTTTTTTATCCTACCAAGATAATCACTTTGACAGAAGCCAAAGTTCCCTAAGCAATCACAGTGAGACAACAGGAAAAGAAAAAGGTAAAATTAAAAACAGGGCTGAGTCCACTTCATCAATGAATTACATGTATTTAGTTGGCAGAAGTTCAAGGTATTATATAGAAGAGACTCATCTAACTAAATGATTAAATTTCCAACTGTTATTATTAATGTTGAACTGCTGCAGTGACTTGTAAACAGTTCTTACCTCTAGATGTCCAAATGATGTAATGGATGATATTGGAGCCCACTGAACAGCACCTCTGTAGTGGTTTACATACTGCTCTTTACCATCCTTTACCACTCGGATCTTGCAGTAAAAACCAACAAAAACACACAAATAAAACCCAACAGCAATTAAGCCAAAAGCCAAGTGTCTAGAATTGTAGCCCTTCAGGGAAAAGACTTTTTAAGACACAAAAACAACACATTGCTCTTGCTCATTTGCCTTCTCCCATTGTTTGCTTGGGCTACATGTTCTTGCAATGTATTTGTGTGATGTCTGCCTGCAGCAATGATATCCAAATATTCTCTAGAGCTCTGCTACCTTCTTTAGACCCTTTCCTCATTCATCAAGCTTTGATAGTGATTCCAAGCTTGGCTGTGATTGATAACAGCAAAATGCCAAGTCTGGGAACTGAGCTTTGATATGAATTAAAGAAAATTATTTATCAAGCTTCACTAACCTGAGCTAGCTCTTGTGTAATATTAGATCCTCATTTGCCCTACAGCCGGAACCCAGAGTCAGATCCATACTGATGTTGTCAACTCACCCTATTTCTTTAGAGCAGCTTTGATGAAATTCTTCATTTTCTCAGAAGGACTGTGATTTTTTTTTGGAGTTTTTTTCTCACCTTTTATTACTATGGTAAAGTTGAGAGAGTAGTTCTGATCCTAGGCTGTAATCTTTAATGAAAATCCTGCAAAAATGGATTTCAGAGTTGTGTGAAACATTACATGAAGCTTAACAGGGTTTAGCCATTTAAACTAGTCATTCACCTACATGATATTACAAGTACATTTACCCTCCACAAATCTGCAGTGAGAGTTTTGCATAAACGGACTAGTAGGTGTCTTTTTACTTGTCAATCCCTATTACTCATTCCATTTTCAGGCAAGCACTTCTCAAAACTGCCCCAATGACTTAGCCATCAGTGTCTCACTTTTCAAAGGAGACTTCAAAAGAAGGTGTCAAAACATCATAGCAGAATTTTACCCAAAATCACCACTACGTTTAAATCTGAGCTGTTTATTAACCACCTTTCCCAATTTCCTCCACTGCTCAATGTAACTACACTCAAGTTCTTTAAAAAACCCAAAAAAACCCCAACAACACCCCCATCTCCCCTCAGTTGTCCATATTCTGCAGTAGATTAACATTTCACATTGATCTTGAAGGATAACCAACCACCAAAAAAGTCAGGTTCATCTATACAAGCTGTAATTGATGTAGCATAAGTGCTAAGATTATAGTGGATGATTAAAGGCAATTTCCTAAAAAATGTTGAAACTCACACATAACTAATAATTTGAAACTGTCAGCACTACTAAAGATAAGCAAAATTAATCACTCCCTTGTCTGCAGGACCAAAGAAAAGGGTTAGACCTTTCAGCAAAGTTTTAATATTTGATCCAAGTTCAACCCAATGTCCGTACATCCACGAACATGTTGATAAGATGAAGTCCTCTGGTGAGAAAAGCTGTTCTGCCAGAAAGCAATCATGAGACAGGGCTATGGGAACTATGACCCATAATTTAGATGTCACTGACTTTATCCAGTAGAAATCCTTCAACATAGGAGTGTATCACTGCTGGAGCAATTACTTTTCAATGGTTTGTTGGGGATGTTTTGATCCTTTTAAATAATTTTCTAACCCAGCAGGGTCACATGAATGCTGAGTGCTGGTTCTGTTGGAGCTTATCCAATTGTAAACTGAAATTCCCTGACCTTTGAGGCTCAGAGAAGACCTGATAACATAATCTGCACTGATCACTTTTCCTAATTTAGCCTGTTTGGGTTTTTTTTCCTTCATTTTCTGAAAAATGACCACAGTGTGTATAACAGGCACTTTCAAACTCTATAAATTAACCTGGCTTGACCTCCAAAAGAGAAAAATGTTTTAAAAGGAGAAGCTTTTTGTCTATGCCACTTGTCAATTTGCATAGCATTATCTGTAATGTTTTGCAAAGCTTTTTTTTTTGGAGGTCATCTAATCTTGTTAAATCTGTCACAGGGTGCTGCCGTATCAGACTTAGACAGCACATTTGCACAACACAAGTCTCTAGCAATGGTGATAAATGTGTTTGTTTCTGACAGTCCATATGCTTATTATGTATATATGCATGCATTTGCATTATTTAATCAGGTTCAGGAAGGAAAAAGAGGTCTCAGGCACCCAAGATGAAGTTGGCTTCTGTATGTACTTGCAGCCTGCTCATGATAGCTGTAAACAAGCATTACCTGCTAGCGGATCCAGAAAGATCATCAACTTTTTAGGGATCCGACACCTTTAGTATTGTTACTGTTTATTTACAGAGCCCTATCCATGCAGATGGAATACCAATGTTATGTTTACTCTGTCTAAAACACTCCAACTGGAAACTAAAACATAGTAAGTGATATCAAGCTCAGGGGAAGACAAATGTTGATAGCTGGACTTTTTGTACTAGAAATTTCCTTTGGCTAACAAAATACATGAAACTAGAAAGTGGTCTGTGCACAGGAATCTAGTCCATTGGCTGCCAGGACCACAAGGGCTTGAGGGGAAAGTCTACAGGCAGAGGTTAATCCTGTAAACCCACACATACTGGAAAGCATGTGTGGCACATTAGGGATTAAATAAGGCAATTAAAAAGAACATAAACAAGCAAACAAACAACACCCCCTCCTCCCCTAAACTACTACGCAGCCCCCCAGATGTTATTCAGAATTTGGCAATCAAAAGGTAAATTGCAATCAATCCATTTATCCTCCTGAATCTGAGAAAAAGGAGCACATCTCTCCCTCAGCATTTCAGAAATCCCAAAGCTAGTATCAAATAACCTGTCTCAAGAACAGCGGAAGTCCATAAAAAGTACTGAGTTAGAAAATTTCTGTTTAATTACTGTATACTGAACTAGTATTTCTCACTGCTAAATTCTAATTGCTTGACCATGTTTATTAATAATGAAGATGGTCACTTTCATTTGGTCAACCAGAGATTGCATATACACATAGAGACTTAGGTTCAATATTCCCATGACACATGCATTTCCAGGTAAGCCTTATGTCAAAACTCACAACTGCTTAGAGATAACACAGGATTTCAGTATCTTCCATTTCAAAGATGATGAAATGGAATTCAAGAAGAAAAGGAATTCATGATTTTTTATCTCAAAATGATAAAATAGGTAGAAGAAATGCAACAGTAGCTAATGTAATAAGCAAAATATCACATACATGAAGTGCTGTCAACAAGAGTGTTTTGATGAGCAACTAAGTGATTATTTTGGTTCCTAGTCAGAGTCATGATAAAGAGTGGATGATTTAAGGGAACATGTGTTCATTTTGGTAAATTGTTGAATGAAAGTCATTACCAAAAGTACTACCTTGCTACCTGTGATTTAAATGGACTTTGCAATTTGAAAGACACTTTATTTGTGTTGATTTAATGGCAGAACATGAAGAACTGAAAAAGACAAAACTTGGATAGTCTTAATACTGACTCCTGTACTGGTGGAACATCTGTGAGACCAGATGTTGTAGCCCTCTGTAGAAAGATCTGTTTGTTTGGCTTACTATGGAGCTATATCTATTTCAAACTTGATGTTAGGTCATCATCTTTTTTTTGTATATGGTGGGTTGACATTATCCAGCTGCCAGTCGCCCACCCAGCCACTGTCTCGTCCCCTTTCCTCAACAGGGTAGGGGGAATAAATAAGACAAAAAAAAATGTCATGGCTTGAGATAAGGCCAGGAAGATAATTTACCATTTACAAGCACAGTCAAACCAGAAGGACCATGGAGGAATGTATTGCCAGTTAAAATAGATTAGAATGACGAGAAAAAGACAAAAACTACATCACCTTCCCCACTCTCATCTTTTGCCCAGGCTCAACTTCACTCCAGCTTTCCCAGCTTCTCATCACAATCTCAGCTATTTCAAGTAGACACTACATCCCTAGGTAAACAATGACACCATATTTTACAGGAAACACTGATATTTTAATGCTGGTTTATCCTAGACCATTTCCATACTCATATTAGAAAATACCTCTAAGTCACAAGCTGCCACTTGAAGATTGACTTAACTCTGAAGGCAGTAATAAGTTAGCAAAGTCTGTAGATTATTTTTAATCATTTTTCCTTTTCAAATCAAGACCCGCTGTCAAGAACTTATGAAAATTTAGAGGAAAGCAAAATGAAGACCTTAGGTTTCAATGTTACCACATTAGAAATCCTGTTAATTAAAAAAGTTACAATGACGATTAACACAAATGCTACCTACAAAAATCATCCCTGAAAAATATTACTTTCTTTGTAATCAGCAAATGACAGTTAACAGGAGCATATTTACATAATTTATACTTAATTGGTGTAAACCAGTTAATTTCAATGGATTTACATGTATTTTACATAGTTGACACATCTAAAAGTTGATTCAAACCTACTCTATCGATCTGCATAATAGGTTTTGATAGAATAAAAATCACTAGTAATAATTAATTTTTTAAATGGAACACATTTACTTTCACTCTCTGACATAAAATTACTTTAATGTGGCAATATAATAAAAAAAGAATTTTTACCTTTATTGCAAAAGTAAATTTTTAGTTTCCAATAACAATCTGAAAAAGAATCTTACAAACATAATAGCTTTATGAAAAACAAGTTCCTCAGATACTATCATGCAGCATCATGTGCAGATTGCCAGAAAGAGAAGGTGACCATATTCACACTACTCCTGGTGAGCTGATCTGCCAAAGGTTGCAATAGAATCTGATTCCCAACGTTTTGATTATCCAAATATAACATTATGTTGTAAAATGAGTGTACTGTAGACCAAGACAGAGGTGTGTTCTGGTTATTTTCATACAGATAATGTACTGTAATAAGCACAGACTGGAAATCAATCACTTTTTCACTTATACAGGCCAGTGCATTTCTACTTGTACAGCATGAGGAGATAGGTTTTTCAAAAGGGAACTGGGAGATACAGATCATCAACAAATTCTGTTAAATGTTAAGACATGACATTCCTCTCAACACTTTGAAAATTGCCCACATTAAGTGTTTCTACTTCTAAAATGAGAAGGTAAAATTACAATGTTTCCAGTATGGCCATCAATCTTTCTCTGTTGGTTATGACTACAACTGTCTAAAATTTCTGGATGCATTTTCTTAAGTGAGAAAATAAATATTCATTGGTCTGAACACACTGGTAAATGGAAACATATAGCACTTATCATTTGTCAAGAAAAATATTTATATATATACATATATCAGATGTTGGACCACACAGCATACTGTTTATTGTTGCTATTTCTGATAAGAAATAATCCAAAATATTCAGTACTATGTAATAAATTCCAAACCTTCCTTAATCTTACAGGTGGTTATTATATTAATATTGACTCAGATTGTCTCTTAACAGTACTGTTCAGTCTTGGCAACAAGAAATTAAACACTACAAGAGAGAAAAACTCTTGCTTGAGAGTCTGCACCTTTTATCCTCCTTCAAAGTGGCAGAGAAAAGGAATGGATAAGTTTGCCAAAAAATTAAAGTCTGAGTATTGTTTAAGAGAGAACAACTCCTGTTTTCTATGAGCCATCTTTCATGTCCAGTTTCCTTACAAAAAGGCTGGCACACTTTCTTCTCAAAAGAAAGGAAGCAGTGAAATCTTAAGAGTGATGACAATATAATGACTCTAAGAGGATATTTTTTAAAAGAAGGAACCCAACTATGAAAAAAAAATGTCCATTTAGTGAACTCCTTTGGAAATAGCTATTTAAGCAAAATTCTTGGTGTTTTGTTTTTTTTTAACAGTTACCTTAAAGCAATCATAATTTTGCATGAAAATAAAAACAAATGGAGGGTACGGCCATAACTCCAGAAAGACTTTGTCTGATGGAGGGTCTTCTGTCTTGTATAGTGTCAGCAACTTGCTATTCAAATTAATTAACCCTTCAAGTAAGAAATTCACCTCAAAAGAAAGAATGAATGAGTGGAAGGGGAGAAGACAGTACAAATGATTAAGGAGGCATGGACATACTTTATTTGAAATATCCCTAGACTTTAAATAAGATCTGTTTGACAAAAGACTTGTTCCAAACTTTGATCATTTACAAAGATAGTTTTTTGATCTGATTGGCTCAGAAACACTTGCAGGACAATAACCTTTGACTTTTACCTTGAAGCAATTTAGGACTTTGATTAAAGAGAGGAAAAAAAAGTGTTCAGTTAAGCCTCGCGTATGGAAAATATAAATCAGCCATTCAACTAACACTTTACCTATTTACCCCCAGTAAATAAACTTGTTAACAATCCTACAGTAATAAAAACCCCTAAAAGGTAGAAAAAAAGTTTCCCTGGGTCCTCCATTCATCAGACTACTACAGAGCTGATTCCTAGAGCAGGCTTATGGAGCCATGAGCAGAGTAGGGACAGACTATATTTTTTTTAAAAAAAACTGTTTATGTTACAGGATAAAATATATAGCATCTAAATTTCAAGGTCCCCAAGGAGACAAAGAAAAGACATGTCCCAAATATAAAAATAGTGGAAAAATATTTTTTCAAGAATATTTTCAAGAACACTTTGAGGAGGCAATCTTCAGGAGATGAATCTGAAAATCATTTTGACAGAGATCTCGATTTTCTAACCTGCTATGCTGGGAGTAACATAAGTTCACAAAGTATGTTTTTTGTGATTTTGACAACATTGCAACTTCATAAAGAGGTCAGGAGAAATTACAGACTCTGTTACTGATCAGGTCAGATCAAGATGCTACCAAAATTAAACAGGAACTGCCAAAGACTTATGCACAATTTTCAATAACTACTTGCCGCCTACAGAGTAGCTCCATTAGGGATTCCAACTACATTGGCTAAGACAAAGCTACTTAGTCATTCCAGAAATATAGGACAGTCCATACACAAACCTGTCAGAGGATCATTGAATGGTCAATGTTTTTACCAGATGACTTCACAGTGACAAAACTAGGAAGTGTAAGAAAGAAGCAAGAAAAGCAAGAACCTGTACACACATTTAAATATTACAAGAATAAACCCAAACTTTACTTCAAATTACTCTGAGATTAAAGAAAAAGTCTAATTAACTTAGCAAATATTTGTGCTGAATCAGGCTAGCTGCAGTCCTTCAGGGGAGAACAGGCTGATGAATGTATGATCCTCCAGGCTCGTATGTACTTAGAGAAGAGTAAAAGGTTGCATTTTCGGAAGGGCACAGCCCTGGCAGGGAAGAGGGAAAGTCTTAGCAAAGACACATGCTGACAGTTGTCTAAGTGTGACAGAGCAAGGATTGGAGAGCTGGGAAATGCCCACACCAAACTCCATGGAGCTGGAGACTAGCTCTATTTTTCTATTTTATGTATTCAATGTGTCTATGGTTGGATTATTATATTAAAGGTCTTTTCATACCTAAATGATTTTATGATTCTAAACATACTGTTCAGCATGAAGTAAATATCTCACTGCACACAGTTGCCTCTGAACACAAGCCACTTTTGAGTGCTTGTGACAATTTCTGCGTGCTGGGAACAAGTCTTGATGCTGTAGGCTCACATATAATAGCATTTGTTTACATGTACCATGTGCATATTTTTTACTATGCGTATAAGTCCTATTCCCCTAAGAGAATATGTAATTCCGTACTCCTTTGCATACTCTGTTTCCACCTGAAGCTCAAATATGGGGGCAGAGAGGGTGGGGTGCAGCACAGAGGGAAATCTAGTCTTGGTTATTTCCATCACTGGAAAAAAAAACAGCAGCAGGATACTTTGCAAAACAAACTGCCCCTGTGAAGTTCCTGCCTACTACGGATTCAGTTGGCAGCCTAAGCTTTGAATAAGCTTCTCAATTTCTAGCATGCTTCTTTGGAAAGCTGCTGCACATTAGAGTTTCCAAACCTGTCTGAGACATACAAACTGTTTATTTTTCATGTCAAGATTACTGAATTATTCAAATCTGAAAACACATACCAGCAAGATACTCTTGCCTCTTCACTGTGCTGTTTAATCATTTACCAAAGACATTTGATCCTGGAAGTTGCTGATGCCACCAATTAAATGGCTGCTCAACTTGTGCTTCTATGTCTTAATTCCCCTCCCAGAAAGTTCTCTCCAAGAGCCCAACTGCCTGCATTCTTTCCAGAGACTTCTGAAACCCTCTTCTGTTGCTAAGACACGCTAAAATTCCAAATGTGTACTCAATGGTCCAGGTCCTTCTTTAATATTTCTCCCACAACTTATCAGTTCTGTGCAGCATAGGCCAGGAAAAAAAAAAGTGTGTACCAGGGCACTGTGTGGGTCTCTCCTCTTCCTTGTCCCATATTCTCAAATTTCCTCAAGTATCAGGGTCCCTTGTTTACTACTCTTACTTGAAGCTCTGGGCCACTCAACATCACTCTTTTATCATAGCATTCTTCATTCTTTTCTTTCCATATAAAGATATGTCATTTAAATTTATATTTAAATGTGCAAAATTGAAAGCTAGTAGTGATAAACTAAAAGTATCAGTGGCTTTCACTAGTTCAATCTCATTCTGTATCTAGAGTCAGTTTTGTAGGTGGTGGAACCTGCTATTTCCCCAAATGAATGGCAGATCTCCAGGATGAGCCCCAGTTTGGTTTAGGCTAAATTAATCTTTACAAACCTTCATATGTAAAGTAACTATAATTCACTGAAGGTAACTTCCAATTCACAAAAAACACAGATGTCTAACTTTAGATTACACAGGGACAAAATCATCACCAAGGGGAAATGTGTACTTCCACAGCATAACACATTCAAGGATCTTCAGCATCCAAGTAAAACTGACATTTGTTTCAGCAAAGCACTGTAAATTCAGGAGAGCGTGTCTTTTTGGCAGACCCCCATGACAAAACACAGAGCTTCCCAAGATGGTACTATGAGACTATTGGTGTGTAAGAGCACCCACTGGACAGATCTTCGTCTACTGTGTATCAGTAGCTGACAGAATAAATTTTCTATGGCAAATGAGCATTACAAAGCTGTAGCTCACTGAACATTTGGAAATGCTTGATTTTTAGCTTGTAGTAAGTGCAGTATGTCAATAATCCACGTTACTCTGAGAGGAGCATCAACAGATTAAAACATTCCCCAATTATGCCATACAGCACAATGGACTATAACAGCTGTGAAGGAGCCATTGTGTCACTAGTAAGTGTTTTGTCATGGTCTGTCAGAGAACACTAAGGAAAATTCAAGTCTGTAGATTGCTGGTAAGATAAAATGAAACAGCTCATTCAAATACATATAAAATCTCCTTGTCAAAGATTTACATGCAAAATTCCTCTTATGGGAATTAGCTCTATGAATCCTAAACACACTTATGACAGCAGGATAGACTCTTGAGACAATGTGGCAACAAAAGATTTGGAAATTTGTTATTGAAAGAACATTGAGAATTTACTAGTAGCTAGGCTTGTTGTCTTTCATTGGTTCTTTTCTCTGAATGAAATAGCAAGCTGTTTTTAATCCTTTTGTACTCAAACACCTAAAAGGTGACACTTCAACCAAGTAATTTCCTTCTCCCTGCTCCCTAAGATTTCCTTTGGAAAGCATCTATGTTCCTAAACCTCTCACGCTCCTTCCTTCTGAGTGTAAAAGGGAACATTTGTAAGTGGGTATATACAAAAATTTTTGTACAATGTTAATTCTGAGATCTTTACCAGTGAGAGGATTTCCTGACACAGGAAACAGGACTGTTGAGTCACCCTACATCAGAGAAGCATACCCATGGTACCAGTGCAAGCAACTCTTTCAGCGACAGGTTTATAGAAGGTCCAGGGTGGCTGTGCTCATTGTAGCTTGTTATGAGCCTTTAACTAGTCCTACAAAAGAGAAATACTGAGAGCTAGGGCATGTGAAACCTGCCAAAGCAGAACCCAAAGTTGCTCCTGCAAGGCCTGTGAATCCTCTAAAATTACCACTGTAATGGGGTACAAAAACACTTGTTGTAACAGGCAAATATTATTTCAGGCAAGAATTCATATTTATCCTTTTGTCTTGTTTGTTTCAGATACGAGGTAAATAGCTATGTTAACAAGTCTTTTATATGAGAAAATACTTGCCCTAGTTCTTGAGGACCTTGTTCATACTCCCTCCCAATTTGTTCCTTTATATACTAATTAATCTACTATGTTGTTTCATATCATCAGAAGCCTCTAATAAGACTTAGAAAAAAAAGACATGTCTAAGGTAATTTTTCCTTTAAACAGATGGTCCCACATTACAGCCCACTGTGTTTAGATTCACACAAAACTTCAATAAATCTTGGGCATTGTACTCACTTTAAATAGCACCCAGTCTTAATACAAACTGAACTAAGGTAAGACATCTTTAGTGTGCTGTCCTATGCCAGATACAACATGGCAGAGTACTTTTACCAAGCCTGTAACTCATGTTGTATTGGAAGCAACACTGGGTGTTTTGCTTTGGGCATCCATTACTACAGGCTTGTGTTTCCACTTAATAAAGTTTGTTGCTAAGTCTTTCCATGAAATTTTATCAAACCAAACACAAATATGTCACCTCATTTCAACTTGCACATTTTTGATTCATGAGAACAATGGAAAAAAGAAAGTTAGTTGCCAAGAGCAGTCTGACAACATCCGACTGTCAGAAAACACATTAAATTAGAAGTTTGTATAGTTTCTGGCCTCACATAACAAAACAAGAGAACAGCTTTGGCCGCAGGGCCATTCTAATACAGAAAGATGTGTTTTAATAATGGATGCAAAGTATTTTATCAGCACAGCAAGGAGGGATGAGGGTGGGAAGATGATGAATGACTTAAAATTCTGCAGGGGGTTTCTACTGATGCAGTTGTTTAGAAAGATGCCCTGCTCTGTCACAATGCTTTCCCTTTCTCCAGGCTATAATGAATTGAGTGCAGCTAGGGAATCATAACCTCATGCAAGAGCACGGCATGGTCTTATCTATCTTTAAGATCTAGTGCTTTACTATCTTCGGTCGTGTGGCATCAGCTCAGAAGATGAATTTCTTCCAGAGAACCAAGTCAGAGTCTAGACCCTTTGCCTGCAAGAAACGCTGTTTGGATTAGCAATCACAACACAACCTGCACTCAGAGACAGAGTTGTTTCAGACTCTTTACTTGCATTGTGAAACACCATGACCTTTTTGTTAACTACCTCAATACTAAATATTCAAGGGACTAATTATCTATAATTACCTTTCATGAACAAGATCAACTACACCCACCTTACGTGCTTTTGTTCAAAGACTTTCTTCATTTGATTAAACAACAAAGGTGCACTTGTCTCTTTTGCAATTTATTTCATGGTAGTGTTCTACCTAGTGCCTAATCTAGACATTGACCCTTAACATCAGTATTAAAAGCAGTTGAACTTACATATCCTATTTAAGATCAATTCACATCACTGCCAGTGAATCAGAAATGCACATTTATGTTTTACTTTCTCTAGCTCCCAAATAAAATGAACCAAATAAAAGCCAAAACTTCCAAAAGAGATGCCTGCAGGTTGAATATGAAAATTTGAACCTCACTTTTATTTTATATGTAGCCTGCACTTATGGAATACAGGAATGCTTACAACATTTTAGAATCAACATTTTTTGTATTTACTGTACAACACAAGCCACAAGAGCTTGGCTTTTTATTTTTTTCCCCCTTTTCCCCTCTGATAGCAGCTAAAGAAATACACAAACCAGAATGCTGTGTGTCAACCATACGTATTTCTGTTTTATATCACAAGCAGTAAAAGGGTGGACTTTAACCCTGGTTTCATAAGAATCATGTTACATTGTTTCCAGTTTACTTTTTACTCATCCTTTCTTAAGAAAAGATATTCCTAATAATAGTAAATAGTAAATAGTAAATAGTAAAAGATATTCCTAATAAATAACAAGCTGCAAAATGCTGTAGCTAAAGTGTACAAAATTAGATAAAATATTAAATCAGAGGGAAAAAAGAAGTACTTGGTCTTTAGCAGGAAGCAAACCACAGGAACACCAAGTGTTGCATACAAAACGTATCAGGTGCCAGGGATGTCACAGAGAACACACTGGATGCAAATACTAGTGTCATATGGTGTCTCATTCAGCAGCAAATTGGAGCAAAACAGCAGATACGGAGTCACAAACCACAACCCTCATAGCAAATTATACATTAAATACCTAGGAGGTCACAATCATAGAAGACAATTCAACAATATTGGAGACAGAATGATATAAAAATCAAGCTGGATTTTGAGTGCAAGACCTGGAAACTACAGCAAAAGCCACATTACAAACAGGAGACCAAGAGAAGCCTAAGCCAGGTCTGCTGCTTGTGCAAATGAGAGTAGTCCCCAGTCTTTCACCCCAGCTGGAAATCTGACTTCTGGCCTTTCTGAAGGCAGGAGATCCAGCCCATCATCTCCTTTGTACATTTATCTCTCAGAAAGTGCGTGAACATAGAATCTCTAGCAACAGGTTATGCTTTTGGCTAACCAGCTGGCCATTACCTGACTGAATACATTGTGCTTAACTGGATTTGAATACAGCGCAGGAGGCAGCATAATTTCATCTATTGAACTGTTAAAGGCCATTTACTGCAATTTTTAGGAAAATACATGCTTATATTAGATTTCAGAGAGTATAAGGATATATTGACAAAGGGCACATTTATTAGAGGAGACCTAATTGCATACCTGACCTTATGTATGTGCTGTTTTAATGGCAAATAAAAATACACCAAGCATTTTATATTTTTCAGGATGAGGGCCAAAGCCACCCGAAGGATCAAACTGAACACAGAGAAACCTTTTCTTTTCCCCCTCATTTCATCATGGTTAAAACAACCTCTGGATGTCTTCAGATTAAAATATCTGCATACTAATAAATAAATGTTTTACAGAAGAGGAGCTCAGCTGTCTTCAGTCCCAGTTTTCCCACCCACTGCTCTGCATATATACCTGCGTTCTCATGCATCTCAGTGACAAAACAATTGTCATTAGAACTAGTGGGCAATACTTGGTAAAAATGATGTTATAGTTTAACTGTTTGCACCCTCCTACCTCCATTTTATTGAAATTCCTATTGAACCTTGCCTTTCCTACCAGTGCACAGCAAAGCAACAAGTCACGCTGAGGGAAATCCCCTCCAATTATTTCCAGTTAACCACTACACCTCTCAGTAACTGCAAAAATCACAGGGGCTACAGGGACCTAAACTGCCCTCCAAGGCTTTGGAGAGAGATAAGGCATGATCATGTATTGAAAATTTCTTTTTGAGGATTAAAAGAAACAAAACAAAGCAACATCTACATTCACTCAAGAACAGAAAACTGAATTGAGAGAAAAATCACAACACTGATCTCTCCTCTGCTTGAACCTGATCACCCTGTACCAGGAAGTCAACTCATCAGTCCCAGAGCCACTCTGCTGGTCTTAGAAGTCTTTTATAAACTAGTCCCCATGGAAATGAAGGGCATAAAAACTCAGCCTACAGTCACGTCCATCTCCATGCGCCAACAAGGGAAAAGGACATGTATTTAAGAGGAAACTTACCAAGTACTGGGTACTAGAATTTTCCTCCCAGTGTGAGAGGGGAAGATGTGAACTGCTTGTTTACAGATTAGATACTGTGTGATCCTTTTCTGTGAGCAAAGATCACCAAACAGAAGTGAAAACAAAAATTATGTGGACAAGCAACCTGTAAAGCATCATCAACTGTAAGCCAAGACAAAACAGGCAATGTGTCTTCCTGGTTTCACAAATCAGCAGTTCCTTGGGGAGAAGAGACATTGGTACACAGTAGCTCCTGACAGCCTGGGTGAAAGAAGCCTCCATATAATTCAAAGCAAACCACAATAGAAGATGGGGAACTGGCACATGCACATTTGAATATTCAACCATTCAACCCAGTACATCAATCGCTAGATGGTTCCAATTTCTTACCACATACTAGAGATATATACCAAACCTGGGGCTTAGTCCCAGAAGATATTTGACTTGCATAAGAATTCAGAAAAGAAGAAACAGAAAAGCTACCAAAACAATAAACATATTTTTTGCTGTATTCCCTCTAGCTTCACTCTCTGCTTGTGCCTGGGTTGCATGGGGGGGATCAACAGTAAGAGCTCTATGTGTAAGTGTGATTGCAATCCCTCCTGAGACTGGCAGCCACCGAGCAGGTGTGTGCTGTGCATGCCTCTTCCTCTGTTAACACAAAAAACCTAGAGGCAAAGTGACATAGTTGCCACAGTCGAACCTTAGAATTAAAAAATAAGCAGGCATTTCAATACTAGCAAAATAACTTAGGATGCTAACTATTTATCCAAGTGAATATTAACTATGCTTCTTCCTGTAAGAATGCCAACATGTACTAAAAATAATACTTTCTCACCTCTTGCAACACTGTCAGCAGATATACAGACTGAAAGTTCCAGTATGTGGCAGAAATCGTATTTTTGTATTATCTGAGGTGTAAAAGTATGGAAAACAGTCAGAGCCACAAGGTAATATAATGTACCAATAACATTTGAGCCTAAAATAGTATTTTGTATTGTGAAAATAATGCACAAATGTAACTTAATTCCAGGAACATTTTAATAGCCAAGCACTTTTTTTTTTTTTTTAAATTTCAGATGGGAAATGGAAGAAGAGAATTGTGCTTTTGAAGTCAGACAAAGACACACAACTTCAGCTCATGTCTTTTTAAATCTTTCAGTCAGCTGTGTATTAACCAATCCCATACATTTATTCTACTATCTTGCATTTTGAGACTTCACGGGGAAGAAAAGACTTGCTTGCTTTTATCAGCCACTCAGTTGGGCTTGATTTTTTTTTAAAGGATTATCTGTCATTTGCATTTATTCCTGTATATTTTCTCAGCAGTGTTATTCAAGTCTTCCATTCTGTCTACTTGCCCTTCTAAGTTTACCATGAATGAATGAGCAGATCATGGGGGGGGGGGGGGAGGGGGCGGGAAAAAAAAAAAAAAAGAAAAAAAGGACCATTCTCAAAATAGAGAGGGAAAGACTTTGTTAATGATCCATGCATTATTTTTCACTTTTATGAAGCCAGGCCAAACTATGCATTAGGATCCAATGAAAGATTAAGGTGAAAACCAGACTAGGCAGATTAAAATACTTAAGGTTTCTACCACTGTGAAAGAACACATGAAAAATAAGGAACAGCAAAAGTGGATTTAGAAAAATATTACTAAAAAGTAGAATAATTAAACAGCTGATTTGTGGCAAGGCTGGAACTGCAGCTTCTCTGAACAGTCTTAAGCTCCTATAAGTAAACAACCAGGCAAACAAACAAAATTTACTTCTGCTGACTTCCTAATCCCCCTAACCTGAAAGAAATCTGTTCACTCCTTGAAAGTTCACTTAACAGAAGAATGCACACTTGGTAGTATTTCTGTGTATTTTCAAAAATCTTGGAATTATAAGAGTAACTCTGAATGTGTTCCATGGAACACAGAGTGTAACATATTGTCTGAATGGAGAAGACTGTAAGCAACTCATTTCAGACACTGCAGGGATGGATGGTGGAAGCTGGACATTTCTCAGGATCTTAGGGGTCTCCAAAAAGATGACCAGTAACAGGAGGAAAGCTTCATTTCTCCCTCCTTCATCTCCATTAATGTTTCATTCAAAACAAACTCAAAGCTAAACCAGTACCTCAGTGTGTAAAAAAATGCTACAATTTCATCAGTCAAAACAGCAGAGCTCTGGCATCCCAACCAAGTAAACTGAGTTCATTAACTGAATCCCCTGAGGGCACCTAAACAGAACCTGTAGCCATGTGGATAAGCTACCTGAGTTGAAACTAATTTAATAGCACATACAGCCCTCTTTCCAGGGGTCAGGCTGAACTGTGGATCTGATTTTGAGGAATTGCAGTACTTCATAGTCAAGTGAGTAAAAGCAATATCGTGAGCAACTTAAATCCCCACTCCAGAGGAAAAAGAAAAGCTTTCACATTGTGTTACCATTTACAAAACACTTAGCTACACTATATCTGCACTCTTCTTCCTAATCAAACTCAAGTACTAAAAAAGAAAAGTACTGTCAATTTATCCCTCCACTAAATGCTACTTCCTAAGGTTTTTTATTCTCTCAATGTTTTCCACTTGCTTAGTTCCAGACTCTGCTGCTAATACTTACATTTTGAATTTTGTCACATAGTAGTGTACAAACATCAGTGTCAACAGAAACAGGACAACTAAACTGCTCTTATAATAAATGCTTTGCAGTATTAGATTTTAAAGATTTATCTGTACTCTTATAAACTTTCTAAATACACTTTAAAGGAGTTACAATTTTATTGCAGTTTTCTCCCATAAACTATGGGTCCCTAAAAAAAAAAAATTGTTTCTATACCTAAAAAAAAACAAACCAGAAACCCCTTTTCCATACACTTTCCATACCTATTTATGGAAAGCTTTCAGAAGAAACCTTTTTCTCAGTGACAACTAGAGAAATCAGTATATAACATGATTTTTTTTTAAGTCCATAAACAAAACTAGGAATGTCTTTCCCCTCCCTACAGTAAAGTTTTATTTACGTCTAGCTCAGAGAATGTTAGGAATATTTTAAGTATTCTATGTTACAAGCTATATTCTATTCTGTATTACAAGCTGTTTTCACTTGTAAATTCAAGGATAACTGCTGAAAGTAGGAAAATATGCTGTAGAATATCTTTGATGCTTAAACAGTCAATGAGAATACAAATCTCTTTAAGCTATTTAATTACAAATTGCAAAAACTGCTTAATATCATTGCTATATATAGTAAGTTGGTTTATATATAAATATGTCAAGGTCATTTGGTGCCATTACTAATACAAGAAGCCATTTCAGTGGGAATGTTATTAATTGGCGGATTAATCAGTCATACAGCAATGCTTAAGCAACTTCTTCACAAACCTTGCAAATTCCAGGGTCAGCCCTCCAAATATTTAAAAAGGACAATGACTTCTTTCTCCAGTTTATAAATCTCTCAAGGACACTAAGTCTAGTTCAGCCTATCCATTAAGAGGAATTTCTGCCTCCACAGAGGAAATAACTTCATAATTTTCACGCTACAAATAAATAAATGGCTCTTACACTCTCTGTTCTCAGTACGTTATTTCTTGCATGTTACTACTCAGAAGTCTTTACTATGATCTCATAAATTGAGTACATTCACTATTATCCCCTTTAGCTTATCCATGACAAATTAAAAAAATGAAGTGTGGAAAAGCACCTTTAAACAATATACCATTTCCATGTGAACAGTCTCTACAAATTCAAAAAATAAACATAATCATAACTAATTATGGACAACAAAAAACCCAATACTGACTAAAATAATGAAAGACGCATTACTGACAGATTTAAGAAACTACTCAAAGTTGACCCATCTTTTATCTTTTGCGAGTATTTAATGATTTGTAGGAAAAAGTCACAAACAAACAAGTAAACCCCAAAAAACTCTAAAGCCAAACCCAAGAGCATCATTTGAACAGAAGTCTCTAGAAAAGAATGACAACCTTAAAAATTATTTTATTCCCAGTTCTACTAGAAATAATTCAACCTCCTGTTTCTTTACAAAGGCCACTCAAAGAGGAAGCACAAAACCACCATGGATATGCATCACTGATGCTAACTTGCACATCCTATGTACTGAGTTAATGCATTCCAGAAGATATGGGTTTAAAATGTAATCTAAAAGAAATTCCTCTTCTGGTTACAGCCTGGGGGTTGGTGTACATCTCTTTTTTAAAGCTTGATAAAATGTTCAGCTTTCACTTTACATTGGGACACCTGATATTTCCCTGGAAAGGAAATAGCTTTTGCGTGGAAGATGATGAAAAAAAAAATGGAAGCAGTTTTTAAGCTGTTCATGACACATTTTTAGAAACTAAGAAGAAAAATTTTACTATATTTCATAATTATTTTTTCACAACCACAGTCCCTGAAGACTAAAACTATTTAGAGTAAAATGAATAAGCTTTGAATCAACACCTAAAATGTGCAATCAGGATGTAATTGAGGCAAAATTTGAAAATATATGTATTTTTAAATTTTTGAAATTCATCAAAAGCCTATTTTCTTTCTTGATTCCTACCTACACAAAATGGAGATGAACAAAACAACATTAGCTCAAATAACAAGAAGATGAGCTCTAAATTTTAAAACATTAAAAATATCATCCGATATTAGAAATTAGTTATTTAAAGTTGTCCATTCTATTGCTATTGCAAACACCATTCATTGAAATACCATTAATGTGTTCGGTTTTTTACCCTCAGTAGAATGACTTTCTCATACTAAAAAGCAGAGATGAGATTTAACTATTTAGAGATTGCCCATACAAGTTCATATTTTTCCATTATGCCAATAGGCCTTAGGTTGGTTCCTTTGGAAATATTAAATTATAGGCTTTCAGTTCACTGAGAAATGAGTCATTAGGTAATATGCATAGTTCATAAACATCATCAGCATCCATCTATATGGAACAAAAAAGCCCTTAAGAAATTAAATAGGTATAATAATAACAGTCACATTTTCATATAAAATTTTATAGACACACCTGCATGTCAAATTGTTACTCCCCAACCATTTTTTTTCTACCATTTATTTTTTTCTGTAACACCACAACACCCTCAACACACACAGTTTTACAAAGGCTGTAGCTTCAAAAAGGGTCTGTTTCTGCTCTCCTCTCTTCCACCCTGTATCTATCACAAATGCAAATCCATGACTCTTCTCTAGGTGGCTTTAAATAATCTCCCCCTTTCCTTTCATGCTGCCGAGAAGAAGGTAAAAGGCAGGAAAGCAAAGCATCAGTTCCCACCATCAGATACAGCTGGTAAGTCAGTATTTTCATGTTAAGGCTCTACATAAAATGGAGCAACTGGCTCAAGTTTGTGCTGTGACATTTTCTAGGCAGGAAGATACAGTACACATGTAAACTAACCATTACCTAGATATGACAAATGCTCCAAAAACTGTCTTTACTTTTAAGACTGCTACTCTTTTTCAAAATCCACACCTGAGCTCAATGCAGTAATTCATCTGCTATATTAGAGAGAAACTGCACCACACATAGCTTTACCTAAAAAGAGAACTGATACTGGCAGAAGGAGTCTACTCTTTTTGGCCTGCTTTAATGACATGACAACATGCCTTTTCATTGAGCAATGGGTTTGTTGGGTTTTTCTCCCTGCCCATTTCACATCTACTTTTTATAGTACTTGATGAGCCACAGCAAGACAGACAACTTAGATAAATTGGATCATAGCCAGTAAAACCCATCTCACAGCTGCTCTTTACCTCTGTAACACAAATATCCTTCACCACAAGACCTGTTAAAATAAGCTGTCAATAAAAATTCCCTGCATTTCTGTGGGAAAGAGTTGCTGGCATAAAAGGCCAGTAGCAATTAAACCAGAGACAGGCACTTCAGCATCAGCCAGCATTCAGTGAGGAAACAGAATCTAACCATTGGTTTATATTTAATTAGGATTTGGCAGAAGAAAATATGGGGCCAAATATTCATTGTTTGTAGATTACCAGTGCTCCACTAAGCTTTACACCTACTTATACCCACTAAAAATGCAACTGTCTTTCTCTGGAAATTAAATACCATATACACTGATTTGAAAGAGAAAAAAACGTATTTATACACTTTTAACATCCTGTACATCCAGTGTTTTCCTTTCAATGCAGTGCCATATGGACATACACTAGACAATCCTGTGCAGGTCAGCAATGTCATAATAGAAAATGCCAGACCCTGGTCCTGCATGTGGTATCCAGTTTAGCTGCAGGCAAGAAGCTGTACTGCCTGAGCTGCTCTGCCGCTGGGTATGAAACACCACACTATTTCTCAATGCACTGCACAAATAAAAGAATAACCTCAATAGTCAGTTTTGTTGCAAAACCGCTAATAAAGTAATTTTACATTTGATGAAAATAAGGCAGTGATACAGTAAGTAAATTGACCAGGCACAGGCAGAGCCAGAAGTAGAAAAGAGATTTTCAATTCCCAATCTGTTATTGTCACTTCTAGACCATATTTTCATCTTCTTAATTGTCCACTAATGATCCCCGTATAGAGCTCCTTTCAAACTCCATATGTCTTAAGCGGAAAAGACAACACCAGCCAATCTTTATAGGCATGAAGGCACTCCATTGTCTTGGACTGATCTACTGAGAACAAAATAAGATTCAAAATGATCCAGCACCAGGCATTATAGCTGAGGAAAATGTAGTTCATCTTCTATTCTTCCAAGGTTTCACAATACTACTTTGTGCTTATAGAAAAATACTTATCAGCATTTCTAGAACTGCATCACTACTGCTTAGATGAGAGCTGGGAAGAGGCAAAAATCCCACTCTCAAAATGCTAGTTACAAAAAGAGACTCCTTAAGAACTTTGAAGCATCTTGTCACCCTACATAAGCTGATGAGGTCTCAAAATTCAAGAAACTTACCCACTGCACAGAAGTCCTTTTCAAATTGGGTGGACAGAGGAGACCTGGTCCTTTAAAAGAAGAGCTGCATCTCTCTGTGTATAATTAAGTAGCAGTGAAGTCCTCAAAATCAAGTTTAAAGAATACTGAAGTATGCAGATCTCTTGCAGGCTCCTTATCAAGGGATGCCAATCATTCAGACACCAGAGCAGATTAATTTCATTAGCACCCAGCTTCATACCCAGCCTCTCCAAATAGCCTGGACAAGAGGAGACAGTGCACTAGCTAAGAACATCTACTGTCCTTCACTGAAGACTGTGGAACCTAGTGAAACATAAGTGCTCTTTGTCATTTAGGTTGTTTATAGAGAAAAGTTTTCACTTCCCAAACTAGCTGCTAATTGAAGACATATACCATACAATAGTTTGAAATTAGATTTTAATGTCTGAGGTTTGATTGCAAAACTGTCACAGAATACACTGGTCAGTGCTATTTCCCACTGCCAATAGTTCCAAGGCTTGCACAGAAGATGAAACTCCCCTTTTGATTGGAGGGAGTTGAAGCTGTAGCTCCCTCTGTAACCACCTGGCTATTTCATAGGCTTGGCTCAGGTGCTCCCGATTTCTTCCACTGACAGTATTCTTCAAAAATATGGACTTGAATATTTTAAAGTTAAAGGACTGCAAGTGAGTCAGTCATCTTCCATTCCCTTTAAAGTGACTATGGATTTGGCCTCTGCGTTTGTCTTCACCCAGAGATGAAAAACTGAAACCCACTTGTAGTGTGAAACCTCTGTGTATTCCTTCCTGAAGGGCTGTAGTATAACTTGTTTGTATTTACCATGAACTCCTTTTTCTAATCACTGATCTGAATCCTTCCCTGTATACATAATCGTTACTTGAAGAGACAACCAAAGTTTCAGTGCTTTCTTATCGTGCACTTTATTTTTGCACTGTAAATCAATGTATTTTGCTTTAAGGCATTTTTCTTCACATTCTTTTAACCAGCAATGAGCTGACTGTTCATCAAGAGCTGTGGGATACAGCAAACAGAGAGCAAAATGAACTGCAGGGCTATGCACTGCTTCCTTTGGGAATGGGGGAACAAATCCCATAAAGGACTTGCACATCTTTTATCTAACTTTCCAAAGACTGCATCAGGGAGAAAAAACAGCATTCAGGGTACCCTACCCTGCACTACAAACTGAGCAAGAACTGGTCTGAAGTCTTCAGATTGATCATACAACTGCCAGAATTTCACCAAGAGAGGTCCACTGAAAAGTATGTCAATCCCTGCCACGCTGCAGCTTCCATTGTGTGAGGCACTCTGAAATTACACAATCTACCAGTCACAGCAGTCTGCTTGTAAGGCACCTATCTACTGCCTGTTTGCCCAACACTATGTAATGTTCTCCTTACTCTTCTTGCATGCGTAATAGACAAGTGCTGGGAATTCACAGTGAGGAAAGCACAGTCCTTGGTTCATTCTCACTCTTTAGCTAGAGGCAGGCTTAACTGTGTACCTACCAAGGGAAAAATGACCCATGCATCACACTGAATAAGGAGCTAGGAGGTCCAGCACAGTGAAAATAAACCAAGGTTTGACAAGTAGAGGAAGTAGTGCAACTTCATAATTGAGAACTCATACGAAAGCAGTTATTCTGATCCCTTTTCCCCAGACTGCCCGCAAGCATCATTCAACAACTGCCAAGTTGGCAAGCTTAGACCGGACAAGTCTAAAGCAAAGCCAGAACAGGAGTCAGACTAAAAATCAAGCACTGATCAGTACATCAGTGTTCATTTTCTGTCAATAACATCTCACTGAAACCTTTCAAGCCTGTTCACCACTCATCTGAGTGAGGCCAGTTCAGTTTCATGCTTACTTTTCAGGAGCCTCTCAATAATGACATTACACAATGTACATTTTTTTTTTTGCCAGTAAAAGTTTGATATAACAAATAAATTTTAGAAACAGCTTGCTGGAAAATAACATTATGCCCTTGAAATCTACAGCATTTACACCAAATTCCTTTTATTATGTACATGTTTTCTACTCTAATTAAAACAACTTTAACAGTGGTTCGCTAGCTGTTATACTCAACCCTTCTAAACTATTTTCTTTCATATAAAATAACATTCCATTTATATAGCATTATTATATGAGAATTTTAATGTTGAAGAGGAGTACTGTTGCACAAATGCACAGGCATTTTTTGGCCATAGAACTAATACACAAAGTCATTAAGTTTTCATACTGAAATTTTGTATTTCCCAAAAATGCTGATGAAGATATTATGAGTTCTCATACAGATAAAAGGAGTCTAGGAAGTTTTACTTCAGGCAGAGAGAACACTCAGTAGTCTCAAACTACTCAGCCTCAGGAGATTCTTTGACTGCTGGACCCCTGTGAATAATATTTCCAGCAATACATTTCCTTATGTTTCCAGCATTACATTTCCTTTATGGTTGAAATTTCATGGAAATTATGACTGCACATAAATATGTGTGTCTGTCTGTATTTATTACTAGAAACAGTAGCATGAACCACCTTCTGCACTAGCTGAAGAAAAATAAATTTTGTTTCTCATGCTGATACCTTCAGAGACTCTTATAAATACAGTCTCTCTTGCTGATCATAGGCAAACATATAATAAAGAGTATACATAATTTTGGGTGTCCATCCCACAATTTCATCTTATACATAAAGATAAAAAAAATTATCTATAATAACCAAAGCAAACAAACAAATAAGACTGTAGTAAAAGCTACCAGTGAATAAAAGATACAAGAACCATGACTGGAATGTCACCTTTACACTAACACAGGTAATCTAGTAGAACTTTGCAACAAGAGAAGTTTTATATTTGAATAAGCAATTTTACACCAGAAAGGCACAATAAACCACTACCTCCACCCCTTTCCCCAACAAGAACATAAAGTTTCATTGGACCTTTTTTTCACTGAAGCCTTTTTTTCAGGCCCAGAAGAGAACCTTCACTGCACAAGAACAAATAATGCAGTACCACTAGGGTTTGAAGAGTTTCCAAATTACTCTCTTGAATTAAAGTACGCCTTATTACTGTCAACGAACTAATGGACATTACAGGCTAGGTGACCACTGTACTCTACATTGCACTCCACCTAGCCTAAGCTTCCTGCAGGGCACTAGATTTATTGGACCTCTATGGCAATGCCCTTTCCAATTTTTCACCTGTACTACTTCTCTGGAAAAAAAGACTTTAAAAATCAACTGTCTTTATTTTTGGCCTACCTCTACTGGATCTAGCTGGGATGGAATTCGCTTTATTCATAGCAGCTCCTACAGTAATGTTGAAGTTCTGTGACTAGAAGAAGGCTAGTTTTTAAATTAATTTAAGGCTTTTTTTTAATTTTTTAGCTCTTGATGAACAGTGCTTGCACAGCATCAAGGCTTTCTCTGCTTCTCACTCTGCTCTCCCAGTGAACACATTCAGTGTTGTGCAAGAGGTTGAGAGGGGGCACAACCAGGCAGATGATCCAAATTAACCAGATATTTCATGCCCTGTAATGTTATGCTCAGCAAAACAGGGAAGTTAGCCACCTATTTCTTGAGAACTGCCTGGTCTCCTCAAGGGAGGCAGTCAGTGATCGGTTGCTTTTACATCACTCGTTTTATTTTGCTTTCTTTCTCTCTTCTTTCACTTCTTAGACATATTTTATCTCAACTCACACTTGCTTGTCTCTATCTGCCATCCCTCTGCAAGATCAGGGGACAAGGGGAGGGCAGGCTGGGGAGTGAACAAGCAGCTGTGTGGTGCTTAGCTGCCTACTAGGGTTAACCACTGTAGTTCAGTGATACATAAAAATTGTTTCTTGTTCATGCTGCCTGAAACTGCAGTCACAAGAGAATGAAGGATTTTGCCTGTTCAAAACTGTCATAGCACAGGGGAGAGAAGCAGAATAAAATGGCGAGAGGTTTGGTGCAGGCACTCTGTGGTACTCCAAGTACCACCAAGAATAGCAGACTTAGACATGCAACTAGTAAGTGACTACTGCTGCTGTGCATTTTGAAACACCATCTAGCTCTGTTTGTAAGATATAAAGACACTAGAGATTTCCCTGTTTTGTCTAGCGGCTTATATCACCACTGAATTAACAAATCATTAACATTAAATCTTTTGAATTTGCCTGCTTTTAGCTCTACACCCTTCTTTTCCTCATGTTTTCCTCTTCTATTTAGTAATATATATACTGTATTTTTCTTTGGAAGATGTTTATGCTTTGTATTTCTATATTCACCTCTCTGTTTCATTAAAACAATCCCACCAAAAGAACAAAAAAATGCTAACAACAAAAACAAACTCTGGTGATATTTGTTTTATCACTAAACACATTTCTCTCATTACTTCAACCTTTTTTTTGTATCTAGTTTTTGGAGTTAGACATGAAAGCACTATTAGACTAGAAAATTATAGTTGCCACGAATTCAATGAAATGATTCAAATTACAGGTCAGATGCCGAACGTGGTACACAATTTCTCAAAGCATTCAGATTAAAGAGCTCTGAACAGAAGAAAAACTTTCAGAAACTCTGACTTCCTTAGATTGGTTTATTAGATGACATCCTAAAATTTCTGATGATTTTCAAATAGCTCCATACTGATAGGAAACATCACAGAGAGGTAGGCAAACTACAAAATAGCCCTGTATTTCAGACAGTGATTTATTCAAAATACTTACAGATCCTTGAATCTTTTCACATACTGTGAATCTTTTCACTTCGCTGCGCTTTATCTTTGCACACATTGTAACATGATATACAGGTAGTGAGGCACTACACGTCTGTGTTCAAAAATATTCAACATTTTGCTGTTATGTTACAGTGTTAAGAAGAGTATATTTGATCTCCTAAGATGAGATCAGAAGCTGGCATGAACTGGCTGGTGTACTTCAGGGACTTTTGTAACCTGAGAGCAGGGGGCAAAGTGTTTGAGCACATTCAAATTTCAGAGCAGATCTACATTTTCACATGAAGCAACAGCGATGTATCCCACTGCTGAAAGAGCCTTCAAAAGTAACACAGGTTTTTTGGCAAAAATTCTCAGGCATTACTCAATAGTTTATATCTCAGTCTCTTCTAACCATTTGGAATGTTCAACAGGGATGGAAATTCTCTACTTGTAAACTGCAAATATACACAGTATGAGTATGTAAATGTGAATTTCCATATATTGTGCGATACCTAGTTATTGACTTTGTAAAACTAGTAAACTCTGTTTCTCAAAATCTCCGCAAAAAACTGGCACTCAAATTACAGGCAGCAAAGCATACTAGGAATAAACTATTTTAAATACCTTCTACTTAGGTATAATGAATTATACTTTCAGAAACAAACAATTCATATGGCTTCCTGTAATTGTTTCACTGATAAAAAAAGGCTCCACTCATAAAATGGATAAGACTAAACTGAGCATGAGGTACCTTAAGGATTCAAATAAAGAATTCTTTCCAAGGGAGATTCACTGCCAGCAAGTCATTACTATAATCCATTATTTCCGATTTGCAAAACGGTGATTTTACCAATAGATCAGTTTACAGATCTGAAACTAAACTTTCTGCACTCTTGAAGTCAGAAACTCATTTTTATATGAACTACACTTTATGTGTGTTTCTCTAAAAAGCCTCTTTCAAAACTGAGGAGGGGAAAAATTGACTGGATAAATGATTCTGTTACCCATGAACAAATACAATACAAAGCTATTTATATTATCTTGCCTACATAGCACAGTATAACATTTTCCTTCTATATAATAGCATACTCTGCATTTACAGAACAGAGATATTATATGTTATGACAGAACTGTTTTATCCTGTTCAAAAAAATGACATGCATCAATGGGAAAATATCAAAAGAGCACAAGGAGAAGATTTTTTATTATTACAGACACGGTAGTCTGTCATAAATTAGTGAGGCCATTGTAAGCCAGAACAGCAATATATGCTCCCTGACAGGAGCCCATTTCAGAAGCTGGTGACATTTTGATTAATGCTATATAATAGCACTACATTTACCATGCTATGCATCTTTAGAAAAGTATTGCACCTTGGACAGGATTTTATCTTAGTTCTTGCCAGCTGACATTAAGAAGCTGGGTATATGCCTTAGTTAAACAGTTGATTATTACTATTAATTCCTGCTCAAACTAAGATAAAGAATAAAAAGTCTAATAACTGCACTTTGGAAAAAAAAGGGTTACTTATTTCTATATTGTGACAATAAATGCACAAAAACCAGCCAGTGAGCTAAAGGCATTAATAAGAGATAATATGTTTTCAGAAGTTCAAACAATCCAGATGATTACATTAATTGCTTGTGCTTGCAAATTTTCTTAGATATTTTTTGCTAGAAACTGTTTCACAGGTGAGCTATTTCTGTAATGGCTTCATTGTTTCATCTTTCATACAAAAGCGAATCAGGGCCTAATAAGAAAAGCCGCATCAGGAAGCTGAGGCGCAACACTAGAGTCACAAACACCTGCATTAAATTTGAGATTACTATACTGCTTTCTAAATGTGGCTGAACTTGAGCTGCAGATAGTCATCAAAACCACGCAAAAAACAACACATAGTTCCCATTTTTTCAATAACATAGAAGGAAAAAATTAAAAATATTTTCTATTTACCTGACACACCTCCATGGAAGGGATTCCTATACATTCCTCCTACATTACATCCTCCTCTTATACATCCTCCTACATTAGGAGTAACTGACAAGGAATGAGAAACAGTGTGCCCAATGTCACATACAAATTGTAACTTAACAAAATGAGGCAGATGTAGAATTCCTTAGTTCATCTGCCTTCAATTTCCCAAACCAGGTCCTTGATCCTCCCCACTCAGAGCAACAGAACTGCACCAACCTCATCGTCACAGCTGCACTTCCCACCTCTCTGTCTGGACACTAGAAAGGCAAGACCAAGAAAAACAAACAAGTGCTTTCATCCTAAGAGCAGTCTGCTAAAATTCAGGAGAAAAATCTAATTTATTTTTTGGAAACAAGAAGGTAATATTATATGTTTTAAAATAACACAGCTTTCACATGCCTTTTGCCAGCAGCCAAAGGCATTCTGAAGAAGCTGAGATGCTTCTGTGGGTTGTTGATTCAAGTGAAGCCAGTGAGACACAACACCGTATCAGAGGTGAAACTTAGTGGACCTGCATGGTTTTTATTTGGCTTCTTTACTCTTAAGCCAACTGGGTTGATCAGTTTTGAAAGACAAGATGCTTTTATATAGTGTGTTTTATTCAACTGGCAGATAAAGAGCACCAGATGTATTTGAGACACACACAGTGCAGAGATGATAAATAGGATATGTTGTGGTCCATAAACCTGGAAAATTTGTGGGTCAGTAAAAACTGCCTGTAAAGTGAGAAACAATACTCAATTTGCCTTCAAGACTGATTCCCAACCATACGACGTGGATGGCTGTGAACACCTCATACAGTACACACTATATGCCTTACTGAGAACCAGAGGAAAAAAACATAGCCACAAAGAAATTAATTTCAATCCACAAGCAAAGCACTGTCTGAGGAAGGTTGAATTTAGAAATACGAAGGCATGATGCTCCTTTTAACTGCAGCTTTGTTTGAAGTGCATTTGTTATTGCTTTGTGGGACTT
The DNA here is from genome assembly GCA_013396655.1 of Campylorhamphus procurvoides. NCBI lineage: Eukaryota > Metazoa > Chordata > Aves > Passeriformes > Dendrocolaptidae > Campylorhamphus > Campylorhamphus procurvoides. Next base: position 308,018 of record WBMV01006571.1, on the reverse strand, counting down.
CACAGTAGCTCAAGACTTCGATTTCTTCACAGCTTCCCTCGATGATCTTGCCCTCAGGCTCATACTGGTGTTCTCCCCCCTTACAACTTATGCAGTTGGATCAAATTCCTCATGTTGGGTCAGCCAAAGCCTGTGTATTTTACTGTCTCCTGGGTGGATAGTGTCAGACAAGCAGAGATTAATGTATTATCACACAGCTTTTGATTTAAAATTAGCTTATCTATTGAATCTCTTTCAATTGGCCTTTTGAAAAGGATAATATATTCCAGCCACTGAGCAAAGATGCCTCCTCTGGCATTGATCGAAATAAAAGAGCAATTTTGCTTGAAGAGGATTCCTTTTCTGACCCTTCTTTCACTCAAGACTTTTGGCTGCAAATTTGGGTAACCTGAAGTAAATCTCTAGCCTATAGTCATTAACCTCATGAACCAAAGAAGAATGAAACTTTGCAAGAGAAGCACTTTCTTTTCACCAGCAAATCACTCACTTTGTTTAATTTTCCAGTCACGGTTCATTTATGCCTTACAAGCTGATCTCTCCACTCACAAAAGAAATAATTAGAAGATTGCATTCATATACAATTAATGGTCAAATTGATTGTGAGTGGAAGTCAGTTTTTGCTTTTACTTAATTATGTGAATGAACACCAGAAAGTCAGACAGGTGAAGACCACAGGGTTTGTACATGAGCATGTTGGCTTAACCCACCTGAGTTCCTTTCTCCTTTGACGCACTCATAGAGAGAACTGATGATTATTTGACAATGGAAAGTCTGTATAAATCCCATTAAGCCCATACTACCTGCCTGTGTAGACAAGAATACTATATACTGGGAATGAAGATTATACAAACAGCTCAAGCTATACCAAAATTAATCTATCACATCAAAAAGGTGGGTAATTAAATTTGTATAGAATCATGTTAAAAATCTTACTGATGGCACATGCCCAGAACAATATACCTGCTTTTAAAGAATAAAAGAGAAAATTCTGTGTTGGACCCTCTACTTTTGCTGTACAGCTTTTATCGATAATTTTGGGGATGAAGGTTTCCTACTGGCAAGTGATTTAGGGCCAAAATTAATAATATGTGTGAAAAAAATATTTAATGAAAACAGGATTTTCAGACTGTTTTTAAAAAATAAGAGAAGAGCAAATACTGGAGAAGTGTGAGCTACAACATATTAAAGACCTTACTGACACTTTCTTCAGACTCTAGCTAACGTTCAAGAGCAAGTCCATTTACCTCTCCCTCAGTTGCCAGCATTATTGTAGCTGTTCCATACTGAAACTACAAGATATCAGAAAGTGCACCATTAGGGGATATCAGCAGGAAATCCTCCCACAGTGAGACTCTTCTATTTCCTTTGATAAACTGAGATTCTGAAAAAAAGAAAGCTTGCCATTGCCGAGCACACAGCTCAAGCGAAGGTGTTCTGCACAAGAAAGCACTGCCCCACAACAATTTTTTTTCCCCAAGTACTAGAGGATGGACTGAATGCTTACAATACAACTGTGAAACATTCATGCTCCCTTCAGTTGTGGTGAGCTAGCAAGATTCAAATGCCCTCAAGTCTTAAAAGACCATCAAAAATACTGGTTAGGAAAGGATTTTATTACTTGGAAAACAGACCTTCCAGATTCAGAAGTTGCCCAAAGTAAGACAGCATAAAAATCTACCCCCGCTTCACAGTATCTGCCATGTTTTTCAGTAGATAAAACTGGTTTTGCTTCAAGCAGATATACTACTAAATATTTTGAAGCTTGAGATGTTTTATCACATGGTACGAATTAGGCTTAAACATTTTTAATGAAACAGTTGATTTCAGATGGTACACAATGTTTCCTTTTTATCATAGCCTGCAAGTGATAGGAAGCTCACCTTTAGTTTTAAAAGCTGTTTTACCGTGATATTATTCAATTATTTTTTTAAATCTTTCATTTCCAGCGTTTTTATAATTACGTGTTTTAAGATTAATGTGAATTGCCATATGGTTAAAAATGCAGCAATCTTGCATGAGGCACACCTGGCTAAGTTAGGATAATGGCATTTTTGTCTGTATCACATTCAGTGCTTAACTCACAATCAAAGACTAGTACAGATCACACAAAAACCTCTTGATGAGCTGTAAATGAGCCTCTATCAATCCACAATCCTAAAGCAAAACCCACTTTGTTGCTTCAACATTTTTAAATATGCCACCCTATGAGAGGGTACAAAATTGCTGATAAACCCTATTAGGGTCAAGTTCTTCATGCTAATTATCTTTGAGACTCAATAAGTGACTTTAGGAGCCAGAAACCTAGTGCTTGCATGCAGAGTGTCTTCGATATTGTTTTCTCAGTTCATACTCACAATTTGTATGAACATACAAATCTCTTCATACATAATGACTAAAGACTTACATACAGAAGATTTACTCAGATTTTAGCTGTCTTGGTAAGTATTACACACTAGGTCATAAGAAACCCTCTACAAAGATGCTTATATGCCAAAGCACCTAAAAGTGCCTAAAATTATTACAGAAATCATACTGCATTACAAGACATTTTGTTATCGCACTTTCATATTGGCCATCCTGAACAGCATGGTGCTATTACTGCATAGGGCCAGCTAGGATTCATAAATAATATGCAACTGCACTTATTTCCTTTAAGTAGCTCAGCACGCACCTGACATAAGCTCACAGCATCCACCTCATGCAGAGCACCAGAAACAGAGTAGAAGAAAAGGAAATATGCATCTTTGCAATAATAACCTATTGGCAGCAGGCTCTTGGTCAATACAAAAGTCTAAACTGGTCCCTCTGCGTTTTTTCTTGACATGGAAGAAGTAGAGGAGAAACACGGCAATATTTAAGGGGAAAGAAAGAAAGAGGTGAGTTGATACATGAAGAAAAGGAAGAACCCAGGGGCCCATGCCATTCACCTCACCTCTGTGGAGGGCAATGTAACAAGAGACCTGCTGGCCTCTTCCTAGGGACAGGGCTTTTTATCTACTGGGCTACAGTCATGCACTTTCACAGCATGAATGCCTTTACTGGAAGGCATGCAATTCATGTTTCTTAAAAAAAATGATGAAATGAAGTGGAGACACCATTCTATCGCAAGATTGTATCACACCTAAGGACCTAACCACAGATGAAAGAATTAAACTTGATTTAAAATTCATGACACCAGAATAACCCCTACAAGTCCCAAGATCACTTTGTAAGTGAACATATAATCATGAATTTACCAACAAAACTTTATCAGGTCATTCATTTCCCTAAAAACTACTTCTTTAAGCTGAAAGAATAAAAGTAAAACTAAACATAAGAAGCCTTAACTAGTTTGTCTGTATAACAATCAAATAGTCTGCCAAATTTCTGTGCTGACCTTTGAAATGCAAAATAGAAAGAGGGAAATACATGAAATATTAGAGGAAGTCTCAATGCATTTATGCAGTCTCTAAGTGAAGCAGCACCTAAATTCCTAGCCATATGCCAACCCACTCAAATCAGGTAACAGTTTCACCAATATCATTCTCATGAGAAATGTTTTGCAGGACTGGAGGTCCTCCAGTGCAAACACCTCAGTAAGGACAAATAAGATCTCTGCAGAGAAAGCTCCTCTTCATAAAGGAAAAAGAGAGCTAAATTTCAATCCTACTTTGATACTTAAATTCCTATCAAAAAAGAATATTTTGCATTTTTATAACACCTAATGTATAGGAATTTCAAAACACTCTGCACATATGAATAAATTCCATTTCTTACCTCCCATGAAGTGGGAGAACATCACCCCCATTTTAACAAGCAGAAGCTTAAGACGTTGAGATTAAGCTATTTACCATAGGTTACAAAGAAAGAATAAGAAGGAGAGACAGCAAATGCTATAACCCTCTCATCTCCTCTTCTCCCTGCTCCTCCACACTGGGCTCGGCACAGCAATTTTAAAATATATCTCTATGTTTAAAAAAAATAATTAAGTTTATATTTGTTCCCATCATTTAAAGAAATATCACTCTGACATAAAGGGGAATTCACAGCTTTAGCAAAAGGGAAAGGGTAACTCAGCATGTTCTCAAGGTCTTCCTTTCAGTAGTCTTCTCCCAGCTGCACAGTTCATTTATCTTCAAAATATTCTTTCAGCACAACTAATTCCAAACCATCCCATCTGATAAAAAAGAAATTGTTCTATATCTTTTCACTGGGAACACTGAAGAACAAAAGTCAAAGCTTATGCAAAGGTACTCGAGGACTCACTGTGAAACATGGAATTAACTAGAGATGAATAAATATATTTGTTTTGATGGTGTAAGTGAAAAATACTTAAAACAGTTTTATGTGTGTGATTTTAGGCCAGTCTGGGATTTTTTTTTTTAAATTTTCATCTCTTGCTGTAGTGGTGGGGGGTAAGGCAAGAAAAATTAAAAAAAGAAATTCCTCCTCACACAAAATTAAATGATACTACATTTCATTTACTAGAACTGCTCATAAATTTGACTTTTTCCAAAAAAAAATATAATTAGTAAGACATCATATGATACTGTTTTGGTTTTTTTAATTAAAAACAATTTTGTAAATAAACACTGCATTTTAAAACACTTCTATTACCTTCTCTCTAGTTTGAAGCCTGTCTGAACTAAAGCTAAGGATCCAACTTGCAGTCACCACCTTCCGGGACTATGCTTATCAAGAAGGTAAGAGGGCCACTGAGTAAAGAATCATAGCCCAAAAGCCATGACCTGTACTTACCCTGCAATTTCCTTCTGAGCGCTACAGCCTCTGGTGTTCCAATCAACTGACCCTGCCATGTGCTTTGAAAACCTTTTGCTATGTTTTTTGGACATGATTTCTGCAGCAGGGAACTCAGTAGCTAAGAGTAAAACCTACGTAAAAACATGTCTGTTGTATATGGCCAGCTGTGAAAAAAGGAGAATTGGTGACACATGTGACTTTGGCTCCAGGATTGAGGATGTTATGGTGTGGGCTAAAGCCTATCTTGAAATCACACATACACGTTCTAGTTGAATACTTTACATTTCTTCTGACAACAGCAATACATAGATAGCCAAAAAGAGCAAATATAATCCAGAGGGATCACACCCTTATCGCATCAATTTTCTTTTGGAAGAAATTGCAGGAAGTATATATTTTCAAGACTGGATCAAAAAGGCAGAAATACGGCTGAGATGTGCAACAATTATATAAGCTAGAAAAATCAAGCTGTTAGTTACAAAACTGGTAAAACCAAATTGAAGCACTTTGTAGTTATGGAAGTCAGACTAATGACAGGATTGCAGGGACACCCCTCAAAATTTTTACTGGTCCTTTCCTTCATAACCAAGCTGGGATATATAGTCTGCATGTCCCTTTATAACTTTGGTTAATATGCTTCAAGAATTTCAGCTGGATTCCACCTGAGTTTATGTGCAAAAATAATAATATGAAAGCCCTCTTCTGAACCAGCACATTACTTGTGAACTTCTTTAAGAAGGCCATACTAGGACCAAAGGGTAAAGCTTCAACTGTGTTAATGAAACACCAAGGTGACAGAGAGCAAGAGATAATGGTGAATTTTGCTCATAAATATATCACCAAACACATACATTACTCTCTTAGAAGTAGATAAACTAGTAGGTTTCAGAGTGTCAGAAGTAATATTCAGATTGTTGTGAGGGGTTGTGGATTGAGATCAGAAATGAGATGCTTATGCCTGACAAAGAAATTTTAAAATACCAAAACCTTAGAGAATATATATAGGGAATTATGTCCATGCATCTAAAACAACATCCCTGTTTATTATCAAACAGCAGTTGTGTTGGATGCTTACTCAGGACATAATGATCCTTTTTTACCATATGAACCTGGTCAGATGAAACAAAAAAGCACAGTTCTACCACTTCTAGTACCAAAGTGTTTTCCACAAATTTGGAGTACTGCATTTTCTAATAGAGTGTATTGCCCTACATCCACCACTGTACAGATACACTGCCTGTATCTGTTCCAGCCCAGGAACAAAAAGCAGACAGAACTTAGCCTGGGACAAGGCATTCCTGCATGGGATACAGAGCTGATGAAACAATCCTGCCCTACACAAGCTTCTTGGTCCTAGTGGGATTTGGGGCTTTGTAAGGGGGAGGGGGACATGGCTCTTTAAAGGATGGAGGTCAACCCACCAGGCACAGCCCTTTGCTGCTGCAGCTATGCCACAGCCTCCAGCGGAGCACAGCCCACCTGAGCTCTGCACCCACCAGTGCAAAGGCTCCCAGAACAACCCATGTTAGCAAGGTGTGAAACACTACCTGAAACCCTTTGTCTGTGCTCTATTCTGGTATCATTTCCTCCTTTCTACAGGGGACATGTTAACCCAGAAAGAGAATCCAGGACAATATTTCTTAAGGAGAGTCAGAACAATTGCCCATGAATTCTTCTGAAAGGTGAATGCGCAGGACCTTAAACCACAACCTGATGATCACCAGCCAGCTGCTGGACACAACGCTTCAAGCAATGGTTAACAGTCACTGAAATAACAGCACATGGGAACTAGATTTTTTTTCTTTTGAGAAACTGCTTTTTCCACTTTAGTTCAGGCCTAAAAGCTGTTTATCTTCAAGCTAACACAGAATCCTGGACAAAAAAGAAAATTCAACAAGTGGAAAGGAAGCAGCATGGGATACAAATACTGCAGCCCCACAGAACCCACCTGTTTCACAAAGAATTTCTTATTTTCACTGCTGTCTTAAGAACAGATGAATTCAGCTGTCAACCTTCTAATGCATCTCCTTCTTATTTGTCACTTGCAAGCCAGACTGTTCTTTGAGGTCCAAAGCAATTGGAAACATATTTATTGCCCAGTCTATACCAGTGCTAAAGCTCCACAGTTTCACTGGAACAATATAATAATACTGATAAGTTCCTAGAGGCTTTGTTTTTTTTTTGGGCTTGTTTCCTGGATGGAAACAGTGTTTGCAAACCTAAGTTGTTTCATTCTACACAGAAATATTTCTGAGAAGTTCTATAACCTCTATTGTACAGTATAAATGATTTATCAATCTTTTTCCTTCAAGTGTTACCTGATTTAGGACATGCTTTACTAAGGCAAGACCAAATGTAACTTAAGGAGAAAAACACACAGTTTTAAAATGGTCTCTACTTCAAGATACATAGTGTAGAATACACTTCCTGTGTACCAAATTACAGTACCTGAATTTCTCAAAACACAGCAGGGGTGCTTGTTTCTTGTCTGCCTAAATGCATTTCAGATAATTCAAAGTCTTTAATGACATAATACGCAAAAGCAGAAAAAGCTGTATAAATATTTTAACAGAGTACCATTTTTATTCACTTCAGTTTTGAAACAACTTTTTTTAGCAGGTGGGAGGCCTTAACTTCCCTCATTTTAAGGGTACATTATAATTAAACCTGTCATTTACATATGAGAGTAAACCAAGGATATTTTAGTAGGGAAGATACTGTTCTGACAGCTAGGTGCTCCTTTAAACACTTCACTTGTTTTCACTCTTATAATCTACAGCCTACAAAACAAACACGTGAAAAAAAATGCCATCACTATAATTAGTGAGAAAGGGTTTCATTCTTCGTGCATCTCAGCCCTGTTCTGCAGGAGATGACATCAAGTGCCCCAAGAACTGTATCATGCCAGCAATGCTCAGCAAACTGATGTCACATGTGTGTTGTTACCACTCACCACTATTCAGAAGGGCATCAGCACCTTTAAGGAGTGGGATCTTCATGCAAGCAGGAAGATGATTTTCTGTGCAGCAGTGGTAGGGAGAAAAACAGAAACATTACTACTGCTTTCTGCTCTTCTGATGGTTTATCCAAAGAAGAATGGTATTTCCTTTGCAAAATATAAATGGCCAGTCAATTTCAGGAAAAACAATTAAGCCTCATCTAGCTGCCAGCAGTGTTTGTCTCTGAACAAATATTTCAAATCAGTTGCGTTTTGTACATGGATAACGATGGGGTGTGTGTATTTTCTTCATCTAACCCCCCTAGAATTTCCATATGAAATCAGCTGCAGATCTCTGCAACAAGCTTTCTAATGAAACCTTCCAATACCTCAAGGGGAAAAAAAACCCAAAACAAATCAAACCCTCTGCATCTCATGAACTCAGATATAAAGACTTCCTAGAAAAGACGTTCATTTCAGATTCATGAGATGTTTTATGAAAAAAAAAAGGTTTTCAACATTTCTTTTGCATGATCCCAGTTTGTAAGATGAAGCTAAAGGGATGAGCAAAAGGGCTGCTGAATGGGTTAAGAGTGTAGCTAAGAATATCTTTTGCTCACCATCCTGACTTGTCATAATATGTCATTGCTTTAGGAGGAAAAAGACAAAACAAATCACGTCCGGTTGCATTGTTGATATAATTTTAACCTCAGGATAAACATCTGGACCAACTCTCAGCATCATTATTATTTGTTGCCTCTATTATCCCAGAATCCACAGTTCTGGAGCAAGACCACAGTAATGCTAAACCACTGCATGTTGACACAATAAAAAGGATGTCTCTTCCCCCAAAAAACTACAGATATTTGAACACAAGGACAGAAAATATAAAAAAGCCCTAAACAATAAAATTGGCATAACAATAATAAGAGCTGCTCTCTTTCTACTGTCTCCTTTTAAATAATCATTTCTATCTTTTCATATCTCTTCCTAGTACCCAGAAAGGCATTTCTAGTTGAGGTCTTTAGAAAGCCTTCTGAAAAGCATAAATTTTACCATAACATCTACCACACAGAAAGAGCCTATTAACCACATCTGTAGGCAAAACCCCTTGAGAAACACCTGAATCCTGAAAGAATGAATGCGATTGACCAACAAGGAATGTACCCTTTCCCTCTCCAAGGAGTTGAAACCAAGACACAAACCTAAAGCAGACACTCGAATATCAGACATTTTCCTGAGTGTCTCAAATGTTCATTAAACAAACCTTGGCTAAATTTTTCAAATCAAAATCTGAACAGCCCCTCTGCAGTGTTTCTTCTGCCCACCATAATTATTGAGAGCATTAACAATGTGTTGTAACTGTGACTTTAGCACGTTACCACCATTAAGTTTAAAATGTCATCTAATGTGATGATAAAATTTGCTCTTGTATTTTATCTGTGTAATTATCACCAAAGCTAAAGAGAAATTCCAGCCAAAGACCATGCAACGCCTTTAACATAATTTGAGCCTAACCACTAAGATAGAGAAGTCCAGAGGCTCCAATATCAGACCCAGACTAAAGCAGGGAGGGGCAGAAAGTCTGTGCCAGCCTCTAGATTAGCCAAATGGAAAGCTATTTGCCTCCTTACATTCAGGGATAAGGAATTGCTCAAAAGCATCTAGGATTTCTGCAACAAGACTTATTTTGAAATAATTGTCCTATTAAAAGAGCAGAGATTTATCTTTACAGATACAAGGTATATTATACTAACTCTTCCTCTTATGAAAGAGATCCTTGATTTGTTTTGAGATTTGGGGGGTGGGGGTGTCCTTTTGAAAGATTTTTCGGAGCCTTAAAAACTATTGGTTCTTCTGCCTTTTCAAGCTATAGGACAATGAGATCATACTTTGTGTTTTAGAATCCTGTTAGCCTTCATTTGGAAAACCATTAAGTTTATTCACAAGCATTGAACAGTACCAATTGACAAGTTTTTGGTCAAAAAAATCATTTTCCCCCTAGCAGGTCCAGCATAGGAATGTATCTACAACACAGTCATTAAGTCAATTAGAATTCAACTAAATTACAAGGAAACTTGTGAATTCAAGTACTAGTATAAGTCTTGATCCTTATTATAAAATTGCCGCATCACTGACTTCCTGAACTATTTTGGGGGTGTTTTCCCCAAGGAAAAAAAAAATTACTTCTTCCCTGCCCCTCATTTCACCTACATACAGGACAAGCATCTTTTTTCTGGCACAAGGAGTATGCCGAAACATTTGAACTGGTAACTCAGTTTTGCCAAGTGTTCCTGAGAAATTGGGATTACTGTCATCATAGATGACAGGATCAGACACTGCCTCTGAAAGAATGATGGTATGTGTTCACCAACCCACCTTAAAGTGAAGGAAAGTATTCAAATGACTGCTCTGTTTAGATGTATTCATTTCTCATGATATATAAAATGAAGAAGGATTGATTTCAGAACTTTCACAAAATTAAAAAATGGGATAAAAATAGGAAAGAAAGAAAAGTACTGATTTGAGACTTGAGACAAACCAGTGAAAGACTTGTGAGTCTCTGATATGTGGTTAGCACTTCACAGGAAGTCTGGCATCAAACAAGCTTCCCCAGTTACTTGAGACGGGACCTGCTGGGAAACATTGCTATTTGTTGCCCCTGTCCTGGAGAGAAATCAGCTCACACATGCCACTACATCATGCATCATAATCTCATTTTAAACTACATTATTTCTCCAGCTCACAGAAAAGACTAAAAAGGAAAAAAGGAGAACATGAACTAAGTAATATTGACAGGTTCAATTTAATAGACTAAAGTTTTATGAGGACTGTAAATCAGAGTAATTCAGACTTTGAAGGCATCTGACAAATATTTCAGACCTCCAAAAAGAACACTTGAAGTGATTAATCAGCTGAAACATCATTTTGAGTCCTGAATACAAACTGATCATTATATACAGTGGCAGGGGGTGTCTTCCTATGTTCGTAAACACACACTTCCACTGATACTGATGGAGAGAAGAACGGTCTAATTAGTGTTGTATATTTATCTATTTATTTCTCTAGTCTGGGGATTTTCTAACTAAATTTAATTAAACTGTGCCAGTGTTTTCATGCTTTGAGAGCTTGGATGGGTGAGTTGAAATGTGCATACTTGATAGTCTGTTCCATTTGCTTAACAGTCTTGGAGGGATGAGGAAAAAGAAAGTGAGTCAGCTGAGTCACTTTGACTAAAATCTGCATTTCTGCTTCACTCAAAATTTACATAAAATCATTAAATTTGCTTGTCTGATTATAAAAGGACAGAAACTGTTTTAATTCCCATAAACTCCACACTAGAACTATATATAGAGGACACAATGACACCATTTTTTCCCTTTCTTTTATGTTTTGCAATGTAAAGTAGCTTACATATCTCTGCATAGGTCTGTAATATATCAGTACCAGCCTAGAAGCTGAAAACGTACTATGACCTTGACAATCAGGTAAGAATATACAACACAGTTTTTAATTCAATGTTATCTAACTGCTGACTCTTTTTTCTGGAACAGCCATTATTACTCTGTTTGCTAGGTTTTTTCCACTGTGAAATCCAAAGTGGGTAATCTCATGACTGAAGTGCTTACTTGGGCCTAAAAACTGAGGATAAAATCTAGGTCCTGCTATAGCTGAAGTGAGTTTTGTCACTGACTTCAAAAGTGTTATAATTTCACCTTGTGAAATTTAAATTCCTTGCCTGGCGAATCATGTGTATGTTTTCCATGAATACCCAATTCTGTCAGCTCTGAAATACTAAGTATATGGGGATGCTGCAAGAAAAGTACAGGAGAAAAACAAAACACTCAGTTTCAACAGAAAAAGATCTCCGTGGAGGACTTGAAAGAAACGCCAAATTTGAGGAAGAAAATAGAAAGGTTGTAACATCAGTAACAGACTTGACTATCAACTTCATGTATGCATTGTAAGCACACTGCATGTGAAGAGCTATACCATTCCATGAGCTGGTAAATTCTGTTACAAAAGCGTATAAAAAATTGGTGTTTGGTTAAGATTCTTTTCATCACTGAAAGCCTCAGGGAACCTAGAAAATCAGTTTTAATTACTGACATATTTCTGATCAGCTATAATTTCAGGAAAAATAGTATTGCAATATTTTGAAATTTTACCTCACATAACATGATGAGCAAAACCTTGCAATGCACAATCAGTTTGCTGTTAATTTTCATCTAGAAAGAGGCTCTGGAAAAAAAAAATCCCAAAGTAGAAACAGAACCATATTTTTAGCCAAAAACCAAAAGTACTCAACCCAGACGTGCAACACCAGAGGTTAAGCCATTCTTTCACTTTATAGCATTTGGACCAGAGTCTTCCATCTCTTTTGGTTTGATGGTTGTAAAAGCTAAATAATACTCTCACAGTACTCATTAACCCACAGACTACAGATTCACACAGAAGAGACAATACAGGAGTGGAAAGCAAGTTTAACCCCACATTCATCAACACAAATCATTTATATTTAGATGGACTGAAAAGTGAGTTACTTAGTTTTCCCTAATTCTACTTCTGTCAACACATTTAGCACTCTCAGCAGAATGTCAGCCAAATTCTGTATGCATGTATGACAGACAAAGGTGCTTGTTTCCTTTCCTGTCGTCAAATTCAGCTGAACTATTATATTCACCCAATGGCAAGACCTGTTGTGAGCCAACACATGTTTCTACCTATATAGATAACTAAACACCTGGAGTACACTATATGCAAACACAGAATAAAATTGTGCAAACAAACCATTGCATTCTTGCAGATGTAAATTAAAACCATCTCTTCTTTCACCTTGTGGAGAGGAATAAGGGCACACTCATGGAGCCTGCTCCTTTCCAGAAGCACAGACAATCCTGACCTCCAGGCACAACGATCACACAGATTAGCATTCCCTGGGTATGCTCTTATCAGACTCAGCTATCTGTGTGACTTAGCTAGCACTATCCCACCAGAACTGTTTTCCCTGTGGAAAGGTGCTGCACCCAATATCCATTCATCTCTGCACTCCTATAATTAATGCTAAGCTCCAAATTGGATTAGCCATGTAAGGCAGCCCTGTAAACAAGTTAATAGGATCTCTCTGCTAACAACACTGTTACCAATATCCAATTACTGTAACCAGGTATTAATCTAATGGTGTTAATCTGTCAGACTCTAAAATTTAAACCACTGCTGTAACATTTTAATACAATTCAAGAGTAATTTCACCCCTTACTAAAATATGTGTACTAACTTTTTTTTTTTTAATATCACAGCAATGGCTACGTAGAAAAACAAACCAAAGACCCAGATTAGCTAGACTTGGGACTTCCATTACTGCATTAGTCAAAGTGATGCCAACAATTTTGTCTGGTTTGAGTTTGTTTGGGTTTTTTTTGTTTATTAAGTAGATCAATGCTTCCGATCCACTACATTGAATAAACAGCAAGTTTTTATCAGTTCTTCTAAATTCCTGTAAAAACAAATACTAGAAACAATAATGATTACTAACAGAATCTTCTGTGGGATAACAAAGACAATACCACCTGTTCATTATTTAAAATGTTTCTCTCCTAGTTTCTTATATCCAAATGTTAAACACAATACATCAAAGAAGAAATGGCAAAATACTAAGATAGAAGCAACATCAAACATAAAATAGATCAAAATTTGTATCAGACAAGTAAGTGTTTTCAATGGTCCGTATAAGAAAGGAGCTAACACTTTAGCCCTTACTTTTCTAGTACAGACTTACTGACTCAGGTCTCGGCTTGAGCTGGAAGCACAAACCTGTACTAGAATGCACAGCACCTATGTCCTACAACTATTTATATGGGAAACAACTCTACTCATACAGTCTACATTCTATTTCCCCTATGAAAAATAAATAATTTGATAAAGACTTCAAAATAAGTAATATAGAGATAAGAAACATAATATTCAACAGCTGAAGTGCTATTAAAATGTTAGATAATGGTATATGCTACCACATTTCAGTAGGAATAGTCCTAACTTTCTATTCCATGGGAGAAATTGGTTAAAATTTTAAAACAGTAAATAAAACATTATCATGCCACTACAAGTCTGAGTTCCAAATTATCAGTCCATCAGTACCTCCTTGTACAACACAAGCTATAAAAAACCCCACAATTACAAGACTGTGACTTGTTAGCCCACTCTTTTGTGACACCCCACATAAACCTGTTTTACAGTAATAGGAAAAACCCTTAAACTGACAAAACTCCAGATCACTCACTGGTCCACTAGTAATGCTCAAGTAAATATTCCTGAGAGCTTCTATATGCCTTTCTTTGTATCCTATAGCTCACGCTGCTTATATAGTAATACAATCAAAAGTGCAGCTATATATTATTAAAGGCCTGATAAACAAATCCTTAATACATTCTATTTTATACTCAGTTAACACAGTAGTTTGAAAGAGCACCACATTAAAAAAATTAAAGCACATAAACTTACATAAAATATTAAGTACACAAACTTGTGTTCAAAATAAGGTAGTGAACTTAAATGTACTTAAATGTAACTACTATTTACTCAGAATTAAGAAAAGAAAGACCTTATCTTTTTGATAACACTTGGAAAAGAAACATAACTAACATGTCACAGAAGAAGTACCACAAGGAGATTGCCACATTTGGCCATCAAACACAGATCTGACATAGCAAAGAGAACTTATAAAATTTCCTCTCCAACACATCAGCCTTTACTGAACAGCTTTTATCTTTCTTTCTATCACTAAGTAGTAATGGGAGGACTTATATTTTCTTTCAGACCATTGCTACAAAGCCAGGCCACTGAGACATCCACATTTAACATATCCACTCACACGTGTATATAAAACATCAGTTGTTCTAGGATGAATGAATAAAGAAGTTCTCTGATTCTGAGATGACTTGCTGTCTGCAACAGAAGAGGTCAATGGTTCAGAAACGTTTTCCTAACCCTTCTACAGTCCCAAAGCACCCTGCATAAAAAGAGAGTGATCTGCAACACTTGTCAGTGTTTGAAGGGTTCATCTTATTTTTTTTTCCTTATCCAGGCTAAAAGGATATGGAAAGAGACACAACTATATGTCTAATGATTTTGCAGCCTAAAAATCAAATGCTGTGTAATATTATCCTTTCTAAATAAATCTGTGTTATTTCCTCATCTAGAATTCAATTTTCAAGTCTATTGACATAAGTTACCCAAATCTTGACAAAATTAACACATCAACTTTGGCTGTATAGGGAAGTTATTATAGTGACAATGATTTAGACTACTGTACACATTCTCCCAGCTGCAGTATCCTGAAAATATTCTGTACCTCATCTATTATAGCTATAAAAGTTTCCAATGAATCACACTTGCTAACTGTTGGTACCTAATATTTAAATATCTACTTAGATTGAAGATATGTTATATTGTCTTGCTAGAGTCACCAAAGAAGGTAGCAGTGTAGGTTTGCCCCTTTTTTTTTTTTTTTTTTTTTTTAAAGAAGTAGATTTGAAAAGTAGTCCATGGAGATATGGAACACAAGACTACAAAACCCTAGTATCTTCACCAAAAGAACTTTCTGTTGTGGGATAAAGAACAGCTAGGAATAGATTCCTTTTACATATGCAAATTAAATTGGCCAGGTTTCTCTCTGAGATTATGGTAAAGATAATATGATCTGTGGACTGGGGCCATCAAAAGAAGACACTTTCACTCTGGTTTGATCCCCAGACCCATCCCAGCCAACAGGATTCATGCACCACAGTATCAGGCAGGAAAGTTACGTACTTACCACTGTCATTCCTCAGAACTTGATGTGTTCCTCCCCAGACAAACCAGGACGTATGTAGGTACAGAAGGGCACCTATTCCTAATTATTTTCACTTCTCTCTTGATGGCCAGAATACCCAAGGAAACCTTACTCAAGAGCCCATCTACTGCCGGGTGCCTAAGGGGTACATCATCACCTGCTGATGTACACCCCCAGCACTCTCGACTTCAGCACCAGCCCTTGCAGCACTTCCCTGCCCAATAAGTTAAAAGGCCCTTCCTTCCCATATATCATAAGTGTACCCCATGAAGAACACTTCTCTTCTGAACTACTTTTTAACCAGTCTACAAAGGGAAAGAGGCCTGCTTATACCCTTCCTGCTTTTATGCTTCCAAGCACACAATATACAAAATAGCATCTCCTAAAAGGACAAGACACCTTGCAGTGTCTTGGCCCACGTGAACCTGTGGCAGGTTAAGTATTCCTTTCTAGCACATGACTGCTGGACTTCCTAAGAGGTCTCACATATACACCTTCTCCAGTCTTCTCCCACTCACCACACTGGTAGCCCAGGGCCACAAAGGAGGTGCTGGAGGAGAAATAGGAGCATAGGAGCACAACTAGAAGCCTGCCCACATGTTCACAACAGGGTCTGTGTACAGTCTTACCTATATGCTGCCCAAAGCAGAGATGTGCAGAATTCTGGGCAAGCAGTCACTCACAGACATGCAAACACAAAATACCAGCTGTTCAGCTGCTGGGCCAAAAGCATTTGGAAAGTTGGGGGTATTTGAAGCCCAAGACAAATCCTGCTGGCAGCTCCTAAACTTAGACCTTTTATAGTCCCAACTGCTACGCCAGGTCTAAGCTGGAAGTTCCTGCAGCTGCAAAGTCCCATTGGGGATCACCACACTTGCACACAGGGCAGTAAATTCAGAAAACATCTTATAAAGCACAGAAACACTTCCTCGTGTATCCTATAAAAAAATGCCTTTTTAAGTGCAAGCAAGCAATGTTGGCCTTGCAAAAGGACTACTGGACCTTGAAAGAAGTTCTACAATCAGCAGCTCTGCATGCATTTACCCATCCACTGAGAGAACAAACAAAAAAATCATAAGCAAGAGAACACTTACAAAAATTTTCCAGTGACACTAGTATATTTTACTGAGATCACAGTCAAATTACATGCATGAAATTACTTTTTATTTTTCTTAACGTGACCAATACAAACTGGTTTTATTCTACAAGAGAACACTTAGACACAGGAAGACATCCCTCAAGATCTTCTCAGATGTACTTCTGTACTTGAGATTATTTCCATGGAAAGACAGATAATTCAGCAAAAGAACACAGGTGCAAACCACGTCTGTCTTGACCCTTGTAGTAAGTTGAAAAAATAGAGCATTTCTCAGTAAGACTGATAGTCTGAATGACCATCTTTTCTAATCCTAGCATCCACATTATGAGCCATTTTATACTACAGAACATGTTTGTTATGACAATATTCATCCCTGCTCACATGCGTGTGGAGTCATGACAAGCCATGATCACACAGCTGAACTCCAATTCAGCAGTTTAGAGTGTGTACAACAGTCTGTGAGCATGTACAGCTGTGGGGAAAGAGGAAATGATGTCTGATCTCCCACTCCTGACAACTGGTAACTTGATACCCATAGTGTTATATCCCAGTGTCAGTTTAGATACTGAAAGATTTCAGCCTCCAGCTACCATTCCAGAAGGGCATGACAATCTCTTTGGACCTATGTTATTGTCCAACATACTCTCTGAAGTATCTTGGACAATCTGGGATGTAACTCTCCACCTCTTATTTCCAGATTAAAGTCCACCCTGAATCACAACAAGCCAGGAACACACAAAGAGACACTACTTTTTCTGCAATATTATCCTGCAATACAGTGAAAAGAGATAACAAGGTCAACATAAACTCTTGCTATCAATATGCAAATTTTTTGAAAGAAAAAAGATTTTAAAAGGCTGTCACTCCTTAGGCAGGTCATCAGCATTTTTTTTTTTTTAATATTCAAATCTCTTTAAAATCATATGCCAGCCTGAAGACACAATCACCTATGTGAGGTTTGGGGTAGGCAACATAGAGTATTGTATAGTCACTGACTCTTAACACTATCCTGCAATCCTCTTTCAGGATGCCTCACCTACATTAAACTCATTCATAATATAAGGTGATCAAAAAGCGGATTCACAGACATGTTGCTCCTACCCCTTAAAAGAGTAGGTTGCCTAACAGAAACGACTGTCATGGGCCTTCCCTCTACATTCAGAGTGAAAAAAACGGTGAAACCTTGTGAATTCCTTCATCTTCCAGTTCCAGAGATGAGCTGGTCAAATACTTGGGCAGCTGCTGGTCCACAGACAGACTGAGGTACAATCTCCTGAAAAAAAGCATTTCCTCTGTCCCCATGGCATTTCTAAGGCTGTCTAAAGACCTGGGAAGGTTAAGGGAAGCTTGCAATTCTGCAGATATTCCAGATGTTTGACCACTTTTTTACAAGACATAGTTCCATTCTTTAAGTCTGGTGCGCTTCCTTTCCTCCTCTCTTCTCCCACATACGTGCTTATTCCACATTTCACACTGTCAAAGCCATTCTGGATCTCTGCAAGAGAATTACCTCCATGAACAGTTGTTACTGCTTCAGAACAGAGCTCCTTGACCTTCCTCGTGGCTTTATGGATAGCTCAGTTAAAACTGCTTTGCATCTATACAGTATATCAAAAGGAAGGCATAGATCTCCCTGAGCTCTGGGCAGAGCAGCATGCCTTGTGTGGACACATCCCAGCAGCAGTGAGAGATGAATGGTGTGGACCATGCCATATGTCCTTTGGAGAGATGTGTTGGCAGAATTGGGTCATTCCAAGTGGGTCCCTGCGAGGTGCGAGTCATCCAAACTGCCTGCACACACTTTGGAGGGTGGGTGCTCCTGAGATTTCCCCTCCTCGTGCCAGATGGGGCACCCTACTGGCACCACTAAGCACTAGTCAGAGAAGCTGAATCCCTAGGGAAGCCTATCAGTGCAGAACAGACATGCCCATGAACACCATGAAGTTACAGTAGACACGCTTTCAAGACTGGTGGACGGTAATGACTGATATGAATCCACAGTTGCTTTTATAGCATTTCATAAAACAATAAATGCACAGTAGAAGGAAAGTTACAGGGCTTTTCCATGGGCATTTTTCCAAGATGATGATTATGAGCATGGGATGAACTCTAACATGCAATAATAAGAGGTTCACCAGCTACACATGCTATTTTTTAAAAATGGTTCTTCACTATCCAAAGACCAATCAATAAATGTTCTAAGCTGACTAGTTAACATGGGAAAAGGGTATTTTTCATGTCCCTATCTGCAATTAAAAATCTCAGTTGGCCTATATGCCTTTAACAGAAAATGAAAAAATGCATGACATGCTACATACCTATACATGGCAAATGTGTAACTCTTACTTTTTCTGTACCATAAGCATTGAACTTCAATCAGTTTTCTAGTGACTTGCTGTCTAACACAATGAATTAGTTGCTTCTGGGATAAATTGTGGAAGTTCTCTTCTGTAACAAAATAGTAGTGTTCACAGAAAATGCTATGTAATGGAAACTACAGAAGAAACTGATCTACCCAATCACTGCATGGATTTATTGAGACTGATTTATTAGTTTTAATTAATCTAAGCTTAAAAACCTCCTGAGCTCTCACAACTTATTTGAAATTACTTTCATTTGCTTACAAAATAAAACATTAATTCAGATTAGTTCTTTAGATTTGTCAAAATAGTTTTATGACCTCATCAAGACTCTTAGCTTTGTTCAAAGTTACTTTAAAAAGAAATATCTGAACACAGCTATTTGTACAAGTCATATCAAAATTTCAGAAAACTCTCATACTGGAATTTGTCAAAGATATTAAATTCAGCATATCTTTTCTTGCAAAAGTACCACGGGGTTTAAAATGGTCTGCTCAGTTCTTTAGCTTGACCTCTCACTGTAAACACAACAGCACAAATAGCACAGTACTTTAAAGCCCTATTACAGTACAAACTAAATAGAAAGACAACACCTCACATTAAAACTAAATAGAAAGACAACACTTCACATTATTTTCAGCAGTGCCTATGTTGATACCAGAAGTCACAGCTAAACCTTGTTAAGCTTATGAAATCCCATAGAAGCACTACACAGATTAGTAAATATAGTTATTCTGTATACCAAACTACCCAGAAGCACTTTGATTTACTTAGATTAATTCAGGTTCGATAACATCAAAGCTTCAGGTCATTTAGATGGTTATACATGGTTTCTGTCTAAGGTTTAAAGCAGTATTAAAGATTTAACATACAAGCTGCAGTTCTTTTGTTGTTTTTACTCTCTGGTACCAGCTCCCAGGTCACTCTACGTCATGAGCAACTCAACGTCCACATAGGGATGTAATATTTAATTAATTAATTAACTACAGACTTTTTAACATAATACCCCCCACCTCCATTATATTAATTGCAAACAAGAGCAAATCAATATATATATTTTTTCCCCAGAGAACTGTATACTATTACTCTACTTGTCTACCACTTGAGCTGGTGATTACCCTCAGGAATTATGAGTCAAAAAGGTAAATCACTTCCGTTCAATAGACAATTCGTATTACATGGAACAGTAATTTGTACTTCAGCGCATATGAAATCTCTTACCTCTAGGGTTTTCCTCCACCTTTTTTTGCAGTTAAGCACAAGATACAGACTATGAAAAATGTGACTCAAAACTGGGCTTTTAGGATCAAATATTTACAATCCAACTACAAAATTTACAGTATGGAGACCTTCCCTGTAAGGTATTCAATATTATTGATCCCAACAATGTCTTCAAGCAGAATTCTCTGTCCTTTCTTTTGAGCTCTTTTGCAGATAGAAGCTGATGGTATTCTCAGCTTTATCCCCTGCTTTTAAATAAAAAAGACACTATCAGGTGTGTTAACCAGATGTTGCTTAATACGATGTACAGCTATCATCAAACATTAGCTTCAAGCATACAAAAAAAAAGGCATTTATTAATTCTGGAGAACAGCACTAAAATTAAACACTGATAACTCCAGTGACCCTGATGCCACAGGCAGGTGAAAAGGGTGAGAAAGGGATGTAGAGGGGCAGAGAAAGGCAGAGAACAGCAAAGATGAGCAGAAAAGGGAAAAGGAGTTGGGTGTCTGGCCTATAGTTATGGTTTTGCAAAACGAGAGAGAACAGGGCAGAGAAGGTTGAAGAGGGTGAAGAACAGAAAAGGGCTGAGATCGGTGTGTAGAGGTGGGTCAGCAGAGACCAATGGAGCAAAGGGGGTGTAAAGGGGACGGTAAAGGGCAGGGAAGGTCAAAAAATGTAAAAGAACAGAGCAGAAAAGGGGAGAGTATGGCAAAGAAGAGCAAAGAAGCGGGGAAAATGAACAATGAAGGGTGAAAAAGGAAGGAAGAGAGGCAGAAAAGAGGAGTGAAAATGGGCAGAGGTAAAAGAAAGGCACATGAAAGAACAGAATGGTGGAGAAGAACAGAGATCAAAAAACTCCAAAGGAGGTCACTTTTTCATATACTGGCACTAAGGGTGTACTAAGGAAATGGAACCTGTGATTGATCAGAGTTGCTTAAGGATTCATGATCCGTGCAGTGAACCTCATTTCCCTAATAATATACACATACACATGGGAATTTTACTCTCCTTTTTGATCTGGGAACAGAGAAATCCAATTCTACTCAGCCCTGTCACAGCAAACAATTTCCAAACCACCTGCTATTTGATAAAACAACTCACCTAGACAAATCCCACCCAGGCAACAAATCTGATATTGCACTTGAAGTCACCATAAGTATTAATAACCTGCCATATATATAAAATAAAATATTTCACAATCAAAAGACCTGCACTAAAAGAACATTAAGGACGGAATGCCTAGTACTCAAATCCTAGGCAAAGCGCCTGTATTCACAGTTCTCTCTACACTATTAGCTTTTAATTTCATTAAGGCACTTTTTATTCCCTTTCTGTGGGATGAGTGCTTCATTCAGTGCGTAGTGTGGGTCCACATGACACAAATGAAACAGCGCTGAGCAGTGAAGGTTGCCATCCATGCCATTTGTGCCAATGCTGCAAGGAGTTAATAAATGGAGTTGGAGACAGAAGAGAAATGAGGGTTGGATAGTGAAGACAATTGAATGTTATTCTGGAGAACTGGATTCCAACACCATCTCTGCCATCGAGTCCACTCTGATGCTGGGCAAACATTTCACAGATGGATACTATTTGTATCTTTCTCATTTCCTGCACGCTCAGTGGGCAACACCTGAGGTCAGATTTACACAAGTACTAAGCATTCAAACTGCAACTGTAATTGACTGAAGAGGCTTTCTGAATGGAAATACTACTGTGGAAACTTGATGCTTCTGAAAATTCAGATCATGCCTCTTGAAACAAATGTCTCCTTGACAAGTTGTGGTCATCATCTCTTGAAGACTCAATCATGTATTTGTAAAATAGAGATAAGGCACTAACTTCCCTTGGGGTATGGTTAGAATAAATTCATTAAAGTTTTACACTACTTCAAGACCATAGTCCTCTAATACAAAACTCCCATTACAACACTGATGATGACAATGTATTTAGTAACAAGTTGCAATGAAGTGCACTAAATAAAACATCCAGCTATACCTTGTGGAGGATTAAAAGTACAAATACATGCACTGAACAACTGACAATTTCCTCACTACATAAGACTTCTGAGAAAATAATGAATAACATCAGAGCAAAAGCCATTTTACAACAGAACTATATACAAAAAGGTAATGAATTACTGATAGAAGGCAATTTTAATTTTGGTCTCTTCTATCTTTTTAGTATTTGATTTTTGCAATCCTAGCATTCACATTTTCTGACACAATTTGTACTTACCTGAATGCATATACATTACAGAAAGGTTTCTGTCAAATTTCATAAGTTTGCAACTGTTGCCTTGGCAACTACACTTAAACAGATCCACTGGCTGCTATCTTGACCCTTTCTTTCTGAAGCTGTTTTGAAATTTAGCTTTTCAATACTTCTCAATATCCTTTTGCTCTGAAAATGAAAATATACCACAGAGTTCAGCAATAGGGCTACTATGAGATTATGGGCAATTTCTGTCCATTGCTGTTGTATACTTAATAAATCAGGCTGTATGATAGTAAAAGTCACACTGGTTTGCTTTTCTCATGCAGTCCATTTTCAGAATTATTTCTGAAATTAGCCATAACCCCAATTCGTGCTAAAGAACAGGTATGGAGCTTTCATCTCTTTTTTAAACTTTGTGACTGAACTCTGAGGGTTTTTTTGCCTTTACAGCTTGTGCATGCCATCTTTCTACACCAATGATCAATCAATTCAAGACAAACGTTCTGCAGTAGGACTTATCCTGATCCTGTTGACACACTAGTGGCTATACCTTGACCTCCCCCTTTTCCTTTTATAATCAAATCACAAATTGGAGCCACCTCAAGGCTGCTTTAAATTGTGTTCAAGTGCAGTAAACAAAGCCCTGCTGGACACTGGGATTTACTCTAGTCGATTTTTTTTCCCTCTCCCCGCTCCCCATAGTGTCATCTGACACTACTTTCATATTTCAGGTTGCAAAGAGTGAAATAAGACAGCTCCCCTGGCATGATTCTACCAAGGTATTTTCTTCCCTCCACCACACTCCCTGAGCAGTAAGCTGTGCCAGCTGTCCTGCTGCTCCGACCTACAGGAACAGTCCAAGCAGAGTAGAAGACAGCAGAAGATCTAGGCCATGATATCTTTTTGAAAAAAAATAATGATTCCCAGTATGTATTTTGTATTCAGAAGTTTTCAGATTAATGCTTTTATAAGCTGTAGCTCTCAGATTGAGGAAAATAAAGATGTTTTATGTTCCCTTTCCTTTGCCTGCAATAGGCTAAAGTTTAGGGACTTAGAGCCCACAAGTCAGTGGGCAAGTTGGAGTAGATAACAAACACAGATTTGCAAGAGTTGGTTAAGACTTTGCCAATGTACCACCAGCAGCAAGAAATACCATTAACAGTTCCCTCATCTGAGGTATTTTTGAATGTTTCTGTGAAAAGCTTTTTTCCTGTAGAAAGAGAACCATAGTTATGTAGAAATAATTACATTTGCAGGCTATTTTAAATAGTATGAGGAAACTTCTATTAAAAACTCAACAACCTAAATTTCCACTGATAATGGTATTCACCAAGTGACAGTTTCAGAAGACGCAGTGTATGAAGAAGTGTCAGTTTTCATTTGAGTTTTGCGTTAGAAGGATGCATTTGGAATGATAAACTGTAAATTACAGAAAACTGGAACAAAATTTGATAAATATTAGTTATATTAATCAAAGCATGATGCTGACATACTTAATACAAGACAATCAATCAAACTCAGCTCCAATTAAGATCAGCTACTAACCAAAGAGCTGCTATTGTCAGAAACCGTGATTACTTTTGAAGTTTTGAGTTAGAATTCGAAAAGAAGTTTTAACATGAGGTATGTCATGTGGAAAAGGAAACCCTTGTGGCTTGGATACATTGTGAAAGGGAAGACCACACAGCTAAGAAACACTGAGCAATGCTGTTAAGATATAGTTTATGCATATTTAAACTTCAATTCAAATCACTTCCACGTGATTTCATTTCTGTGGCTAGAAGTATTTCTCATTATGCCCTTCTGCCTTTTGACCAAGCTGCACTCAGCTAACGACACACCGAGCAAGAATTTGATAGAGTGCCAGTCTGGTCATGGACGTCCATATCTGCCAGTGGCAATGCTGAGAAAAATGTCATCAAGCAGACAAATGTATTTCATTCTGAAAGGAGAAACTTCAGTAAGAGGCAAACAACATATGCTACATGGGATTATGAGTTTCCCCTTGATATCTGCCTAACTTTGTACACACCTAGAGACCAAAAGCCACATAGAAGAAAGTTGTCTTTAGAAATAACTTTTCTTTTTTTTTTTTTTTAATTATATGGCAAGACCTGTACATTTGGATTCATTTCCCACCCAAAATTAATAATAATTTTAAAAATAAAAGTCAAAGACTGTACTTTAGCATCACTTCATTTAAGACTATAATCTCTGGAGGAAAATGCAATGATAGATGTACTGGCAACAAGTCTTCCCCAGACTTACACACACAGTGCAAGTGGCAACACATCACCAGCTTCACAATTCCATCTGCAGCATTTCAAATTCTTATACCTGCTCCTTAGAGAGAGACAAATGGAAGTTCTGTGCTCATCTACGAACCCTACTAGCCTGTGCCACAAGTTTCCATAATACAGTGCCTGACCTCCTTTATTTACCACAGTGGAGTACCAGCGTTTGTTTTTTTAATGATAAATATCCTTAGTTTTAGCTTAATGCTCACATTTGAAACAAGAGACTTTGATCCACTTCATGCACGTCTACATTTCACCAATGAGAACAGGGCTAAACTACCTCAGCCACTACAACCACATACATTACCTTTAGTGTAGCGTAGTGTTGCTACAGCTGTACCTCCTCCACTGCTTAGCTTATCTTCATTTACCTAGAATACAAAATTTTCTTCCAATCCCCCATTTTAAAATAAAACACGCAACTTTCCTCATAGCTTTCCACGTTTGGAAATGGAGTTCTGCATCACTTTTAAGTATTTCTGCCTGGCTACATGAAGGATTTATCTAAATTCCTGTTGGTTGTCAAAATCTTACAGCAAAAACTTCCCATGACAATATTTCCTTTTATGATGAGCTTCCATACTGCAAAGATAAATGGGGCAACAAGCTATTGAGGGCAGACATGCACACAACCAAATTATAACTGTCTTTGCAGGTACTATAGTCCTCACTTGAGTCACAGCTCTTTCCTAGATGAAAACTGCCCTTCTCAGGACAGGGTTTATTTGTTGCGGCTTCACACCATGCTAACACATTCCCACTGTTTTTTTTTTTTTTCCCCTTTACTCCATCACTGGAAAAGAGAGCTGCTAGGCAGAACAAGCCCAAACAAGTAGACAATATGAACATAAGAACAGAGTTTGCATTCACCTATGTTCCCCGTTCCCCAGATTGTGCAGCACTTCATATTAATTCACCCCTAATATGTTTTGCTTTCTGACCAGAAGTCTGCGGTTCAGCTTGAAGTCTTTTGTCAAAGCAAAACAGAACCCAACACTTTAAAAAATAACGTCACACACAAGAACAAATTACTTCAGGTTCACAAGGATGCTGCAATGTTATATACTTTAAATGCAATATGACACCAAACCAGCCTGCCTTCATAGTGCTAGATACTACTTAGACATATTTTAATGTAACCTTTTTGGATCAACTTTCATTATGTTTATTCACCAAAATATTACTTCCAGCCAGTGAATTTTCACTACAAAATACCACCTTCCAATATGTTCTCTACACCAAATCATAAACTATTAACTCAGCACTAATCAGCGCAAGCTAAAAAGAAGGTAACAAAAAATGTGCTCTATGTGGTGTGTTAGCATGACATTTTGGAGTCACCACACACTTCTAGATAGAAATGATAGAAGTATTGACCTACTGGAAGGCAAGAAGGGTCTGCAGAGGGATCTGGACAGACTGGATCAGTGGACCAAGGCCAATTGTATGAGGCTCAGTAAGGTGAAGAGCTGCGTCCTGCACTTGGGTCACAACAACCCCAGGCAGCGCTACAGGCTAGAGGAAGAGAGACTGTAAAGCTGCACAGCAGAAAAGGACCTTGGGGTGCTGGTTGACAGCAGCTGAACATGAGCTAGCAGTTTGCCTAGCTGGGCAAGAAGGCTAATGGCATCCTGGCTTGTATCAGGAATAGTGTGGCCAGTAGGAGGAGGTCTGTGATTGTCTCTCTGACCCCAGCATTGGTAAGGCTCCACTTTGAATACCATGTTCCATGACAGGAAGGGCATTGAGGTGCTGAGGGCATTGGTGTCCAGAGAAGGGCAGCAGACCTGGTGAAGGGTCTGAGACACAAGTTATATGAGAAGCAGATGAGGAAGCCTGGACAAAAAGAAGCTCAGCAGGTACCCTATTCTCTCTACAACTAGATGAAAGAAGGATGTAAAGCGGGTTTCCATCTCTTCTCCCAGGAAACAAAGAAAAAGATGAGAAAATGGCTTCAAGTTGCACTAAGGAAGACTTAAACTGGATGCTAAGAAAAAAATTTTTCAACAAAAGGTTTATCAAGAATTGGAACAGGCTGCCCACAGAAGTGGTGGATTCACCTTTCCTGGATGTATTTAAAAGACACATAAATGTGGTATTTGTGGACATGGTTTAGTGGTGGACTTGGGAGTTCTGGGTTCACAGTTGGACTCTATTATCTTAAAGGTTCCCATATTTGCAACACAGAAAGTACACAACTTGACAAGATTTCATCATGCTAGAATTAACAGAATTTCCAGAGCAGATAGCAACAATAAAGCCTGACAACCTTTATTATTTATTTTGAGACTGCATCTTCAGGAAGTGAAGCGTACCAGTATTTATGTTGATATTTCATATTCTGTGTTCGTACAGATTCAAGAAACCAGGTTTCCCTGGCAACCTTCATTGTTCTGCCTCCACAGGTTGCTTTAGTCTACCATCACCTTGGCACTAGTGACACAGTGCAGCCAGCACAGCTGGGACAGTACTGTGCTCGCTTGTGCTGCTACCTGCAACAGCTGTTGATCTTCAGCAAGCTATAGAGCCCATCACCAATGGACCAAGACTCTGAAGTCTGACCTTGCCTTCTTGCTGGAAGCCCAATTAATTTTCACAGATCTTTCCCAGAGCTTCAGGTTGTCAAACCACACAGCATCAGCCTGGGTTAAACTGCCTCCAAAGAGACAGCAGCTATAGACCAGCTCTCTGATATAGCTGGCAGACCACTTAAATGAGCTGATACTTAAGAGCTGAAGGGAGGGAACTAGAGAGAATGACAGACACACACTGGGTAAAGTCTGTTTCCAGAGTATTTGCCATAACGTGTCTGAGAAGGTGGCAACGATGAGAAGGAAAACCTATAAGAAGAATATCAGCTTGATTTCTACCTCAAGTTGTTAACAGTAGTTGAGGCACAAGCCCTTTCATAGGTGAACTGACATTTGGATTGATCAATATTGACAGCTTGTTTAGTGGGGAGGTCTCAAGAACTAGAAGTGCTCACCAAGTAGCTTAAGCTTCTTCCTTCCAACACAGTGAGGGGGAGGCTAACTCCTTCCACTCTGCTGCAGTAAGAGGAAAAGAAAACCTTTTACTTTCTGGTTTGGCATTGAATTTAGAAAATTTGACTTGCTAATCTTTTATAAGTTGGCATTCTTTCATCTTCTTGAGAGATAAATATTTTTAATCAGGCAATTCCCTTCAGGATAACAATGATTCAAATTATACTGATGAATGATATAAATCAGTTATTAGGCATGAAAAATGTGTATGTCGAACTCTCACAATGTTTATACTAACAAAAGTGCAAAGCTTTTTTCCCCTTCTGAAAAAAAACCTCAAACCTCTAATAGTTTTTTATACACTCAAGAGGGCTTTTTTTTTCTTCAAATGTTAGGATAAATCCAGCAGCTAACTAGTGAGTCCTGTTTGCAGTAGAACATTTAATAATGTTCTAATTAATCAAATTAATGGGAGATACCATGCCATATCCCTGCAGATACATAGAAGATGTTTTCAAAGGCTGTTTCTTAAAATGGAAAATTAACAGTAAATGGCACTGATGACTTTAAAAGCCCTAGATATGATTGTCTTTTCTTCCTCATTATTTTTCCAGATATCTATCTTGACTCAGAAAGCACCTGACTCTTAAAGAATTTAAATGATCAAGGTATCAGAGCTTCTTCCATAGCAGTTCAAGCATAGAGCTCTACCTCTTTCTGTACCTCATCCTAGGAGTCAAGATTGTGACAGGAGGTGGCTTTGTTAAAACAGAACATCTACCAAAGCTGCCCATCACTCAGCTTGTCATGCAGTAAGGGAATGCTTGGGCCACACCATGAGGTGTTCATGCAAATGGCTGCTTCAAGGTATCTTCACTATATCTGGCTATTTCACAAACCAGCTAAAAATTTGTACTGAGGAGCCGCAGAAAATTATATCATGAGGAGACAGTGATTTCAGACCAAACCCACAGAGGGTATAACCAAAGGCCTTGCTTGTAGAGTCCCATATGCTAGCAGAAGTAACAACTATATAACCTGAGCGTATGCTTTATTTGCCTTTAGCTTGCTCCTGTGAAGATAGATAGGGGCAGCTCTCAGCAGATATCAAAGGCTGCTGAACAAACTTAGCTGACGAATTTGTAATGGAGGAACCCAGCCTAGTTCATGTGTGATCTGGGATTGCGCACAACACAATGTACCTACCTTATCTTACCCTTAGATTAAGCATAGGATTTAACAAAATCCTATGAATGATCCAAAGACCACAATGTTGACAAAACCTCATCACAGGTGGGATCTGCATAGCGCAATCAGTTTAAAGGTATTCATTTAATGTTGAGATAGTTGACGTTCCTAGCATTAGAAGGGACTTAAGCTTATTATCCCTTTTCCCACTAATTCTCTTAGAATCAGAAAGGACACAAGATTCTGTCCTGTCATTCTTTATGCAATAAAACTCAATCAGCCTCGAGCCTTACTTACTGAGATCCAAGAAGAACCTGCACACACTTTGTGAACAAAGAAATTCATGATGTGTATCAGGCTATCCATATGCTTCTGCCAGCTACCATATTTCCTTAAGTTAGGAGGAAAAACACAACCAAACGATGCAAGTCTCCCTAGCCAAAACATTTATTCTGATGATAATAAAAGATCTGTAACATGGTGTTAGAAAAAATACACTGCAAAATCAAGTACCGGACTTGTTTGTTTCAGTTGCGCTCAACATGGTCTGCTTTATTCATGGGAACAACATCAGGAGACTGACCTAGGAAGTCACTTGCACTTCATCTGCTGTTCACAGACTTGTCTCTCCCTACCTCTGCAGTCACAGGTGAGAGTGAAATGCTTCATGAAAACCAGTTTGATCGTTGCCATTATTTTAAGCTCTCTCCCAAGAGAAAAAAACGTGAATGTCAGATCTCTAGCATTCAAAGAAAGGAAGATATCTTAATTGATGTTCACAAAAGGATCTCAGTAGATAAGGAAAACAGTAAGAATCTGCAAAAGAAATTACATCCTGAAAATAAGTCAGGAAGCACATTCAATATCCAAACAACTCCCTACAGAAGGGGGATAGAGGACAAATAATGCTCATCTAGATTAAGTTACAGTAAAATTAATTCACTTTATAACCAGAAAATTCTTATCAGTAATAAGCAGTATAAACACCTAAAGCAAAGGAAGATGCAGCTGCAAATTATGGCATAATGTCTTCTTTACAGATACTTTCTTTGTCATTATGGAACTAAGCATATTATTTAGCTGCTGGTTGCAGGAGTCATTTTTACAAAACAATATTTGTTTTATGCAAAATACATCTGGTGCTGAAGATAAAAATGCAATATACAAAATATACACATGAAAGTATTTTGCTTAAGTTAACACAGTCATTTGAAACATCCCACCTTCATTAAAAAAAACAAAACAGAAGAACTTCCAACTGCAACTGTCTATGCAAAAGATATGTTTGTTAGAAGGGTTTTCTCACAAACCACAAGTTAGAAGTTGTTCAAAGGAGTGTATTTGGCACAGAAAAGTAGTAAAGACAACTACCCAAAATTCTTGCAGAATTACCAATGCTGTACACAAAGTTCATTTCCCAGCAGGGGGTAAATGCCTAATCCAAATTGATTCTGGCCAATATTTCATGCTTTAATCGACAAATATACGTGGTAGAGAGCTATCTTGGGAAATTAGAAAAAAAAAGAAAAAGGCAAAATATAACAAAACATGGGTTCTGATCTGATGCCATAAAGCATATTCATTAATGCAGCAACAGATGGTTAATCTGCAGACTTAAAATATGTCAACTTCATTTAATTAAAAGTCAACATTATTATAATATTGCCATCATAAAATCAGGTTCTGACAACATTCCAAATTTTATTGTTGTTTTACTTTTAAACAGAAACTTCTTGATGAGGAGCAACACATTCACCAGTTCTGTGAACATGCATATGTCTCAATAAACACAGAGCAACTTTTCCTGTGGGCTCCCTCCTACAGTGGCTTTGCCATGCACACCAGGATTTTGATACCTTTTCTCCTACACTCAGCAACATTTCAGGCTGCAGCAGGTTCTGGAGCCAATACAGCTACACTGCTTCTGGTGAGCAAGGTAGCTAGTTGTGCCAGATCGAGTAGCTCAGCCATCACCCTGTAATTTGCAGTGTAAATACACAGCAGTGTGTCTAACTGTGAGATGTAACTCGCTATAGGGGCATTAACAGCTGGCTTAAGCAATTTGTAAGAAACTCAACATAGGGATGCACCTAACATCAGGGAATACTCATTTTTTAGCATCACATGACACCAAATAGGCACTGAGGCACGAGGGCTAAATACTAGAGTTGGCTGTTAGCACCGGACAGAACAAAGCACCACACCACCAAAGTTATCCTGATCTCAAGTCCATTACATGACTCTAGTTTTGCCTGAGGCTTCTCAAATATTTCATTAAGAAATACCTCGATTCATCCCCTAACATCTCTGGATTTAAAATCCCAGATGGTAGGGACTCTGCCTTTGGGAGACTTCAGTCTGAGCTGCACTGCACTGTTGCTCTGCAGGAGTTTTATTCTAAAAAACCTCTTCCTCTATCACAGAAGACTCCAGATTTTAATGGGAGAAGAGCATGAGCTGCAGGACACAGCAAAGAGCTAGCACTTGACATCCACTGGTACAAAAGCAGAAAGTAATGAAATCTTGATGTGCAAACCCTGGTGACAGCTGGTTAGTGTTTGAAAACCCTGGTATAGCAGTGCCAGGGAAAGAGACAAGCAAAGTCCCACTGGTTATGGACTACTTCTATGCTCTGAGGTTTGGTACAGAGCCAGTTCTGTTAATAATATAAAATACCATCTTACTGGTTTGATTAATTTGTCCCAAGAATAAGAAAAATAAAGGCTATACTTTTATCTGGAAGAAAAAGAAAATAAAAAAAGAATAAAAAATAAAATAAGAAAGAAAAGAATAAAAAAAGAAAATAATATCNAAAAAGAAAATAAAAAAAGAAAGGCTAAAAAAAATAATCACCCAATAGTTCTGAAGTATAATGCCCCATATGTCACTGACCCACAAATATAAAGTGCAAGTAACAGCAGCACCAGGACATTCTGGCTCAGGGGCCAGAGGATGAGAGCTTATTTTTATATTCTGAGAAAACACCTATAGGCAGTCTTTTAAAACCATTACAAGTTTGTGGTCTGCAGAGAGATTATGAAAAAAAAAATCAGACTGCTGCTTTGCTATATGCTCCCAGACATCAAACAGGGAGCTAAATTCCTGACAGTCACATCTGCATAATTCCCCAGCAGCCATCCAACCCTTCACTAGCCCCTTTGGACAGTTTCACAGCTGCTGCAGCTCTGAGCAGCACGGCTGCACAAGGGGTCAACGATGAGGACAGAGCCAATCACACAAATGCCATGGTTGGCAACAAACAGCCAAAGTCCATGTTTGGCAGCTCCTAAGCACACCTCTTATCTGAACGCAGTGTCTGAATTCAATCAAGAGAGCAAGGAAACACAGGGACAAATTCATCACTGCTCTAGAAGGAAGGTGTACAATGACAATGAATAATACAGTATTTACATGTGCCCCAAGAATGGTAAGCAGAACTTGGTAAATGTTACCAAACGTGGTAGATCCTAAATTCTTATTTATATTTCAATAATTGTCTTTTCCTCCAGAGTTTTGGATCTTACTCCTTGGATGCACAGAGCAGTGACAGATACAGTCTTAGAAGTACAGTCTGTAGTGCTTTCAGTTTTAATTAGAAAACAGATCAATCACTTCATATGCCTATCCCAAATCTGGATGCCACAAGAAGGAAGCAAGAGAGTAAAATACATAGATGATAAGAAGGCAGGCACCAGCAAATGCTGGTATTACACACCAAGTGGGAAGGCAGAAGCTGCAGGGAGCTGATGCATTCCTGACTCCTATTTCCTATTCATAACAGCAAACTCAGCCAAGGCTAAGAGCTGTAGAAATATGGCTGTGCAAAAGAAGTGACCTCTCAGGTAACCACATCCTAATCCACTTGAAGCTGTAGTATAGTGTAGAGATTTGTGCTGTTGTCAGTGGACAAAAAACATCAGTGGAAACCCAATGTACAGATCTATAGACAAAATATAGGTCCAAACCAAAAACAATTCTAACACCACCATCCTGCAGTCCCTGAAGTACTATAAAATAATGGAATTCAATTGGGTTGAACTGTGAGAGAAACATACTTTCTGGTAGAAAAGGATGCAGGGAACCCATAAGCACACAATCTACAACAGAGAGATAAGTAGCACAGAATTTCAGTAAATTTGATGCCTTGCTAGTATAGACAGGTGCTCAACCTCAAATTTTCCTGATATTCCAAGTAGTAAATCTCATGTGAACACTAATTAAAAGTAATACTGCTGCTTGCTCAAAGAAGGTATTTGTGGAAATAAGACTTTCTCCTTTTCTGTAATTGAATTTTGAACCCTGATTGATTTCAATCTAAGAAATCCTCAGCTGCTTTTAACAGTTTAATTTTTTTTGTCAATGTAATGAAAAAAACATCATTTTCAAATAGACAGCAGATGTTTATACCAAAACCTCACTGAGATCAACTACCTCAGTAACTTATGTCTGTTGAAGCTATGTGATACTTAAACACTTTTTCAAAGCCAAAATAATAGTCCAAGGACATCTCCAGTAAAGACAGATTTTACAGAAGCAAAACATTTCAGTTCCCAGAGCACTTCAGGATACATCCTAAGTATGTCACTAAGTGAGAGAAAGAAGAGAGAAATTACAGGAAAACATGAAATGCTCACATGATCCAAAGGTCATTGGGATCAAAGAAGACACTCATAATGAGTTCAGCAAACTTTCTGACTTGACCATAGTCACTCAGAAAAGGACATTATGAACAGGTTCAAAGAACTAAGCAATAAATACATACAAACGGTTGAAATATTCAGTACTGCACAGTGGTAAAGTGGTAATGTACTATCAGTCTCACAGGATTTTTCATTAAAGCGAGAGTCAGCGAGTATTAAACTTTCACAACTGCAATAAATTCTAAGTATGATAAAAAGAGATCATATTCAAAGATAAAACATATGCTGATTACCTGATATTTTTAGGTATCACAAACTTCACTTTCTAGTTCAAGTCACTTATTTTAATTCTAACTAAAAATAGCAGACTTACTGATTCCTCTGCTACCCTGACAAGTAGTCTAGACATGGTTAGATAATAGTATTCACCTTTGACAGTCCCTTCTGAGATATTAAACATTTGTTAATGGTTTAATAAATTCCAGTCAAACAGTGCTTTATGACAGTCATGTCAATTAATAAATTCCAAGATGTTTATAACTACAAAGACCAGTTTTGTCCTCAGACACCTGAATTAGCATAAATTATGAACATACAGATGTTATTGACATGGCATAGAAACAGAATTGATTGAAACATATTGCAAAATTCTCTTCATGCTTCCACAAATAGAGGCAAGTAACAGTTACATTTATGACAGATACTCCAACAACCAAATAAAGACCAAAATAATTTTTGCCCTTCCAAAAATCTCAAGTTTTGAAAAAACATATTTAAAATTTTCCTATTATTTAATATTCTGTAATCCTCACATGTTGATGAGAAGTAATTCTCAGTAGCACTTAACCACAAGTCCACCACACATTTCTCTTCATCTTGAAGTATTTTCTGAAAGTCTCTTTTCCTCAAAATCCCTATATCCTTACTTTTCTAGAATATTTTCTCAAACTACACCTAGTATCTCTGAGTAACACTTGTCATTTTACAAGATACAGTACATTTTCATTCAATTCACACAGTAAAGAAATTTTTCACATTACTGAAAAATATTTAAAGAGTGGATGCTATTTCCAGGATACGTACTTATCTAAGCCTTGTCCTTCAGCTTTCATACAATATTTCAAGCCATCACCACCTAGCAGAAGATTTAACAAGGAAGGAAATAATGCCTCTATGTGACTCAGCAGCATGCTAATACAACAATATCTAAATATGTCCTGACCCTAAACCTGCAAAAAGCATCTGTATTGGCTGATAAGAGATCTATACAATCGTTAGGTCACAGATCATCCTACCTCAGTGTTTTCAGTTTGTTGCAGCAAAACCTGACAGCTTAAGCAACCACAAATGCTTTCCTGCTCCTACAATAAAAGGTTTAATATTGCCAAACATTTATTTTCTCCAGCCTTCTTTACTCCCCAACACAGAGCATGAAAAACAGCAGACTGTACAGTATGGCTACAATCGATGAGCATATGGGCCTCCACTTAAGAAAGATAAATTAATTCTCTGCTGATTACTTGGAAAAATATAATTGCTGTCCAGTTTCTGCAGCTACTGCACAACATCTGGATTTCCCCTACCTCTCCTTTTTATAGACAAGAGAAGGATGAAAATTTCTTTCTGTTTATTGACTCTGGAAAAAGGAGAAAACTGCTGCTGGTTTTGACTGGGAAGAAGGAAATCTGATTTACTGATGCTAACCTGACAAAAGTTTTAGTTAGGATGGTTTCCATCTATTCCAGAGAGCAAGGCAGGGAAATCAATCCATTGGCAGTTAAACTAAGAAAAGTAGAGTCATAAGTGATTTCCCATACAATATTTTGTTAACCTTTGTACCTGGACACTAATCAAGAGATCTGATCACAACACCTTCTGTCTAGAAGGTCAAGGTAATTGAAACTAATGCAGTATTTGTGATGGGCAGGCATTGGTTACCAATGCAGTACAAGTGCACTTTTCTTAGACAGACAGTGGAGAGATGTTTTACCCTTTCCATAAAAGTTCTTTCAAAAATGTTTGCAAATGCCTCAGGATCCAAAATAACAACTTACAAACTGGTTCACAAATTAAAAGCTCGTGGTTGAAAAGAAAGAGTCCCACAGGTTCTTAAAATATCACTGTATGATTAATGATTATTTTCCCTTTTCTACATTTCATTAATTCTTCATCCAAGAGGAACAGCATCAGTCAAAGCATTTGAGGACTCACATCACCTTGCTGGAAGTCTGTAACATGGTAACTCAATAAGGAGATGTTATGGTTTCAGACTGAATCTGAAAATCCTTCCAAATAGCTTGGAGCCAACACCCCAGCCTCGGT
This sequence comes from Campylorhamphus procurvoides, assembly GCA_013396655.1. Lineage (NCBI taxonomy): Eukaryota > Metazoa > Chordata > Aves > Passeriformes > Dendrocolaptidae > Campylorhamphus > Campylorhamphus procurvoides. The sequence continues at coordinate 272,181 of WBMV01006571.1, read as the reverse complement.
GAAGATGTTTAACAAAAGAGACAAGAGACATGCATATGCGGACACTTAAGTACTGTGGCTAGGCTCTTTGTTGGGATCTTCCCCCTAGCAGGGGGGAGAGGGGGTTGGTTTCTCTCTGGTCTTCTGCGCAGGTCAGGGAGCTCAGTCTGTCGTCGGAGCAAGAAGAGGGGAAGACAGACACTGAAATCCCAGCATCACTGGATACTGGATTTTGTGTTCTTTTTCTCCCTTTCCAAATTCGACTGTGTTTCATCTGAGAGTGAGCAGAACTGCTATTACTGTTTCCTATAAGGAGAAGAGGTGAGAAGGCGCCCCGGATCCCCTGCTTCTGCGAAGATAGGACTGTTACTGCCTTGCTTTTCCACTTCTCTTCTCACGGGAGCCAACCTGGGAACCACCTGAGACGGGACCCCAGCCGGCCGGGCGCGACATCGCCACCTGCTGTCCGTAAATATAAACTGCACCCCTGAGAGGGAGCTCGAGGCAGCGGAGGTGCCACAGCGCCACCTGCTGTCCGTGGATATAATTGCATTCCCCTTTTGGGGACTAGCCAAAAAACGGACCCTTTTGACTGTTTTGCCTTGTTGAGGGGTGGAGTGGTTTGTTACAGACTGTTCTGTTGTTGCTTGGTTCTTTCCTGGATATATATATAGTTGTGGTTAAGAACTGTTATCCTTTTATATATATATATATGTATATATTTTTCCTAATTAAAATTCTGTTTTCCTAAATTTAAAGGAGAGAGATTATTTCTTGGCCAGCATAATATCTTAGTTCTCTCTTGAACTAAGACAGGAGAGAAATTTCATGAAGTCTGGCACATGTGGGCATGCTCAAGTCCTACAAACTTCAACGGTGTCAATGTCAGGAGAGAAGACTGGCCTATGGTTTGGTGCCAGGTTGGCCACAGCTTCTAGAATTGTATCCAAATACTGTACAGCAATTCATTGCAAATACACCTGAAATAATGATAAGTCTATCACTCTGGGAGCACTCCAAGACAGTTCCACGTATCTGAATTTTTCCAAGCAAACCATCAGACACCACAAGTAGAGAATTCCTACCTTTTGGATGCAAGTGTGCACCATATTTGACAGATAAAGGCTATCTGCCTTGCAAAGCTGCTAGCCCAGGCATGCATACTAAGTGGATGGCAGCAGGAATGCTGCAAGCCTGGAGACATACATCATCAGGGTGGAATAATTCAGGGCAATCTGCTATAACCTTAAAATGAAGAAAACACTGATGTGCTTCTCCCTGCTGTTTTCAAGCCTGCTAAGAGCCCTATCCAGACACCATACCAACAGAGCAGGTTTTGACCTCTCTGTGAAAGGCAAGTGACACTGTGAAGATAATACCCGCCCCACCTCCTTCCCCTGAACATTCTCTTTGTGGAAGCAAAAGATGGTTTTCCCCTTTACACAGTGTCCTGCTGCTCGGTACCCTGAGGTCAGCATGCCAGACATGCTCTGGATATAAATGCCCTGATTTTTCCTGCCACCTCTCCCCCGTCCCCTTGTCACACTTCAGAAGGTTCAATAACAATAACACTAAAACGGAGAGGAAAATATCCTCCAGAAGATGATTTAGACACACTTTAAATACTTATGGCTAGGGAGGCTGAAGGGAGAGCTTATTGCTTTCTGCAACTACCTGAACAGAGATAGTAGTGAGGTGGGGTTGGTCTTTTCTCCCATGTAACAAGCGATAGGATGACAGGAACAGCCTCAAGTTGCCACAGGGAAGGCTTAGATTGGCTGTTAGGAAAAATTTCTTCGCTTGAAATGGTTCTCAAGATTGGAACAGGCTGCCCAGGACTGGTGGACTGAGGCACAATCCTGAAAGGTATTTAGAAGGTGTGTAGATGTGGCACATAGTTTAGTGGTGGGTTTGGCAGTTGCTGCATTAATGGTTGAACTCAATGATCTAAAGGGTCTTTTCCAGCCTGAACGATTATAAGACTAACATCCCAAATTTACCTCTGCGGCTTCCAGTTTCCCTCTCCATCAACATCATCCTGTGTTTCTCCACACCACTAGCTCTGCTCCGTAGTGAATCCTACAGGGTCAGCTTTTCCCTTTCCATCAGGGCCTCATGCTTTTTCTCCTACTTTGCCTGAATGCTTCTCTCCCCACAGACCTTCATCTCTCTTATCCTTCAACTTTCCCACTTTGTCTCACTGTTGCTTTCTCTTGCTCCTCTTCAGAATTGCCTCAGCACCACCCTTCTCAAAGTACTCAGTAACAACTGTATCAATAAAATGTAAGCAATTAACAATATCTTTTTGAATCTGTGCTGTATCTAGGTTTTCAATACCTGTCAGATGTTAGCTGACTATTCAGATCTGTTCCCTCGGTGACTCCCTCACTATAAAACGCATAATTTACCTGCATGTATCTTTGTTCTTGCTTCCAAGTTAGCTATGTGCAAACGTGAACTTGCAGATATTGGTGCAGGTTTCTGAATTTTGAGATGCTTTTTTTACTGAAACAATCTCTCCAGATGAACAAAAACCCCAAGACAAACCCCTTCAGAGTATTACAGTTGAATCAGTTGTACAGTTCACTATCAGCACTTGGTTAATATAAGTTATGTAGGTTTAGGCGTTCTATTGCAACCTTGTCTTGTCTACCCTTTAGTGGCTTTTTTTTTTTCCCCCGTGGCTTTTCTTTTCCTCCACCATTACTCATCTCAAGAATTTTAAGATAGGGAACAAAACTGACAACTCCCAGATGTCCCTCTTCTCAAATGAGAGATAATTTTACAGTCACAAACAATTAACCAGCTCAAAAGCACCAGGCCATTTTAGGTTCTGCTTACTAGAAAACCACTTTAAATATATGATAAAATTAAAATAAAAATACAAGAAAGAAGAAAAATGCAATCAAAAACTACCAAAACGCTGTCCTCAGGAAAAGAAGCAACTCTATTTTGATATGTGTCTTGGGACTGATCATGGGAAACCTACTCAATGTTTTTTTCAGTGGAGAAAAACTGTAAAGGGTCAGACTCTTGCATTATCAGATAACTCTTCTGGTTCAATATATAAATGTACTGATAACTCAACACCTCTAAGTGGAGATGCTGAGCACTTCTGAGAAAAGAGGGAAGGAAGGAAGTCTCCCGTAAGCTTAGTAATGAAAGTACTGAAGGCAAATGCCTCCAAATCCACCTGGAGGAAGAGATATTTAAGAATATATTTTTTTTATATTCTGAAATGGCTTTTGATTCTCCCAATATATTACCCTGAAGGTAGAAATTCAATATTAAAGAGGCGGCATCAATATATCCTATACTTCCCTGAATAATTTCTCCAGAAAAACAAAATAAGTTTAACAATCTAATAAAGAAACAAAACTAATGCAGAAAACACTAATAATTGGACAACTCACTGACAACACAAATTGTAAGTTATTTGGTTCTCATGTATTACTCCTCAGGTAAAAACCCCATGAATATATATAATGTAGGTAATACTTTTAGGCTTTTCTACATGGGATTACTCGGTATATAAATAGGTAAAAACATTAGTGTGTATCAGACTATTTCCTCATAACTGCTTTTTCCTTCCAAGGATTCGTACTGGAATTGGCAAGTATTTCTGCAATGAAATAAACAACTGAGAGTATCTACACTGAGCACAAGCTCAGTATCTACAACCACAAGCTAACTAGTAAACTACAAATTTACCTCTCATTTGCTTGGTTCTAGTCATCCTTCCCCAGCTAGACAGAAGAGAAAGAAAAGGAACCAAAACTTGTCTAAATGCCATCACAAAACAGGAAAAGCTACCACACTTCTATTTTCAAAAGAAAAATGTCACAGGGATGAATATATAGAAACTATATTGCTTTCATCACATTCTCAGACTATGGAGAATTTCAGGGATGATACTTCTAAAAGCCACAGTTGATATTTAGGAGAAATTCCATGTGATTTTGAAATAAATGGATAAATACTTTCATGATCACTGTCAGCCAGAAGTATTTCTGTAATCAGTCAACATTTTCAGCTAATATAGTTATCAGATGAAGATGGAAGAGAGGTTGTTGAAAACAGGAGAACTAAGACCATACTGAAAGCACAAATACTCTTACTCGAAACATGTCTGGTACTGCATTTTGCAACTGAATTGCCTAGAGAGGACCTAAACAGCAGTTCCATCAGTTTTATTTTCTCATTCAGTTCTTAGTTTACTTCCAAATTACATGCAGTCACATGCAAACACCAAGCCAGGCACTTCACTAAACAATACCAAGTTCCTAAGGGCATTATCTGAAAAGTACATGACTTTGGCTAGTTTTTCAAGAAAAAAAACACAGTGATATCAATAGAATGCTTTTTGATTCGTCCTGGAGTACCCAATTCTGGCTTGTTGCCCATGTTGCCACTGGAATGTGTGAAGGACTATTTCTCTATTTGGAGATCTAATGCTCAGTGGAACAGGAAGGTAAGGGTAATACACTAAAGATTTCCTAACACATATACCCCTAAGAATTCTCAATGAAAGATGGTTAGTTTTTCTTTAGTGCCCATGCCTTTGTACTCAATTGCAAGTCCTCCACTTATGCTGAAGGAGAAAAAAGCATCAGAGACAAGATTCCCCCTCCCTGAGGTAATTTTTGCAAGCGATTTTATTTAATTAATTTTATTAATTGAGCAATAGATCCCATTTTTAATAAAGTGCTGAGTCATTCTCATGTTGAATCGAACAATTTCCTGTACCAAGACTATTGTCTGCAGTGCATCTGGTTGATGTCAGACATCTTTAAACAATATTTATCAAATCAAATACATAACTTCAGTTTTTATTCTTAGTTTGTTCTTTGTCTGTCAGTTCACTAACATAAAAACCCAGCCAACCATAAAAAAAAACCTCCAAAACCACCAAACACAGACTTTGTTTTCTTTTGCAGCATCAAACATTTCCATAAGATGTATTATGAAACATACCTGGAGTCTTTACAAAAACACTGAGCTGTTTTATGTTTCTAAATCAAACTAAGGAAACTCAATAGAGCTTTTCAAAGAGTGTGAGAACAGTTCTTCAAAGAAGCATCAGTACATTCTAAATATACATATGCTTACTTCAAAAGTTCTCAGCTGAACAGGAAATGGACCTTCAGAAATACTTCAGGATCTAAGCAATGTCAAGGAAAGACAAGAAACGCAAGAAAAAGCAGAGAGGAGCTTTTTCTATGAAGTGATAGGGAATCAGAGCAATGCAAAATTTTCAGAATGAGGCCAAACACCCAGGGAGGAGAGAGCTGCCCTCCCAGAGGTGAGATAAAGGCTAAGATTACCTGCGAGGACTCAGGCATCCTAAGTCAAGTTGTTTAGTTTTCTCTACATTGTACTGATGCAAATATGACAGAGGCCTCCTGTGACAGATTTGCTGCTCTCTCCTATCACGTTCAGTAGTACCTATCTGTACAGTCCTGATATAGGATTGCAGTGCTTCATTAGTGTCACATAATTAAACTATCCCTAAACAGAGAACCTAAGACATTAGCACTGGAGGGGTTTGGGGTTTTTTTGCTGTTGTTTTCGCTGTAGAAAATTTTTTTGTACACTGATTTTACTTAATCCTACTCAATATTACGATTCCACCTCAGTTCATCTTCAAATTAAACTAACATTGCCTCTGTGACATTCCTCCTTTGCAGCAGCTTGTGCACTGCAACAGGAGCCATTCACAGCCTCTGGCTCTTTCCAGGCTTAGAGTTCCAAACCATTACTCATTGTAGCATTCCCCATAAAGCAAATCTTGAAGTTAAACTGTTTCCTAATAGAGGCTACAAGCCATTTTATAACAACTTTATGATAGTTATCCCCTGAAAAAAAAAAAGGGGGGGGGGGGGAAATGTCTCTTCACAACTGCAGTAAACACAGATGTTACTGAGAATCATAGAATGGGCCAGCATCCTGTCCAGCTGAATATTACAAGTGTCCAATGTTGCAGAATCAATACCCCATTTCCCTGAGATTATTCCAATGACTGATTGCTTTCATTGTGAAAAATTTTCCTTGTACGTGTCCTTGTTGAACTTCATAAGGTTCTTCTTAGCTCACTCTTTCAACCTGTCCAGGTCTTCCTGTACGGTGGCTCTCCCTTCTGAAGCATCCATTTATGTCTGGTACCATCAGCAAACTTGGCCAGAGTAGGCTTGATCCCATCTTATGGCTCACTTAGGAAGATATTAAACAATGTAGGGCCCAATATTGATCCCTGTGGAACCTCATTTGTGACAGGTTGCCAGCTTGAGAAGGAGCTGTTTTACCACCACTTTCTCGGTGCTCCTGTCAGACAGTTTCCCACCCACCACATGGACCACTTGTCTAGACCCTAACTCAAACTCCTTCATTTCTCTTGGAGGGGGTTTTTGGAAATCATATCAAAAGCCTTAGAGAAATCCAGGTAGACAATATCCACTGCTCATTGCATATCAACCAAGCAGGCTGCTTTGTCATACAAGGGGATCAGGTTTGTTAAGCATGATTTGCCCTTGGTGAATCCATGGTGGCTTTTCCCAATCACATGCTTCATTTAACTTGTGATGGCCCCCAGGAGGATTCGTTCCATAATTTTCCCAGGGACAGAAGTAAGACTGAAGTTTCCTGAATCCTCGTTTTAGTCCGTCTTGCAGAAAGAGGTAATATTAGCATTCTTATGTCTTCAGTATCCACAGCTACGCAGAGATTATGGAGAGCAGCCTCACAATGCCATCAGACAACTTTCTAAACATCCTTGGGGAGACAACGTCAGGGCCCATTGATCTATGAGGGCCAAGCCCCTGTAATAAATATTTCTCATATGAACTCTTCCTTCACTGATAATGGGTCCGTGTTTGTGTAAGCCTAGGTTTTTGTTCCCAAGCCTGGGGTCCAACAATGCTCATAAAGACAGAGGTCAAGAAAGTGTTGAGAATCTTTGCCTTTTCAGCACTGTTGGTGACTAATTCACCTCTCCTGTTTTAACAGCAGGCCAATCTTTCTCTTCTTTCTCTGTTTTTGTTTACATATCTGAAGAACCCTTTATTGTGGTTTTTGACATCTATGTCCAATTTCAATTTGAACTGAACTTTTGCTTTTCTAACTGCATCTTTGCATGCTCTTGTAATGCCCTTGTAGTTTTCAACAGGTATTTTTCTGCTTTTCTATCTCTGGAACACTTCTCTTGGTTTTGAGCAGACTCAAAAGGTCACTGTTAAGCCAAGGGAGTCTCTTTCTCCACCTACTTCCCTTATCTTTAAAGGGGATGAAGTGTTTTTGTGCTTCCAGGGGACTGTTCTTGAAAAACTCCCTGCACTCACTAACTTCTTTATCCTTCATGGAAGCTTCCCATGGAATCCCTCCTAACTGAGCTCTGAGCAAGCTGAGTTTCCTCCTCTAAAAATTTAGGGCCTTTGTCTTCGCACTAGCCTTCAGTGTGCTCATCAGGATACCAAATGCCACAGTATTGTGATCACTGCAGCCAAGTCTATAACTAACTGAGATATTACAAAGTTTTCTTGGTTTGTGAGTAATGAGTCCAGCAGTTCCTCATTCCTGATTGGCACATCTAATATTTGTGTGAGTGAGCAGTCCTCTCCACATTCCAGAAACTTGATGGATGATGTGTGATCTGATGCATTGTTTTTCCAACAAATGTCTGGGTAGGTGAATTCACCCATAAGAACCAAGTTCTGTTGACCCAAACATTGCTTAAATGACCTAAATATTCATTTGCTGTCTTTATAAGCTTGGTTTGGAAATGTACAGTAGGCAGATGCCTATTGTAAGATCCCCCTTGAAGACAACCCCTCTGATCTTGACCCAGAAGCATTTCATAGGGCTGGAATTAGCATAGTTCACTTCCATGCACTGAAGATTCTCCTTCACAAAGAGTGCAATGACTCTTTTTTCCTGCCTGTCTTTGTGAAACAGCTTGTAGCCAACCATTGTGATCCTCCAGTCATGTCAGTTGGTGCTCCCAAGTTTCAGTCATTCCTGTGATAACTTTCAGACTGGCACAAAGCTTCAGTTCCTCCCATTTGTTCCCCAGGCTGTGTGCATTGGTATGCATACACTTGGGGTGTTTGGTTTCTAGTTCTCATCTTGGGAAGCAGCTAAGGAACATTTGTCTGTGCTCTGGTTAGCCTGGCTGGTTACAACCAACCCTGTTGGTTACAATGGTGGGGTCACTTTGGACCCTATCCCCAAGTCCTTTAGTTATAAACTGCCTCACCAAAGCTAGAGTAAACAAAGAATGAGCCACTGTCATGAAAACCAAAATCCTCACCACAGCACATGCCATGAAGCCAGAAGCTGATTTGCATAATATGTCAATTCCTGGCCTCATCCTTTCCTCTAACTGGTAAACTGGAAGAAAAGATAACTTGGTCACCAGCACTTTTCACTTGTACCCACAGGGCTTTGTGATCTTCCTCGATCCTGCTCTGGTTCTGCCTTTCAACGTCATTCATGCCCACAGGAATGAGCAGCAGAGGATAGTATAGTCTGTGCTCCTGAAAAGAAGTGGCACCTCTTGGCAACACCTTAGACTTAGCTCCTCTAGGAGCTAAGAAAGGTAGCACAGCTCCTGTGACTCCCTGTCAGGCCAGCAGATGGACACAGCTATTCCATGCGATTGTTCAATTTAATCTCCAGATTTGCAATCCTGCTCTCTTTTATTTTGCCATAGATTACCTGTAAACTAGATAGTTATTGAGAGGAAGAACCTATATTACTCATTGGCATTACAAGCAGGTGCCTACAATCACAACAGTGACCAGACAGTTTAGGTGACACTTCAATGAGGGGATCAGTTTCAAGGAATTCAATCAAATTCTGATGGGAAGGAAAATACCTGTACAAGTTTCTTCAATTTACAAACGTAAAAGGAATGAAAGGAGTCAAATTTCAGCTTACAGCAAGAAGAAAGATACAAAAGGCCCAACTGCAATGCTGCTTTTAATACTCTAGGATGGTGGATAAATTTCAAAATTTCTATGTATGTGAATCAGAAAATCACACCAAAATCTGAGGCTGAATTTGAGCTGACAATCCTCCATTGTTTCCTATTATTATTTCATCCCATGCTTTGCAAATAGCTCCATAAATCATATTATCCTGCTGAACAAAAAACACACCTGCCATGAATTTTCACATCCAATATATTGAAAACTGAATGTCTTTTCATACAAGAAAGAAGGCACATGCATGAATACAGCTGCAAGTACTTAATCTTAATCAACTTTATATAATTCATAGTTTATACAAATTTTTCTTCCTCCCATATTCATTATAACTGATTCCTTTCCCTTCAACTTTGTTTTGTTTGATTTTTTTATCCAACACCTCTGTCAACCTCTCCAGGAACTGTAGCATATATCAAAATATAGTCTGGGTTCTGCAGCACTGTATTCTGAGTCACACAGAGCCTTTGTACCTTTAAAACTGAGGGTGGAGGACCATGTACCAGAGAACATGAAAACTCAATGACATATAAACAAATAGAGATGATGCCTGCCAAATATTTACTGAAGGCACACTAAATAGAAGCGATAGCTATACAGATAGAGAACTGGTGGTCCTCCACAATCTGGCCCAGCTGTCAAGTTCACCACATATGCACACAGGTTCTGCTACAAAGCAATTTCATGTTCAAATTCGTGAGCCTAGAGTTCAAATCCATCTTGTACTTACATGAAGAAACCCTTCCCCCTTTTGTGACCTCCAACCATTAGGATTAAGCAATAGTTTCAAAGATGGGACATTTTCCAAGCCCAAAGGAAGTCAAAGAGAATCCTTCCAGGCCCAATGCAGGTACTATCTGTGATGCCCAGACGCAGCAAGCATGGTGTAAATACTAACAGCATAGGATCCAAAGTCAGCAGCAGTTTTGATACCCTTTTCAGAGGTGTATGATACAATCCCACAGGTGCTTTTGCAATCCAAAAAATTCAAGAAATGCAGAACCTCTTGGGTTGTTATCATTATTAATGACTGATCACCCAAAGCACATTCCAGTGAATAGAAAATCACTTGAGCAAGTTTTCATGCATATGTATTTACGTATTTAAAATTTCTACAGACCTACCAGTGTCAAATTATATTATTCTATACTACAAACTCAAGTAATTCAAGCAGTGGATCAGGTGATACAGTTAAACATTCTAGTATAACTCTATTGCAGTACAGGGCTACCAGAGCTTTTTTAAGCTTTTAACATGAAATACAGGTTAAGCCATTATGTAGTTAAGAGTAAAGCTTGTGTTTCTAGCTACAACCAATGTATTCATGCAACTAATTTACATATACACAAAATGCAGAGACAAATTGATATTTTTGCTTAAGCAAGTTACTCTAATAACTCCATTTTGTAACTATGGACAGGTGGGAAGCACTAAATTCAGTCCAAACTGTCCTGTTCATGATCACTCAATGGCCATGGTACTTTCTGTGAAGCTCTCAGCAATTACATGCCTGGTATCAAATACCAACATGTAAAAGTAACAGTATCAGAGCTCTGCCCAGATTCTGCCTGGAAAATTTTACTCTTAAAAGATTTCCCATTAGTGAAAGATCTGGCCAGGCAAGAAGATGACTCACTAATGACCAGCCCTACCAGAGCCCGAATAAGAGATGATTGCATGCTAGGTGCACAAGAATATGTAAGTCCGAACTCACCTGAGTTAGCCAATTGCCAAAAAGTATATAGCAGCTCCTTTGTTCAGCCTTAGCAGGCCCTAACAGAAGCAGAGACATCTGTGTTACAAGTACAGAATCCCAAAATACAGATGAGACTTCCAGCAGGAAACAAAAGTCTTATACTCCTACACAGCAACAGGGAAAAGGACAAAAAAAGAAAAAAGCCACCCAGAGCAGGTGTTCCTCTGCTGTCACAAATTTATCAAACGATCACAAGACCTAGCAGGTGAACTTAATTACTAGCCCCTACAATTAGAAGACCCAGAAACAACCTGGTGGCTCTTGACCCATGACTAAGGAAACACATTACAGAACTCAAACTGGCAGACCATGACCTTGGAAAGGAGAAGAATAATACTTCAAATTCAGTACATGCATCTCCTTGTTCCTCCATCCCATTTCTCTTCCATGACCTCACCCTCCTGCCCCAAAGGATTTGTTTCAATATCCTCATCATCTTGGGTGGTCCCCTTATATCCATTTACTAAATACGACCTATGATCAATTAAATTTATGTCAATAACATAGTAAAAATAAAGCTACAGCCTTAACACCTGTGTCTGTGTCATCCTTCTCTGTGTGTCTAAGCTAAGGAAGCCATGGTCATTTCACTTACAAAGTCTCTCACTTTATGTTTTCCTTAAATCAACACTGGGAATCTCAACCTTGTAAAACCCACTTAGAAGTGTTCCAGGGAATCTCCCATCAGCTGCTTGCACACATAAAGCAATTCTGCAGTAATTACCTAGGAGGCCCTCTATTACACTATCAAGTCTGTAACCAGACAGATATACTCATAAACACAACAACACACACACATATATATATATCAGCTACTGGGAAAATCATTTAAACTGCTTCATCTTTCAAAATTACTTAACTTCTTTTGCTGAGGGAGACTGTATGAATCACTGCTGTAAGCCCATTGACAGAATGCTTAGCTGACACTTGCTCAATTGAATAAAAATGTAGAGACCAATAGAAGCTGAAAGTAGGAAAATAAAGAACATAATTGTCTGACATCCTTTTCTCTTAGTCCTCCTAAATCACAACAGCACAAAGGTTTCTGTTGCTCCAATTTGTCTACCAAACTATCAGATGTCTCAGAGCATTTTAAGCTGTGCATTGTAATACTCCACAGACAAATGAAGAGTTGGAAGCCGCAAACAAACAGCCATAAATCTTTATATTAAGTTCTCAGAGTCATTTCATTTTAAGTTGCTTATCAGTTCTAGCATAAGGAGTCCATTATGTACTAAGCATTCTCCTATTCATATAGGCATAGCATGCTCAGGACTCTCTTTGAAGCTTCCCAGATGAATGCTCTGTGAAAGAAGCAAGCAGGAAGAAAATATATGTACCAAAGTCCACCTAAACATTTCTAAATGCTCACGGTCTGAAAAAAAAAAAAAGCAGAAAGCTTACAGACATATATTGCTTCTGGCAGTAGTGGGTCATTAAAAATAACCCACAAAAGTAAAACAGGGTCAATGATTTCTTACTGAAAACTAAGCCTTAAACATTAACTTGTCAGGCCCTTTATTGAAAACCTCACCTTTAAAATTTCTGCACTGTACCTATGAAAGCTTGGCTTCTGTCATTAATGTAAAACAAGGTAGGGCTACATGAAATCCCAACCCTCCCAGCAGGAGCTTTTGTTGTTGTTTATCCTTAGGTCTATTAGTTTACTTACTTCTTGTCTTCACTCTGAATATACTTCCCCTTCATTGGATCCACACCACCACTTTAAACTCAACTCAAGGAAAAGCCCTTCATCTTTACATGTGATATTTCTCTTTGTTCATGGATCTTTCTTTGTATATTCATCTGCAACCCCTTCAACAAGCTGCATTTTTTAACTCCAGAGTACAATAGATTTGCATTCAGTACTGAGTTAATTCTACTAACACAAGAATAAACTCTGCTTTAAATATGCCTTACCAATGCAATGAACAAAGCACTAGCCTAAAATTACAAAAGGCCAAGAAGCTTTGACAGAGAACTTAAAAGAAAGAATAGCACTGCCCTACAGCATTTATCACATTTGTTCAATACCCTTCTCTCTGCCTGCAGCTCTGCCACAATCACTTGCCACTAGCTTTAAAAAAACACATCTATTCAAAATCTTTATCCTATGTTTTTCTTTCCTTACCTTCGCCTTCTTAATCCCATACGGATATGACTTGCATATCCTTTTATTGCAAACAATATTACTGTTTCATCATGATTCTGTTTGAAAGCTGTTAAAGGAACACAAAAAATCTATTTCTAATATGTTAAATCTTTTTTCAAAAACAAAACAAAACACAAAAACTTCTGATCTTGAAGCTTTTGTATTTTCCCTGAATGTCTGGTGATACTTTACTATTTTGTTCATTTTTCTCCGCTTTTGTTTTGAGTTATACAAAGATACCATGTGTAGTTGCCTAGTTTTCACTTGATTTTTTCTTATTCTGAGCTGCACCAAGCAGTGATACTTGGAAAAAAAAAAAGAATTTATGGACAAAACAAAATATTTCTCTCTTAGTGCTTAGAAAAAGTCTAGTCATCTGCCCATTTCAAATGATACCATTCTTCATACTAGTACAATTAATGGGGTAAACTAATTTCAGCCTTTCAAAGTAGCAGTCAGGCCCAGAGCATTCACCTTTTGTTGTTCACTGAGTGTTTTTACCATGGTGTAAATAAAACATTGGTTTCCATATAAATTAATGCTGATCTTTAAAAAGATGTCATCTCCCTCTTTTGACTGGATTATTCCTCTCAATAAATTTAATAATTTAAAATGTCATACACATTTTAGCAATGATGTCTTGAAAAGGTTTATTACTGCATGAGGCTTAATTTCAATAAGAACATTCATTAGAGACAGAGAGAAAGAAATGAAAAGGGGCTAGGTGAAGAAGGACATGAAAGAATCTATTATCCAAAAAACATAATGAGGGTGGATTGAACTCACAAACCAGGCATATAAATTTCAACGCAGAAAATGTGATTTGCAGTGATATATATCCTATAAGTATCTTCTTAGCTAAGGTGAATTTTCAGCCAAAAAAACCCTGAAATCAAAATGCAAAGCAAAATTGAATGAGAGACAAGGAACTAAACCAAACAGAAAAACAATTTTTCTCCTAAGGACCCACTGAAACCATGGACTTAAGATTTCATATTGAAGGTCATGATAAAAATCAGATTGGACTAACAGATGTTAAATAATTTTAAACTAAGAAATTGTAAAAGAAATGTAATTTGAAATAACAAAATGTATCTCCCAAAAACTTTATGCAAATATGAATTGTTGGGGAAACACTGATTAATTTTACACAATCTCAAATTGCTCTTGAAACAACAGCAAAACAGACAACACAAAATACTTTGAGAATAATCAGTCATAACAGGCTTTGGCTTTGGAACTGCATGCTTAATATCAATTGAAAGGTAAGTGAATAAGAAGTGAGAACAAAACTAGATTTCAACAGTCCTGAATCACTTTTTTCCTTTTAGGTTGTCCTACCTGTATATTACTGAGGCAGGAAAGAAAAGGAAGTTATGCTGTGTTGACAAGAGGGTTTAGATTTTTGGGTTTGTTCAGGTTTTGGGTTTTCTAGGGGTTTCTTTCTTTTTCTCTTTAAATACCTAGGACCCTTGTTGGAATTGCCTTGGTGGGTGGATGAGCATGTTGCCAATCCTCTTTTGTGTCAGTTTATTCTGGCATGTGCAAAGAGACTGTACCTGCAATACATAGACATCTTAAAAGTATAAAGCTATTATCTATTCATGAGCACACACACACAAGACAGTAGGTTTAAGACTTGCTGGGCTACTCACTACCCTGATAAAAGAATGAAAGAATTCTTGCCAGTCAGGCAGACCCAGTCTCAGAGGAGAGAGGTCAGTCATTGGAGCTCCCTGGGGCAGATACCCCTGTGACCAAGATGCTACTTCTCCACCACCTTTGCTGGCATCAAGGAACTGACTGGCTTCCAGATAAAACTGCTGACCTAAAACCAGCCTCTCCATTTTCTTTAGTTTATTTTCTTAATACTCTTCGACATTGACCCTTCTCTCACATTCTCTGAAGTGTTAACAATCCTCGTCGCTACAATTCAGACTGCCTATAATTTTACCCCTTTTTCTTACTATTTTTCGTACAAGCTCTCTCACAGCTTTTTCTCATATCATCACAATTTTCTCAGAAATCTGAGCCCAGGTTATGTAGCTGGGCTGTGTTGGAGCAAGACTTTGGATCCCTGGAAGACACAAGCAGAACTGGGGAGTTCAGAAGGCAGATGCAGGCAGAGGAGTTACAGTGTACAGAAAAATCAATACCAAGAGTTAAATCATCGTTTTGAAACATGTCTAGATCCAGCTCAAGCCAGAAATAAAAATATCTAAAGTGTTGCACTGGAAAAAAAGCCCCAAAAAATCAACAAAGCAAAACCAAACCAAACAAGCAAACGCACCACAAAACAAACAAAAACCTCATCCAAGCATTAAAATAGCTAAACACTGCCTATGCTCATGTTTGGTGATCACACTTGAATTGCCTAAGTTACAAAACTTTCTTGCTAAAGCAAGTTGCCAAAAAGGACTGATATTCTCCTCACCAGTACTGGAAGTCTTCTGCCCTTCTGCAATTTCAGTACAATATCAAAGCTCATAATGGTGTTTGTCACCTTTCCCCGATTGCTTATCACTGAAAAAGTCATCTTAGAAACATTTTCTAGCACTTACTAAACCCAGATGCCAGTGAAAGAGTTAAATATAAGGACTTTTGAAGAGCATTTTTCCCCTTCTTTATGACCTCATCCCCTGTTAAAAATTGGTTAAATCTTTAGAGTATCCGGTTAGATTTATTTGAAATCCTATTTCTCTTCTCTTGTGATTTAATCTTTGGCATTCTATTGCCCTTTTGCTCCGTAAACCCACTTATAATTGCAAACCAAAGCTCTTTGGGTGCCCTCACATGCTGTGCCATAAATACCATTCCTTAACATGTACACAGGATACTTTGGTTCCTCTTATTTAGACAAAACAAGTCTAATTCTATCCTTCAATATATCCTTTAATTTGGAGAGTTACTGTTCAAGTATTTCATATAGAAGTACCTCATTTCTATATTTTCTGGAATGAAAGGCTGATGATCTGAAGACTGAAATGCAGAAAACATACATATCATTTGGATAAAAAAAAAATTACATTTTCTTCTTGAACTAGCATATCCTAGTTCTTTACTGACTTCTTACAATTTTATTTTTTTTTTTCAGAAAACATGAAGAATATTGTTCACCATGAGATTAACTTGTAAGTTTCTTAACTGCACACATAGGTCCTCTGATGCAAAGTTAAACCAGTTTACCCACTTAGAGATACACAACTTGAGATGAGCAATTTCTTCAAAGGCAGCCAGTCTGGGATCCAAGTACATATACACTTCAGGCAGTCCTAAGAAATTACAAAGTCTAAAACATTAAGATACATCTCAGGATTCTTTCAGAATTAATAATCAGTTAAAAAAGGATGTAAAGGATGTAACTATAACAAGAGTAAAAAAAAAAAAAAAATTGGCTTTCCAGACAGAAATTATCTTCCCTTTACTTTCAACTTGAACTTCAGAGCTTAAAAACCTTTAGCAAGGAGGAATACCTTTTTTTTTTTAAAAAAAAAGACTAATTGAAAGCTAAAAAAGTTGCACTGAAGAAAGAGACAGAAACACATCACAGATTCTGAATAGCAATATACCTTTTTGAAAGCTACAGTCTGTGCACTTTATCACATAACCTATGAGATTGCTGCTATGTTCAACATATGCTAATCAGTCTTCCTAAATCTCAGTGGCAATTTATTTATTTTAGCCCGTCATAATACTTGCTCAGTAGCAGAGAGATTTAATTTTTTATCATATTAGCAGCCCTTTCAGAACAAACATTTAAAATTCATATGTAATTATTTCTAAAAATGCTTGTAATTTTGATCTGATTCTCTTTGTGACCACTGCATGAGTGAATTAAAATTATGTATCACAGCTATACTTGCAAACCTGCAATTAGTATTTCAATTTTTAAAATAGTCTACAGAGATTTTTCATAACTCAAATTTATTATTATTGCTGCAGAAGGATGGAAATTTCAAGCTTTACTGGCCATTATTCTGTAACAAAGATCCCCAAATGCTTCCAATTCATTTTGGAGTCATAGTTTCTCAGAGAGTAGGGGCTATCTGGATCTTACTTCCGTATAATTTATGAACACAAAGGAGGAGAGAGTATATGGTCTCGTTTTTTGTTGCTCTTGAAAAGTGAAGTTTTACTTAATGCTGGTAAGTTATCACCTAAAACCTCCCAAGCAGCAAACTGCTCACTGGCAGCACCTCAGTGCTCCCCTTGTCATTGCTATTATCCCATATGTTTTGCAAAAGGAAAGTCAGTTTTTGAGTCTTCGAGTAAGACAGAATATAATATATTTTAAAACTGGATTTATTTATGTAAATTTTTCATTTGAGGATCAGCAACACTAAAGTACTATTGGCAAGTAATACTTTTTCAGCTGTTCTTTCATCAAAAAAGCTCTTTAATAGCAAGAATTCAGTTGCTGAAAAGGATAATAATGATGTCTAAATTGCAAGCATATGAAAACAACTGCAAGAAAAATTTTCACTATTAGCATTTCACAGATGCAGCTGATAACTTTTAAGTTTGAGACTGTAATACCATCAGGATACCACACTCATACCACAAAGGAGTTGAAATTCCCCTAAGAAAGAAGTGATGAATACCAAAATGGTTTTTGACAAACTCTTATAGTTCCTAACCCGGTGTGTCACTAGTATATGTTCCAGTTGAACAGATGATAATTCACCTGTTACTGTAAGCAAACCCTGGTATCTTGTTACACAGTTAGCCCCACACTGGGTTAAAACAGTAAGTTTGCATATTGTACCTAAGTTACTTTTACAGGAGAAAAAACAGGTCAATTTTGAAGGAAATCTGTTCCTGTCTTTTAGTCTAACACAGTAATTCACAAGCATTGGCAAAGACAGTAAAGCTATTATCACACAACGTAAGGGTTGTCTTTTAAACATAACTTCTCCAAAGTTCTGTTGGAGTTTTTCCACCAATAACCCCTACCATTTCCCAAAGACACAATTTCCTATTTGGAGAAAGGAGGAAAACATGGAAAATGTTTCTTTTTTTCCCCTACTAACAGGCCTGTCTCAATTAGCACTGATCACTCCACCTCTATAGACTCCTGAGGCTCACACAGCTAGAAACATCAATTAACACTGAGAACACAGAGACAGACCAATGAAGAGAACTCAAATTTGTGAAGGTATCACCCTTGCCCATCTCCTACCTCTTCTGTTGGAAAGACTTAGGGGACTCTGAAACAAGATCAGCAACAGTCAACATGCAATCAGTTACTACCTATGGCAGCAAAAATAAATCAAGGAAATCAACATCTGGTTCTCTCAAGGCCAGGTTTAAAAATAAACACAGAGATTTAAACAGGATTTCTATAGTTCTCAAGTCAAGTTAAATAATCAGTAGAATCTAAGCTCCACTTCCAGGATGGGCAGAGATGAAGGGAACATTAGGTGCAGAAAGTCTGTAACCTTCTACCAGAGTCAAGTCCTTAAACTGCTTTCTACACAAGAGGCAATAGAACGGCACTCTTCCATAAAATACCCAATAGCAGTTGGATGAGGACTCATACCAGAAATGAGGCACCAAGATTCAGTTTCTTCCTCGAGCTTTCAGCCTTCTCCCATCCATCTCAGGAATACATCACGGTGACCTTTTAAATGACTCTGCAAAATAGAACTGCAGATTTCATAGGCCATTTGAAGTGTCCATGGTCATCTAGATTTTGTCATTGTCTTTACATTATCTGTAAGTATGCTGGGGTGCCCAGTGATATAGATTCATTTGTGATGGTAGTGTCTTTTCAAAGACATTTTTCTACTGAGATTAAATTGTTGAGATACTAGACCTTTTCAGCAGTTACTTACTGGGGAGCAGGATTTTAAGGGGCTTTTTTTCCCTATTTTCTACTGAAAATATAAATGAAAAAAAAAAGTAACTTTAATTTTACAGTCACTCAGACAAAGTTTCTCATTTGGTTCTGTGATGATGTCAACATGTTTAATTTTCTCATGCTTGCAATTAGTTTATATGACAAAGCCCTTAAAACTGTTAATTTTCTCTCATTTTGTAAAAGCCAATGCTATTCATATTGCTCCACTTCTGAAACTTTCAGTACAGCATTTTAATGACATGTTCATAATTTTGAGTGTCATAGTTGGCAGCAAATCACACAAATGATATAGAAAACTGAGGAATTCTTCTCTATCTTTCAGCTCACCTTTCACCATATCAGTAGAAGCTCCAGAAACTGGACCTACATCTTACTTTAGTTCTTAAACCTCCACTTCATATTTATCTTGTCAGAAAAAAAAAAAAGCCAATAATTAAGGTAGAAGCTCTCTTAATAGTGAGTACATGCCCTATTTCTATTGACTGATTGAAAACAACCCAGTCAAACAAACTTCTCTAAGTGCAGCTGGTAAATGCAGAATCTCAAGATGAGAGGAAGTTCAGCCATACCACTACAGTCAACAGGCTTTAGAATTTAATCAAATGATGTCTTCCAAGAGTGGCAAACTGCATAATTGCAGGTCCCCTCCTGTAGTCAAAAACATCATTTGTAGATTAATTTCAGCCTTCACTGGAATAACACAGCAAGTAAATCTCCATGAAGACACTCAGCAATTCATTCCAACTTTTATTTTAGCCTTTTCAGCCCCAGCTAAAAGAAATAACAACAAAGCACTTCATCTGACTGGGAGATCATTGCCGCATTGATTTTTTTTTATCGTTTCATTATAACACACCAATATTTCTTAAAGAAAATTTACTAAGCCTTGGAAGAGGCCAGAGTGCACTGGGCTCAGCCAGGTGTGCAATTTTATTGACATCTTCTGTGTCTGAGGTTCAGATTAGGAAGACTTTCTAAATAAGATAACCTCTCACAAAAAATAATTATGATTTCGTTTTGTGAGTCTCACATCATACATGTGTCATTTTAGTTTGTGATCCCTATATCCTTTATACTTTAATCATTGCCCAGAAAAATTTCCACCAGTGACAAGTTTCCCAGGCTCTTCAAGCCTGAACTAGCATCTTATACAGGTATGAAAAAAAAAAAAAGTCAGCTTTACTTGGAAAACAGAACCAGCAAATCCTCTTACAACTTCACCTTTCCCCTCTTCCGTCAGTACAACTTGGGACTCATTCATATAGTAATCCTGAAATGGGATTTCGTTTTCAAAAGGCACAAAACATTTTTCATAGGAATGCCTACCAGATCTCCTAATGGAAATCTTGACTAGGAAACCACTGAGCAGAGGAAGTCGTGAGGCTCAACAGGAATGAAATTTATCATAATCAACTTCAAGAGGGCCAATTCTCTTGTGCTCTAGTTATCAGAAATGAAATGACACCTTATCTCCCATTTTTTATATTATTATAAAGTATTCAGCCACAGCTGTCTAACAGACTACATACATCCAAGCACAATGGTGACTTATTACTGTCCTATACTGTCAAAGAAACTTTCAAAAGTCTGCTTTCCAGGAAGCCTGAGTGACTCTCTCATTCACCTCAGCTCCTTTAACAGATTTGTTAAGAGCTCATTACTTTTATTACTTTGTTCTTAATTAAGACGGTCTGTGCCATTGAAACGAGTTAGTGTGGAAAGTTTGGATCTATAGCTAAACTACCATCCTGACAGAAAACATTATAATCTGGGTTATTAATTGATTCCAGTTCTCCCATTAGTAGTTGATTTCTTTGAGTGCAAACCTCCGATAAAGAAAAAAAAAATCCAAAAGAAAAGACCACATGAAAAAACTATCATGAAAATGTAATACAGTAGGTCCTGAAATTACTTACCCATTGAAAAACCACAACAAAAATCCAGTGAATTTCAGAATTGTTTCAGTTACTTATAACTCTAGACAAACATGCATATGTCTGTCTATCCAAAGTTATTAATAGTCCTCATCTAGAACTTTTATGTTACCTAACCAGGTAGAAGCATTTGTGTACAACTAAATTAACTTAAAATACACAAACACACAGAACAGTTAGGAAGATGCATCTTTGAGAAAGCAGAGGGAAGTTTTTAATTATTTATAAACAGCAAAAGTTTTATCAAAAACTTGACTATCAATTTAAGGAATGCATTCTGACAACAGTGATTAATTTTTAGATCGCTCCATCGCTCCCAGTAAGCCAAACAAATTACATTTTGGCCACCAGAACAGTTTCTACAAAATATTACTATCCCTTTAGAATAACTCATTCATAATTGTCATTATCATCCCACTAATATAAAATTGCCAGGCTCTTGACCATTCTCCTCTTAATGCTCTAAGGTTTCCCTGAAAATTCAACATTATTATCCATTTACTTGAAATGGATTTTTCTGTTTAAGATCTGTTCAAAAGCTTGTGAAACAAGATCAGCAATCTAAGCTCTCTAATAAAATCATATTTCCATGTTTTCTCATGACAGCCTACAGAAGCATTGTATTAAATCTTGACATGTTGAGTATCCAGTAAGGTTTACCAAAGTAAACAGCCACTATCTTCATGTGTTAATTGTAAACTACTCTTCCTTTCTTGTAAAATTAATGAGAGATAAAGGCTCAGTGGTTCTCCTCTCTCACCTTACCTTGATGGCAAGCACTTTGCTTTGTGTTTCCAGATCTGATAAACCTCTAATAATGAAAACGCTCATTTGTTCTGAGCATTTTTTTTAACTGGGAAGGAGTACATACTACTAGATCAATTAGAATAAAAAAGCTTGTGTTAAAACCTCAATAGAAATGCAACATTAATAATAAGCACATACTGACAACACGCAGAGTAGCAGTTCCCATGGCAACCATACGTCTCACTGCACATCTAATAAAGTAGGGCCTTCCTTCATGTAAGTGCCAAAAGTGCAGAAAACTTGCCAACCCCTTGTATGGTATGTATTTATACGGGTGTATTTGAACCCTCTAATGCATTAGCATCAATCAGTACAATTAATGCCGTAAGTTGTTCTCTCCACCACGATCACTGAAAAAAGCCTCTATGGAAAATTGTTTATCAAGTTATACACCATTTCTCAAATATTTTGACATGCCTGTCATGACTGTGTGACCTTTAAACCTCAGACACTCTTTAAAGGTCCCCTGATGCTAGTTAAAAGGGTCAGAGTCAAGATTTTACAGTAGCTGCTAATGCTGCATGCAGTGTCATCTTTGCAAGTGCAACTTCATGGTTCATACTCCACTTATGTAATTTCTGGTTCCTAAAAACCTCCTTTCTTTCTCTTGTCAATTTATTTTCCCTTTGAAAAAATACTGTTTCAATTAGCATTTAACCAAGAAAACCTAAGTGTCTCAACTCTCTCACATTTAGTCTGACAGCCCAGACCTCATTCTTGGAGCAAGAAGTCTTCAGGTTTGCTACCCTACCCTCATTTCACTGTTCAACTTTTGCTTTCTCTATAGCTGTCACCCTTCCCCAATGCCCAGTCTGCTATGCACACATATACTCTTGAGCAACACATAAAACAGTCTGATGACTAGAAAGAGCAATGTGATCATCTGTTGAAGTCTGCAGTACCCTTACTGACCCAGTCTGCATTCAGCCACACAAAGACTTGCCTAAAAATCCCAAGCACTGCACAACTTTAGGCTAGATGTTCACTCAAAACTGCACACTTTTGTCACTCTCCTGTCAACCAGCCCAAACGAGAATTTAGAAGTAAAGTACTTTAGACCTGCCAAGAATAGAAAATGTGAAATCATCAGAAAATAAACATCCACAAAACCAGCAGAGTATTTTTCTCCGTAAATTGAACAAGTTTGTTCCCATGGGCAAAACCTCAAAACTTATTCCAGCCACTGGCCTGAAAACAAAGAGCAATAACGCTAATACTTTGGATAAACACTTGCTGCGGATCTTCACACCTCTGCGCACTCATTAATGCCTTCTCACAAAGCATTCAGATACAGACGTATGACTAACCTTCCAGGGGATTAGGAAACAAGTATGTGGTGAATTTTTGACTTTTCAAACTGTTTTTTGTTAGAATAATAGTCTTAAGGCAACAGAGATGGAAGAAGTCTTCTAGAAGACAGATTTATATGAGAAATAGTGCAAATCATCACTACTAACATCTGTGCTCTTAAGAAGTTGAAAATGACTGTTTATAAACCATATCACATCATACAAAGCTTACACACACAAAAAGGAAGGAATTAAATGACATGCATGGAGTGAGCTTCACTCAAAGAATTTCAAGAACGAATTTGTGCAGCTTATCCACAAAAAATACACGTGATGAAAAAAATGTAACTGGGTTTCTGAAATGAATGACAAAGGAAGTGATTCTAAACAAGGAGGAGTAACAGAATTAGGAAAGAAAAAATTGACAGAAACTAAGTTCATTTTTTCCATTTACTATTAAGCAGCTTCATTATGGCATATATATAATGCAGTTGTGCTCACAGTATAGCAGAATATGTACAGTAGGAATACATAATGAAATATTACCAAAATGTATATACTGCATAAAAGAACACTCAGATACAGATTTTTACCCTCATATTTTTTGTAAGCCATTCTCCTGATTTCTTTTTTTTTTAATTTCATGAATTTCTTTCATACTGTTTTTCTCTGTAACTTTCCCCATATTCTGACTATTTTCCCCTTCTGTTATTTGTTTAATTTTTCCCACACTAACCAGGTAAAAACCCTTGGAAAAGAAAGATGTTCTTGTAATGAATGTCATAGGAGGATTAAAAAGCTGTTCTTTAAATTTAATTAAACTTATCAACATTCCTCTGTCTGCTGCAAAAGATTACAGTAATGAGTTTAAAGATGGAAAAACTGAAACCTAGAGAAGATAGGGTCTGTTCATAGCTCCTGAAAGAGAAAAACAGCCCTCATGTGATGTGGTGTTTTGGGCTGCTGCTGTCCCAGACTTTCCAGTATCCTCACTGCCTAACAGGCATAGAGAAGGAACCTCTGCAAGACTAAACTACAAACCAAATGCCAAAATTAATTCTGAGTTAGAGGGTTCCAATTCACTAACAGAATTGACAAACTTTTATCATATATAAAAGGTAATATTCTGAAAGAAGGCTTGCAAGAGCATCATGCCCTGAAGGCTGGCAGTCAGGCTTTGCAGGTGTCAGGTACAGGAGGGAGAGCTCAGTATGGAAACTTCTGCTGCCTATTTCACACTTAGTCATACCTGCAGAGCCACAGTGACCTGAACAACAGCTTGGCTGGCACGTAACAGTCTAGAAAGCTGAGAACCTATTATTACAGATACAATTAGAAGCAGAAATAAGACGTTCTAGAGATTCAAATATGTTTAATCCAAAATCTGATCAAGGAATTTCTCCATATTCTATTTTAGTTTATTTTCTATTATTTCAGATTTAAAAAAAAATAATAATGCTTAAATCTCCAGCTTCAGCAACATAACATGCACTTTTTGGATTAACCGAGTAGTAAATTTTCAAACAGGAAAGTGGAGAGCTGTTGAATCTATGGAAACCAGTGAAGAGTAATGAAAATCATTATGAGCTTTACCATGAAACTTCAAATAATAATACATTTAATACTCAGTGACACTAGCCTCATAAATCACATCGCCTAGATCTTATTAAAAAGGGAATGATCTTTATACATAATCAGTATTAACACCCACCGAGAAGAAACTCACAGCAATGGGAGGCATTATCCAAAGGACTACAGACATTTCTTCAGAAATTAAATCGACTGACAAAAAAAGAAGAAGAATCCATACTTTTTAAAACTTGATTTAAAAGGAGAGGAAAAAAAAAAGGGCACTTTTTGCACTGTGGAACTAACGACTATTTACCCCTTTGAATATTCTAATATTCTTCTGTAAAGTTAGAAAACAATTTTGACTCCTCCAGGAAACACAAAGAATTCACTTAAAAAGCATGACTGAACCCATGGCAGGTTTTAAAATTAAAAACTGGTATGTCTTCTTTCCCTGACCTTTGTATTCTTATGCCATGTCTTACAGCATCCTGATTAATGTCATTCATAAATGAAGGAAGGAACCATGTCTATAAGCAGGAGTCATATATTGTACGGGCAGTATGTTTGACTTTCAAGCAAAAGCGAAACAGAGCTTTGCTTTTTCTCTCTAATTAGCCCATTGATTTTCCAGGAAATATCATTTATCTAGTTCCATCCTGTTCATGTCCTCTTATCCAGAACTGTAATTAAAAAGCCAGTTCCCTCAGGTACTGGTAAAATTAAATGGAACTTGGGATCTCAGAACACAGGACATTTCCCAAAGCTAGTAGATAGCAAAGAGATGTTAATGTGGATGTTCTGAATATTATAGATCAAATTCATTCCTAAGGTAGCTTTGTGGAAGTCACAGTAATTTGCCCCAAGGGTAGACTTACAGAAGATACAGGACTGTCTTAGTGTTGATAATTTCCTGAATTGCAAGCCAATGTTTGATATACTGCAGGTTTAAAATTCTGAAACTTGAAATGGGTATTTCTTGCTCTGGAAAAAGAAAACACCACTTATTCCTCCAATAAATATGTCACTGCTATGGCCTTTAACTAGGCTCTAATTAATATATTTAGGTATAACAATGCACAGTCTGAAATACAGTTGCATAGTCTTTATTGTGATGCTTAAAATTTCGTAACAAAAGGGAGAATAGGCAGGAGCACAGATAAAAAGCTAGCAAAATATTAATAAAATTAGGGGAGACAGAGAGGAAAAAAACAACTTTCTAAATTCACATCTTAAGTGTTAGGTTGAAAGTGATACAGTACCTGAAGCAAAAGACCAGGCTATAGTGAGAGTTTATGTACCTCATGTTCACTATTGACTGCCAATTTTGTGAGATTCATGCTTTCTGGAATCCAAATGATATTTCATGGCAAGGCTTTCTTCTTAAAAATTAGGATTTTGGTGCTAAGTATTAATGCATTCAGTCTCCCAAAGTTTGCAGTCAAGAGCAGAAAGCCTTAACAATATACTACAATAAGGTGTGACATTTGCTAAGAGAAAAATAAGAGCATTTAGTAGATTCCTATCACCTATAATCTGTGTCCCTTACATGCTTACCCTATCTGATACAGGTTTGTCTGATGTGGGTCAGAAAAAGTGAACATCATGTTCCAAAAAATACTGCACCAGTCATGTATATGACAGCTTTATAACATTTTCAGCATTTTTTTCTATTCCTTTCTTAATGTAACCTAATGTTTTTATGGTTCCTGAACACTAAGCAGACACTTTTATTGAAGTACTGATAATGATGTCTAACTTCTGGGTAATGCAGGAGGTCCCTGAACAGATACCTCTGATTAGACCTTCTGAATGCGTTAGAGTTTTTTAATTATTATTTTTGAGCTATTTAAAGTATATCAGCAAAACAACTTAATTTAAGATATTATGGCTCTTTCCACAAATTTATGTTCATTTACCAGTATTCAAGATACAGCCTGAATGAAAAAGACTGTTTCAAGGAATTTTTTTTACTGATATCTAACTGTCACCATATTTTTCAGAGCTGCTTACAATCTCTCTTTCAGCTGTCAGAAGTTGAATAAGTACACAAACATTCAGTTACGAAGCAATAAAAACGTTCCAACTAAATATCATTCCAAAACCTTTATATGTAGATTTCAATGTAGTACCTAGCATGTCTCACTCTGACTGCTCATTGTATTACAGCTCACTGATGCTTCTCCTTACAGCTCATTTTTAGTTAAATGACAGGTACTGTAATTAGGTGCGCAAATCCTTATGTCCATGTGCTTTCTGGTGCTCTACTTCCCATTTCATGTGATTCCTTCTCTCCCTTGGTACAAGCTGTTTGCCCATCTAGAGGCCAGAAATATTTAACGTCAAATCCTTTCCAGTTTGCACCAAGATTTCTGAGGGTATTTTTTCAGTGTCACCATACAATTGTGCCAAACATGAACTATGTGCACATTACACAGCATTTCACAGGTAATAAATGCAGATGTCTCTGGCTGCTTTCTTGTCAATTCCACCAAAATTTCAATCAGTGTAACCAAGAGGAAGCACATTGAAGTACAGTCCGATTCAACATTCAGTCCCCTTCAGGCACCCAAAAGTAATAACGTACATAGATTGACTTACCTGGAACAATTATAATGAATTCTGTCCGACTGGCATTGCCAGTCTAAGAAAATATAAGTTTCAAATATGCAGTGTCACTGGAAAAGACTAATAACATCAATGGTTAACAGATGAGCTAAATATCCTCATGTTAGCTGCAGGATGTTTGTGTGGAGCCTGTAGTATTTTATATGGCGCTTTAATACTTTTAATACTTTGTACCAAGTTTGGTATACATCCTATATAAAAAAATAGAGTCTAAAAAATAAAATTGTAACTATGTAATTCTTAAAAGGAGTTAGAAGTATAGCTTTGGGTGCTACATCTGCTCTAAATGAGAAAAACAACTGAATAACACTAGAGATAGTGGGTAACAGTTTTTTATGATATACAATAAACTATGAAATAATAAAAAACAAACAAAAAACCCCAAAAAACACAAACAAAAAATCCCATGTAGAGAATCTTTCAGTATTCACTCTAGTTTGCACTAAGATAAGAATTTTTCATTAGTTATCTAATTAAGGAGAAAACCCTGTTTTACACAAAAAGGTTTAAATGTACAAACTGCCTGAATAAGTGACAGACATCCTTGGACTGCATCCAGGGGCAGCAAGAGCATCTGAAAGAGTGGATGTCAAAGGGCATTAGTTATATTAGAGGATTTTTAAAAGAAACTGACTTACAAATCTAAGTGGATTTTAATTTCAGATTGCTCTAAATAAAGGCAGCAAAGTCTTTCAGAACTGTGCAATTCATGTCAAATTCTATCTGCCTGACATATATTAATTGGCTATCAGCCAATTGAAGAGTACACAACACTTTAACTCCATGTCAGTAACAGCCAAAGCAGGGTTCCTATACCTTGCCAGTGAAAGTGCCTGCTAAGAAACAACTGCAAAGAACACTAATAATCTAGGATCATACTTATTTTCACTTACATGTATCACATCCCTTCATGCACCCACCACAGGACAGAGCAAAACGTTGCTGGGATGAAAGGGAAGAAAGTACAGGTCCAAGGAAACGACACACATGTGAAATTCAGGTCCCAGTGGTGTTAATTTATTGCTTTTTCTGCCTCTAATAGGATCAACTTATTTCACTCTAGTAAGTTTGCAAGACTGGAAGAGTTATGAATTTATCCCTTCCTGGCTGCTCAGTCTATCATATACACATGTATATTTTTCATTTCAGTGATTTTTAATTACAACACTTTGCTCTTTGTCTTCTGAAACATATCTTTTTCTAAAATCTGATATATAATACATAGCTTGCAGATAAATATTTTTCTCTAATATGATTTGCTAACAGTCTTTCCAACAGAGCTGCTGCTGCTGAAGGAAGAATATTTTGCCTTTTTGGGTCTGCTGTTGAGCTGACCACCATAGAAAAGAAATCTGAAAATGAAGAAACTAGAAAACATTCAAAACAAAGAACATTAAGAAATACAGCTGAATATTTGGATATTATATGACAAGACATCTTAATGTCAGATTTACATAATCTGTCTGAAGATAAAGGTAAGTAAAAGTCATCTTTTGCCTGATCTTTTTATTGACCATCAAGCAGTGATGCAGAAACAGTAAAAACTTCATGGCACTATGAAAATGAAGGTGAGCTGAATACATAAAACCTAGTGATAATCAGTTACTGCAAAAAACAGTCTCAGCCTTTTTGGTAATATTTATCTAAACTTTTTCCCCATCTCAGTATATTTAAATTGCTAATGGCTGAATGCCCTTCTGAAGAGGACCCTATTTCTTGCTTGGCCCTAAAGTTCTATAAGAATTGAGGCAAATATTACCCTTGGAAAAACTCTGCGAGTAAGTCTGATTTGAGCTATTTACTTGCGACATCAGTGAACTTCACTGCAGCCTAGGAGTGTTTTCTCACTGGATATGTTTATAAAAAGGTTGAACCTGGGAAAGTGAGATACCCTGATGGCAAAACCTCTCTGACTATCAGCATTCTGCAACACTCAAAGATACAAGTTAGTCCGTAGGCTGCATGGCTATACATTTGTGAGCATAAATCTGATCTGTTCCAAGAAAAAAATAAATCTCCCTAACAAATTCTTCATCAAGGACAGACTGAAGTTATAGGAAAGACAAAGCTGTCTGCCAAATAGAAAACAATTTTTCTAGTGCAGACTTCATTTTATTTATATAAGGTCTATAAATTCTGTCCTACAGGGAAATCCACCCAGCATTGGACTATTACTCTCTTGAAAAAGTAATGTCATAAACATACAAAACTGTAAGCAGCATCAGCCCCAACACACTATCAGTACCACTCTCAGAGAAAGGAATTACTTTACCATAATAAAAGAGTACTAGGTAAATGATAACATCAGTGGAATATTATTTTGGGTGGGCAGAAAACTGACAGACTGAGGCTTAATTAGTATAAGCTAAATTAGTGCACCACATATATTTTTGTTAAACATTGCTTATGTCAAATCTTCCCTCTTGAAAAGAACAAAACTCACAACAAGCATATTGTTTTTGTGCCTATAGCAGTACATTGAGCAGAGCAGGAATGGCAATCTTACCCTTCTTAGCCTTATCACACTTGTGCTAGTGAAACATCTTCTACACTTGCAGCATAAACTAAGTCCATTGATAACACTTTGTTGAACTCCTTAAATTAATATGCTTATTGTTTATAAATTGTCTAACATAGCATAAGCCACTAACTGAGCACAAGTGAGCATTTAGTCTGCAAAATTACTATGACTCTTTCTTTTCATATATATTGTTACACTGAAAATACCTGGGTTGGTCAATAGTGAAAGCGTGTTCTAGTGTTAGCATTACCACCTCATTCAGAAAAATCAGGAGGACGTTCTCTATCCACGATGGTGATAACACACTATGGTGATAATATGTAGTCTCTTGGGCTTTTGCGTCTTTATGATGTACCACATAAATGGCAATCACCTTGGATGGGGTCCTTGCAAAGTGACACTTAGGCCTTACCTTTAGGTTTTCTGTGAAAGGCAACCTGTGTGCAACAGCAACAGGGGCAAGGATGGAGGGCTTGTGCACGTAGCGGACACAGGACACTGCTGGATGCACAGCTGGACTCAGATCAGTGTGAAATAATTTGTGAAATGCTCTGAAACATATAGTATGAATGTCTGCCAACTTCTTTTTCTCTCAAGCAAATATCCCAGAAAGATATATTTGCTTTAAAAAAAAAATCATCTGTTAACTATATTTTACATTCTGAACCAATTTGTGAAGACAATGCAGATATGTGAGATGACTGTGAAGATAAGGTGAAAAATTACAAAAATAAGTGAAGTAACTTTGATATTCCCTTACACCTAAATTGTATGGGTATTAGAGATCAGTGGAACTGTGTTATTTCTTTAGGTAAACAACAACCTCTCTCTTAGCTCAACTGTCAGGCATTTGGACTGCATAGGAATACATTACTGTACAGTAATACAGTCCAAATACAAATGTAGTATCCTTGTTTACTTTCTGATATCTATGGAGGTAAAATAAACAATCAGAAGAAAACAACCACAGTAACTCATTTCATCAAGGTCATAATCTGCAAGGGGTTTAAATATAAACCTACTTTGACGTCTGTAACACTAAGTACAATGGTTAGCTGGCCTTGAATTAAACAGTGTATACATCCAGCAATGGAGCTGATAAACCAGACATTATTACACTAAAAAGAAATCTAACTAGCTTCTAGCTCTAATATAATACAAAATGAATGACAGGATACATAATTTCTATTGGTTTTAAAGAACCTGTAGCAAAAGTTGAAAATTAAATATCTGGTGTGATCGCATATGTGAAATGCAGAGACTAGTTCAGATAAGTGAGGAACATCACAGACCGCAAATCACTATTTTTCTGAAATTTAAGAAGTTCAGCTTTAGAGATTTTTTTTTCCCCTTGCATGATTTTCCCAAGAGAATTAAAATTTGAAGAGAGAAAATTATAAACATGATCAAAGAATTTGGCATTTTTCTGCTCCATCTGTGATTTTAAGGAGCTTTCAAGAAAGCCTGACCTCAAGAGATTTCTGATAATTTTTCTAAGAATCAAGTGTCAGAAAGTCAAATTTTGATGTTAAAGTCATTATAGGATGTTTTCCAGTGCCTAAAGCACTGTTGTTTTTGTACATATAGAAGTCAGCCACTTTTTTAGAGGAGAAGAATAAAGAATGAAGTTTAATGCTACAGAGTCCAAATCTGCTTAAGAATCAAAACACACAAAAATTGTATACCATTTGTGTCCTCAAAAGGAGCAAAGGGAACCAAAGGAAGACTTCAGTGTGTGCATCTTAATCAGATTTAAACAATTTAAATGCCTAAGAGTTAGCTATTTAAATCTAAGTCACTCAGATACATTTTTGGGGTCCAGTGGAAGGAAAGGGGAAGCTGTGAAGGACTCTTGAGTTCAGATATTTTAAAACAAGCTGAACTACTCTTGGAAAGTATCTGCCTTTCCATTCACTTCAGAAGGGCTTAGACAACTATCATGCATACTGAATTAACATAAAAACATTTGCTTCAGTCAGTGAATGGAAATAGTCCCCCCCAGCTGATGTTACACTTCTCAGTTAAAAGATGAGTCTGAAGAAATTACCAACATCTGGTTTGTAGCACTTATGCTTCAACTTTGCTAAACACAAGAGCTGAACCTGTGGACCACTGAGGTTCTCCTTACGCTGTGAAATGGTAGGAAACCTTTTTTTTTTTTTTCTGGCCTGCTTTATGAAGAAGAATTTCTTTCCACAGAAAAGAAGAATGGAAAATAAAAAGAAATTTATCAGGAAATTCTGGAATTTGGAACCGTGGATGGGTTACCCTGTAGCCATGAACCTACAATGTGAGGCTCAGCAGATCTTTTGCTTGTTTCTCTTAGATCTCAGATTAATTTGTCACATTCTGATCGAATAACCACATGTGGACCTCTGGCTGCTGAAAAGGGGAGAAAGCCCAAGTAATACTGACTATATTATGATCTGCTAAGGACATCAAAGTGCATAAGTTTCTTAAGGCAAACTTTTGATTAAAGCTGACAGAGGTCACTTTCTGTTTAGATTGTGTAATGATGTTACTTTAACAGTGACCTTGCAAAGCCTCTTTACTAACAACGTACGCTGGGAAGGCGAATATGCTTCACTAGTTTTTCTTATTTGATTTCTATCATGTTTCTTTTAAACTTGAGTAAGCCATATACTGTAGCATACATTGTTTCTATTTTCCCACTCTCATTCTCCTCAATATTATATTTTTTGGCAGTAACAGACTCCTCCTGCTTCCTTTGAAGTCAGAAGTGCTGTTTACTGCATGGGAAAGCAGTAAGCACAACTCCTCAGCATTTGTGCAGCTGAGGTGCTGACTGCTGTGAGATGCCAGGTAAATCACTCAGGCTCCTCCCTACCTCATGCTCTCCACCCACACAATGGCTATAATTCTCTCTACCTGTTTCAAGTGCCAGAGATTAAGTAGGATTTATTGGGAATGGCCTTTTGATTCCAAGGACAAAATTAGTTCTGCATCTTACATTGACATTTCGGTTGATTAGGGGGCTTTGTTGCACTGCTGTGAGCTGCTATTAAGTACGTGCTTTAATACAATTCTAATGTGAAGTGCACCAAATTTGATGTCATTTCATCAGTACGAAGCATGCAACAGCTTCAGTCACTGCCATCCTCTAGCTTCAAAGAGCAATTTGGCTAGCAGCAGTATGTGGGAAAGAAGGGACAGTATCTTCAAGCATGTATGAAACAGCTGCCTTTTTCAATGCTTCCCTGAGGGAACGGAGCACATGATTTCTTGGACATACACATGGCTCCACTGACCCAACCAACAGAGGTTTTTATTTCTAAATTTAACATATGCTTAAAATTTTAATTCTATGCTTTTCTACTGCGTGTAAGAATAGTTTCATATTTTACAGGACCTTAAGCATGGATACATATTTCCTGAGCATAAGACTATTTAAAAATGGCCTTGCCAAAGAATAGTATTGACCCAGAGAAGCATAAAATGAGCAGATACTGGAGGGGGAGGGTGGCACATGGAAGCAGAAAAACTGAGGATATACACAGCAATGCAAAAAGTGCATCATAAATGTTTTGCTTCCTAAACAAGAAGAGATAAAAAGAAATGAAGAAAAATTTTGCAGACACCTCTTCAAAAGAAATATATAGGATTTTTTCTTATTTTAACTGTGTAAATAAAATTCAGATGGGCTCCGCTGATTGGTTGGATTAATTCAGAACATACAGAAAACAAATGGCTTATATCCAAAATAAAACAAAATGTGAGTGTTAGTTCTTGGCAGAACAATCACAATGCAGTCTAAAAAAATCATGCAAATTCATTCTCAGAATGATAAGTCAGACTAAAATAGCTACTTTCTGGTTTCATTATGATGAGACAGAAATCTAATGTCTCCATCATATCATAGAACAGTGATAAGTTTTATTGGCAAAGGTTCCACTATGTTTACTGTAAAATTGTCATTTTGTTCTTTTCTGGAGATACCAAGACAGTTTGTGCATGATTCAAAGACAGACAACCTTTGTCTGGTAATTTATTGTATTTAGCTTCAGTGAGTTTTTCTCTAAGGAACAGTGTCATACACTATCAAGCTTTTCTCTCCTCCCTGCAAGACAATCAAAATAGTTTTCACTGTGGAAACAAAAGTGGTAAAGTCACACCCTTTTAAATTATATTATCCAGTTCTGGATACAATACAGGGGAAGAAAGGTGATAAATACTCCATAATTCACAACTGCATTGTTCAAATTCAAATTGCTTAAATTATTCAGCAGAAATCTATATTAGCTTACATCATGGTCCTTTAAGCCACAGTACAACTGAAAAAAACCACAAGAAAAAAGAGCTTCCAAGGGAGTGTTGTGAGAAGTAATTAATTATATTATATATAATTTCACTTTCTTTGCCTGACTGGCTCCATAAAGTTTGGCTAAGGCACTTATAGCTTTATATCTCAAGTTAGTTCTTAATTTCCAAATGGACCACCCACCACTCTGCTACTAAAATTTAGTACAGCTGATAAATAAGATGGCAACCTCCTTGGAGCAGGACTCATTATTTGTGTAAAACCTAGGCATAGTAATAACAATAAGAAAACACAATATTATCTATTCATCGTGGTCTGTTCATATGAGCTACAGTAGTCTTATGCAGAGTTTTATTTTCAAAGCTTCAAGTATTTCAAAGGTTCTATATGTATTAAGGAGTGCAACTGCAGCTGTTTTCTAGTGGATGAAATAAGGCTCAGTTACTCATCATGCTACAGAAAAACAGGCAGTGTGCAAATTCCTGGTCAGAGAACTAGTCAGAGGTTTGAGAATGGAACAGAGCAATGATGAACAGTTGTGCAGAATTGTAACTGCAACTTTAAGGACTTTTAGTGTTTATTGATAACCAGGATTACCACCCAAATTACACATTACCCCTGAGCATTTTAACATGCCTACATTCTACATGACAGTTATTTCAATGCATCTACAAATTAGTATGTGAATTCAGATATTTTTCATTCTAAACAGTGAGATAAACTTTGTGATATGAAAATCTTATTGCCATAACATTACTAGGTGGCTCTCAAGCACTTTTCTTTTCTCAATCTCAAAATGTATTAAAAATAGGGGTAAGTTTTGAAATGTCATCATTTTTCTTTTTAGTAGCTTTCAGCAGTAGAGCAACATCCATTCAAAAACTACGAGTCAGCATTCGTTTATATAAGGATGACAGCTATATATGGAATATGTCTGAAAATAGCCCAGCACCTTTAAAAAACCCCACCAACAGAGAGGCACCTACACATGCAGGATGGGCATCCCAGGAAATCCTGGCATTCCTCTCTCCAGCTTTCATCAACTTAGAGAATCCACAGTAATGTAAGGACAGCGTGTAAAACACCAGGAGTGGATGCAAATCACAGAAACACAGAATCAATTAGGCTGGAAAAAACCTCTGAGATCATCGTGTTGGATTATGCATTACCCATTAAGCAGCTATGCAGGCAATATATACAAGAGCAAATGTCTTCCTGCACTCCACTCAAACTCTGCCAGACTCTGCAAAAAGGAAAACAGCTCCCACCTCCACTCAAGCCAGGCTGGGTCTCCCTGTGCCTGGATCACTCTGGACAAAAGGTAATGGTGTGAAGTGCCCTCAGTGCATTCAGTATGCAAAGGGAAGCCTCTATGAAGGTATTTCTAAAAGTTTTGCAGTAACCTCAAGCTATTTTTAAGCCAGAACCACTAAAAAGTACCTGTTAAGGCAGACTTTGAGATTTGTTTGCTTCAAACCTTGTGATGCTGAGTGCTCTAAAACTGTGCCAATAAAACCAAGTTCACCTCACCATCATACCCTCGCAACTTCTCATGTAGATACTAGAAGACAGTGGAGAACACGTGGCCTCCTTAGCAGGAGTTTTGCCAAGGTCCACTACTTATATCCAACACAGTTTTTCTCTTCCAACAGAATGATGTTACAGTCTTGCCCTCATCCAGACCCATCATACTTTAATACTATTCATGGTTACTTGGGCTACAAGCAGGTTTTCTGACTAGTTTCAATGATTAATAGTTAAAGCAACATAAGAATCACAGAATCTGCTGAGTTGGAAAGGACCCACAAGGATCATGAAGTCCAACCCTTTGGCCTGCACAGGACCATCGCCAAGAGTCACACCGTGTGCCTGAGAATATTATCCAAAAGCTTCTTAAACCCTGTCAGGCTTGGTGCTGTGACCACTGCCCTGGGGAGCCTGTTCCAGTGCCCAATCACCCTCTGGGTGAGAAAGCTTTTTCTAATATTCCCCACACATTAGTTGTTCGATCCTTAAGTTGTCAAGTACAGTGTTCTTCTGAAATGAGATACCATAACTTGTGTATTTAGGTGACAGCTGAGCAAACAGAAGATTAACATGACGTGCCAGTATCTAAAACAACAACACAAGGAGGACAGAAAAAAATTTACATTTTTTTTTTAAAAGTAAAAAGATGAAAATTACTTATGTTAATATCTGTGTGTACAATTTACAGAAGCACACGATTTGATTACAAATTTCTTTTTAATAGAGCAATAAGAGATGGAAATGTCAATGAGAACTGGAGATCCTCTGCAATTGAAAGTCAAGCGTTTCATTCTCAAATTACTGGCATTTGTTTTTGAAAAAAAAATCATGCTTTAAAATCCAGAAGCTTTTTTTGAAGCACAGTCATAGTGTTTGAATTTTCAACTCCCTTTTCCAATTCTGTCATCAATTCTATTTTCTTCTATTTTCCTACTTTACACAGGAGACTACTTTGAGGCCACTAATGCACCTGGACCGCAAGGAACTGCTGTGAGGAGGTTCAGACGAAGAGTCATTTTAATCTGTGTATGTAAAATAGGCCAGGGCTATTTAAAGTGACAAATTTAGGCCCTGATTCTGCAAAAGAATTATGCATATGCCTAACTTGACACACACGAATAGTCCCTCTGCTTGAATTTATTGTAAGGCTAAAAAGAGTTTTCAACGGCTTAGGGTTTTAAATTCCATTTCCAAGTTTGTCTTACACACTTATTAAAAGACTTCATGGTTTTGAAAACAGAACTTAGCCCTGTTGTCATTTCAGTGCTTATATTTTATGCTAACTGAAAATATATTGTACAGTACCTTCAATTCATTTTTCATGTCTACCAATGTAAAGGAATGAATCCTTAATACAACAGCTCTTTGGAAAGAGACTGCCTGCTCCAATATATAACACCTAAAATCAATGACTGTTGTATGTTGTTTAATAGTGCTGCTTTCTTTCTTTTCCTTTTTTTGTCATCTCTGTTCATAATTTTCAGGCTTTCAGCCAGGAGAATCTTGGGGATTGTCTGAAAGATCAGACTGTGTACTCAGGTTCACAATTGATAAGACAACTAAATTAAACACACTATAAAAGTTCCAAAATTTAATATTCAAGAAGTTAAATTAGGTAGGGAAAACCAGAAACGTGTGTATATATGTAGTTAAGCTCTGATAAGCATTATTATTGGCAAAGATCTAGGATGTCTCAGGCATTTCTGGGCCCAGTAAAACAAAAATATCTTAACGATTATATGTACTTTAATGCAATTTCAATTCTCTGGGGCACTTTGACTGTGGATTATATCTTTACAGACAAAATACATAAGACAGTGCAAAAATTTAGTTACACGTAAGGACTTCTGCCAAAGGTCCACTTAGTGTGCTGACTGTGATGTGCAAAGACTCAAGCTATCAGAATACTGATACTTCCCTTCAGCATACTCTGTCACTTTTGGAAATCAAAGATTTAGACATATCAAGAGCAAACATCATATAAGTTATCATCTATACTTGGAGAGTTAAAAATTTCACATGATAGACAAAAGATGAAGGGTCAGATCGTGCAGCATCTATGTGAATATTCTTTATCTCAATGAGTTTGGCGATGTCCCCAGAAATTCCGGAAATTGAATTTCCTGAAATCAATTGCAAATAATTATCCAAAAAAACTGATAAAACTTGATAAACCTGAAATACTGGCTTTTATACTGCACAAGCATTTTGGTGCTCCTCATTATAGAGGAAATTATTTTAAAAAGCTTATACCATGAAGAGATTATACTATTTTGTTACACACAAGAAGAGCAAGAAAGAGGGGCACAAGAAAGAGGGGCACCTCCTCCTCACAAAAAAAAAAATTATATCCATACTAATAATGATGCCATAGTGAATCAATTCACTGGAAATTCTTTTCAACTTCCAGTTGTCTTTTTGCTGCATTATGAAGGTTGAGGCATCTTCAATGCTGCATCAAACCATACTGTAAAAATGAAAATGTGAAGGCTAAAATGTACCAAGCATTTGCTATGCCAACATGTTCCCAATGAAAATCCCTTCCACTTCATGAACCGGACAAGCTGCATGCTTCATTAAGTCACAGACAGCACACTCATTAAAGATCAATGACATCTTCCAAATGCATTTTGTTTTGCTTTAGTCCTAACATATGGTCATAATAATGCATCTAACATTCAGCTTGAGCACTGATTTTTAATGAAAAATAATGTTCAGACTGGCCCATGTAATTTGCTTTTATGTTTCTGACCTTGTTCTGAAATGAATCCCCATAGTTCCAAAACATTCTCATTCCAGGTTCTCAGTTCTCTTGCCAAGAAAGGCAGATGTCATGTTGGTAACTTACAACATCTCTATTTAAATCACACCCCTTTCATATAATGCTGGGGTATGTTTTGCCTTCCTAGGTGCACACCAAGTCCCAAAGAAAAAAGGGATCCAAAGCATTACCTGTCAACTAAAGACAGCGATAGCAAGGCAGATATTGCTCACAGAAGCACACCATGCTTCTGTCTAGCATGAGAAACACTGCCATTTCAGAGACATAAAATAACAGCCCATTTTACCATCTGTGTATGAGCTCCATGAGCCCAGAAATTATCACAGTGAAGAGTGATCAAAGGTTTGGCAACCTTAATGACATATTTCATTTTTGAATGGGAAAAAAAAAATCTCACCGTATTTGCTACTGAGGAACTGCAAAGAACAAATTCATACATTGGGGTTTTCCTTCACGTATAATGACTTACACATTCACTTCTGTTTCCATCACCTTTCCTAATTATGTATATTAGCAGTGCCAATCCTTTCTCCACTCATGTTCTTTTCTGGTATTCACTTGAAGATTAATGCTAACATGCATACAGTGAAAGTAAGAGCAATGTATCTGTGAGACATTGAGTACATCCTTTTAAGTTGTATCTGGAGTCTGCCCTCAATATTGTTGTTCATGGGTGAGTTGAAACAGTCCCTTATTTAACGTTCTTCAGGGCTTTATCCAAGTGCTAGACTTTTAATCATATTTCTCTTAGGGCAGAATCACACACATTTTCCCTTTGACCACTGGACTAAACCACCTTTTCAGTTATCTAGCTTATAGTCAGTCTTTAGGTACTATTTAACCTTCTGTTGAATAATGATGAGAATTTAAATAGTTAACTCCCTTTGTGAAGGTGCTGGTTTCTGGAAGAAAAAATTAAGGACATGTTTTTTTTTCCCACTTTGGCTTAGTTCAACATTACTTTATTCTGAAATACTGAGTCCATAAATGCTTGTTCTCCCAAGCCTTTGTAACTGGCTTTAACAAAAGCTCTCCAGTCCATATCTACGCCACAGTGTGCTTACATTCCTTTACGCTTTGCTCAATAATCTTATCTCCTGGATTTTTAATTTCTCAGTCTCCAATCCTGATTTAGAAGCATATTTGCCCCTTCAGTAGGACTAGGATCCAACACTTTGGATGGTCCTACAGTAAAGAGACTGCTCTGGTCACTGATATCCCATACTCCAATACTAAACATAATTCTGTATGTAACTGGAGTTCATTGGCCACACTTCCACACCAAAATAAAGTTACACAATCTGTTCTCATATCCATATTCATCTTATGTGACCTTCACATGACTATTTTAAGACTTTTCTTCCCATAACCCTGATGCAAGTTTAACAAATGACAGCAAACCAAAATACCACCAGAAGAGCTGTATTTTCTGTCATTTGTGGTATTCCCCGAGACAATTCAAAAACCTGCAATAAACTGAGTTTTCAATCCTCTATTGCCAAAATCTAACCTGACTTCTATCATTAACCAGTCAACACAACAAGCAGCAAGTAGTTCTGTAGGTTTTCCTTTATTACACAGGTGACAGTATCATTAAGTTCTTCTTTTCCAAATCCCTTACGTGAACTGGAAACTTGAAACAGAGCCATGCCTCCTACTTTTCTTACACAGTGAAAGCAAAAGTCAGTTCTTGTTCCTCATCATACCAGTACTCATTCAAAGTAAGGGGCACTGGCACAGCACAAAAAGAAACAGACTGCTTATACCCCAATTTTTGGAATCTTCCTCCTAACTGCAGCCTAATCCTAGTTTTTATCATAGCTGAAAGACAGATCCTCAGCAGCAGTTTTCTCAAATCAGCCCTAACCTTCGTTTTAATTACAGTCTAGTTATGCATGTGAACATGGGAACCAAAGAATCCTTCAGATGCTAACCACCCCCTTTAATCCTAGTTAGTTTGCAAGACTCTTCAATGGACGCCTCCAGTATCTGAATTCCGAAATTCAGTTTCTAATCCTAGGTTTAAACACAGTATAATGACCCACCAACACAAGCATTAAAAAAAACAAGCCTCAGCAGTCCTTTGCAGATGAGCATAATCTCTTTCCTGTTGATATTTTTAATATATCTGAAAGGTACAAAGAGTAAAAGGTAAGAAGTGGCTCCATCCTTCTTTCAGAGATCTCTAGGAGTCCTTTCATAACATAATGTCACCAAGAAGAGCATTATAAGAAAAGTATAAAATGAGGATTAAACTTGCTCCAAGTTTCCACAGTGTTTTAATTAGCTAAATGGCTTTTCCTTTGTTCTGTATTTTTTTTTCTACAAGGTACATGCCTGTATTTAACATTTTATTACATGTCATTAACATTCAAAACTGGAACTGAAGTTTCTATCAAAGTCAAATGAATTAACACTAATTCAAGGAAAAGAAATTTTCAATTAAATTCCAGTACTTCATTTTTACAGTTTGATTTCAAGCTTACGTGTCTCAATAGGACAAAACAGACTGGATATATTTAATCACTTTATGCTTTTATGATGAATTAATATTTGAGTAGAAAAATCCTTCAGCAGTATGTTTAATTCCAAACTCAGACTGCTTGGATTGTCTGGAGCTCATACGGGAAGTGGCTCAGATATTTTGCTCAATTTTAAGTTTTGTTCAAAAACTTTGTTTCTTCTACCTCTATCTTAGAAAATTGCCACTTTTCATGTACAGATATCTTTTTACCACTGTTGTCATTTATTTGCAAAGTAGCTCAGAACTGGGGGTTTGGAAGGCACTATGCATATTTAAGCTGTTTTTATCACATTCTCTAAAATTTTTCCTTGACAAGGGCTCTTCTGTGGTTTTAATAAGTTATTTTTCTACTTTCCCTCAATTTGTACTCACTTCCCTAATCCTTCAGCTGTCTAGAGGGTTTTCTAGTGGTTGCAGCCACAGAGTATTGTGACATTCCTTTACATTTTCCTACAGATTATGCTCAGCTTCATTCACTTTGTTGCTCTTACAATTTTGTTAGCGTGATTTAAAGATGCACTTGTGTTAGACCTTAGAGTGGTCTACCTGCTGCGTTAACAGTTATTATTACCTGTAAGGGGAAAATGTATTTTGAAAGAAATGAAAAACATGCATTAGTGGAGAAGCTTTTATATCAGCAATTAAATAACATCTGAATTAAAGTTACAGATTTGCAACTAAACTAAAAGATTTCTTAAAAATGACACTTATGAGAACATCAATGCAGCATGATTACTTAACTTGCTGTAAAGTAATGTAATTCCTGTAGGAATCAACAGCACTGTAGCAATCAAAAGTCCACATATTTCATTATTTCTGTAGAGCTCAAAAGACACATTTCCCTCTCAGTCTTTCAGATTGATTTAACAAAGACATACTTTGGAAATGTGTTTCTTTTATTAACTGTTCAGTGAGATCTTGGTGAAGCTAGACATGGAGCCAATTCTTCAAGTTTTTTTTCTTTAGTTTTTACAAGAGGAAACACAACTGATGAGAAAGCAAAGACTACTGCTGAAACATCCTCATTCTGAGACAGAAGTTTTTAAGGGAAGCATCTTCCATCACGTTACAAATAAACAGGAGGAGTAGCACACACAACTGCCCTGACAGCACCTGGGTATCAGTGAGATTATTGATACACATGAGACATCCAGCACTGGCTACATACAGCTGGAACCGACATACCTAAGTCCAAGGCAATTTTCCAGTCATAATTACTGAAAGTATTTACGTGCTTCAAGTTAAGCACACATTTAATCACTATTGCTATAGT
The DNA here is from genome assembly GCA_013396655.1 of Campylorhamphus procurvoides. Lineage (NCBI taxonomy): Eukaryota > Metazoa > Chordata > Aves > Passeriformes > Dendrocolaptidae > Campylorhamphus > Campylorhamphus procurvoides. Next base: position 230,323 of record WBMV01006571.1, on the reverse strand, counting down.
AGACTCATAATTCGTGAACTGCTCTGTACTCACCTAGGATTAAAGATACACCGTAATTGCAAAATATACTACCAGTGGTAAAAAATATTTCTGCATTATTCACATATTGCATAAATAGCATATGTGTAATTTCACTGCAATCAGTGGAAATCACAGATTTCCATATCACATACTAAATGCTGAGGTTGATTACCATTATATTTAATTTCTAGTAATCAGCATGAGCCAAGTGGGGCTTTAATATAACATGAAAATTAAAGTAAATTTGCTGTAAATCTACCTTTTTTCCCCCTCCCTCTTTCTTTTTTTTTCCCCAAGGGGGAAAAAAGAAAAAAATGCAGTCAGAAATGAGTGTTCATACACAACACACACAATAAGTGCTTAAAAAAATGATTGTATGTAATTTAAAACCATTTGAATTTTGTTATTTGAAAATATTTCAATAGACAGCTTTGTCTTTCCATTTGGAGATGTCTCCTAAGCAAAGATAAAATCATTTAGTAACCTTTTAAACTCTATTTATTTCTAAAGGTTTCTAAAAATAGTTCCTATCTTTCTTAGAGTTCAGAAAATAAAACAAACAATATTTTCTATACTGGAGAAAATTACAGAATAAAATTATATCAGCACGTGGTATGTCCATGTTACTTCAGTACAGACTTCTTGATTTTCTATACTGACAGTGCTAATGCTGCATGTGAATTGTATTGCATAGACAAGATTAAAAATGAAAAGAGTGAAGTAAAAATATCTTCCCACCATATTAGCAAAAGACTTCTCATCGTTCAAATGGTACAGCTGAAAGAAAGAAAATTTCAACAGGCATGACAGTGCCAAATTCTCAAAATACTATCAAACAACAGACAACTCTCACTCAACTGGGGCAACACCTGGAAGCAATTAACTATAATACAGAATAATTCAACACTGACTTTTCATATTTAGTAATCAGATTGATCAGCAGTGCTTTTTTTTCTGTTTTCTCCTTTTTTTTTT
>WBMV01006571.1:148051-229310 GCA_013396655.1 Campylorhamphus procurvoides | reverse complement strand
GGCAGGGGGAGAATGGGAGATTGCATTAGCTCTGTAGGAAAGAGAACTAAAGCAGCACTCTATACATGCCTATACATTCTATACATGGTACCTACTACTTCTCCAGGAAATAAAAGAGGCTGGGTTTACTCTTTCCACTTTATTTTCAAAATGAAATGTTAGTCATAAATGCCATACAAGTGAAAAATAGCATTATGTGTCTCTTAATACATCTAGATTTTCCTTTTCATTGAACTGATTCCCCTTATGGCAATAGTGCTACAGGAAAGAAAAATCAGATCCTCATTGGAACCTTTTTTTTTTTTTTAATATATAACAACTTAAAATCCTCGCCCATATATATATATAAAAAAAATCATCAATTCTGAGGTCATAGCTGTCAAACATTAATGATGAAATGTCAACAGTTTAAGAAGCTAGAGGGTATGTGTGGGGTAGAAGCACAGAGCCGGAAGGCCAATCAAAAATAACAAGATTGCAGGATGGATTTCAAGTCTAGCAAGCTTACATGGCATATGAGATCATATAGTCCGTTTCAGGCCTAGGAAGCAACACAGAAATGCCAAAAAAACCCCACAAATCAATGGGTAATCTGTGGAGAAAACAAACCAAAGTCACTGGCATCGTGACAGTGCAAAATGAATTTAATGCACGGAAAGAAGAAAAACTTGATCCCTTAAGACAGAGAGGATATGGATGAACTGAAGATTGCGGAAGGAACTCAAATGAAAAATGTGATTTCTCACCATGAGAGCCTGACAAGCTAATTCGAGGATCATGAAAAATTGTATACATTCATATCTTTCAACTAAAGCCAAAATGATCATTTACCTTTTTCTCTCATCAACTTGCAGAAAATATGTTAGACCAAAGACATATGAGATAAGGATTGCCTAATGATCTCTTTGAAATTGAACTAGCATGGAATTCTGAATTTAGATTCAGAGCTCTGGATTAATTCTAACTTGCAAATTATTACTTCTTGAAACGCTCATCTAATTTAATATTAGTAATTGATGAATTAAAAAAGAATAATAAAACAGAGAAGGTTAGTAGAAAATACTATTCTAAGTTATGTCAAAAATTGTTTTAGAGTAGCTGAACATTTCAAGCATTCAAACACAGGAAAACAAAAAAAGGCAGCTTTTCTTTGTGACTTCTTATTTTTAATCAAGACCCCACAGCTAACTTTATACAAAATAGTTCATGCCATTCTGATTTAGATACAAAAGTAAAAGACAGCAGAGAATGGGAAACTCATAAGTCCCCATTTCCTTTAAGAGGGAACTTGGAAGGCAAAGGCAGAAATAGCAGGTAAGACATGACAAAAATCAGAAACACCTGCTTTCAAAAGAAATTGCTTCATTAAACAACATGATACTCAAACTCATGTCTTTTGTTTTCATGTCAAACTACTACAGTTCATCATAGCTTTCACAGTCAGTCATGTGAGTTTTTAAGGGGATTTTCAAGACCTAATAGTCTGGAGAAGACATTTCAGAAGAGAAATGCTTTCCATAAGGAAACAACTTTTCCCAGCAAATAAAGAGCAAGGTATTGCAAAAAGTATTCCGAATCCTTATCTTTCTGCATCACTTAGGGTGTGGAAGGAGATAGGGGAGTCAGGGATGAAGGACTGAATTTGAACCTGGATAGAGGGAGGATGTATTGTGTTAATTCTTGGTTTTGCTTATTACTAACCAGACCTATTTCAATTGACAAGAAATCAACTCAGTTTTTGCAAAGGTGAGTACATTTTCTCATTACAATAACTAGCAAGTGGACTCCTTGTCCTTATCTCAACCTACAAGCTCTTCCATTCTATTTTCTCCTGCTGTTCCATCCAGAAAGGGGAGTGAGAGGGTGGCTGGGTGGGCAGCTGGTCAACCCACCAGTTACAGGGCCTCTAATAACAGCAATAAGAAAAGTGCAGTCAGCAACAAAACATTCAGGATGCACCTTAATGTGTTACCCTAACACATTAAAGTTAAACATCACAGGAAAGTGATGAGAGAAAAGGTGCCTACATTTTTAATACCTTACCCTATCCAAGTTACCTGGAATCTAAAGTGACTCTCGATGTCAGAAGGCATCATATCAGAACACATGGATGGTGCTCAAGGATTGGATGATATTAATTTTTGCTTAACATTAACAGCTCTATGGGTAAGGAGATGTCAGGTCAGGTTTGCAGGTCTACATATTACCTACATGAGAGCACCTTGTTTTGAGAGTTTCTACGTGAAATTTCCATTTCTTTGTTGCTTCGAAAGACACAGATTTCCTTATGGTGCTTCAGTGTCTACTGCCACAGAGTACAACTAGAAAAGCATAAGACAGGACTAATATGCATTTGCAAGTTAGGTCATTATTTAGAGGTTTAAAATTATACTTGCAAATGCAGAACAGCTGTACTCTTTTAAGAACATACCTTACTAAAAAGTAATAACATCAAAATAGATTTACAATCATGTGAGATAATTAATTAGGAAGGCTAGATTTTTTTACAGTCTCTCTTACATTTATCAACTTTAAAATGAATACATAACTTGCACTGGACTTTGAAATACGAAGCACAAATGGAAATCAACTCTTTAACCATTACATTGTATTGCCATAGAAGCTGCTGCTCCTTTTGTTACTGCTAGAAATTAAAGACAAAATTACCTTTCTGAAAGAGAACAGAATTAGCACTCAGCCAGTGAAGTTTGAAACTTACACTCATTCAGAGAGAACGGTGTTTTGGAGTTCAGGTGCACTGAATATGCCTGAAATGAGAATTCTCTCCTGATTTTCTGTGCCTCACTACCTCTAAATAAGACTCTAACCAAATATTTGCAGATTTTTTTCTGAAATATAAAGAAGTTAACCTATATGGGAGGGAAGTGTTTTTGCTCGGGTAGCCCAAAAGAGAACTCCAGACACTTTTGCTTTTAGAATGGTCATTGCATTCATCACCTCACACGTTATGCATCCAATCCTTACTCTCACTGGAACAAGACAGAAAAGTTGAAGATTTTGGCTCATATTCTGTTGAGTGGAAATGCTGCATATGAAGGAGAAACACAAGGCTTTATCTTTAAGGATAGAAAAAGAGTCATTTCACTGCTAAAATTAACTCAGTCTCAACAGAATCCGGTGTCAATTCCACTTGGCCCTATTTCTGTCTGAATAGTTCATTGATTTTGAAGACAAATGGAAAGGAAAAGCAGTAATTAAGACTTTTAACAGTGTTCTTTGTTGCTGTATCCAGTTGATACTTGTCTTTCATTTAACTTACCTTGATTTTATTTAAATCTCTAGGAATATTAACAAAGGCAACAATTAATGCACAAGCAATAAAGAGCTAAATTAAGGTCTAGAAGTATACAGTCAAAACTCTATACTCGGAATTACCTCAGATATGAGTCTGAGAAATTAGGATCTGAAATTAGGAAAGAATAAGTGAGACCAGAACTTAAATTTATGCAGTTGCTTTGAAAATTAATTTATGAATATAAGCTTTATTAGTAGTTCCACACAACACTAGATTCCTTCCTTTATGTTATTTATTCCTATTTATTTTGTTTTCTAAAAAATTTTTTCACAACTGGGTATAACTAACAGAAAATTCAACTTCTAGTACTGATGCTGAATATTGACATAACATTCTCATTATTACACTGCCCGCTTGTGTAATCACAGCGCTTTTCATGGTGAGTTAGTGTGTAAAAATATAATTCAATTTTTATTTTGAAATTTCTCAGCCAAATTCCAGCAAGAATATGAATCACTAAACAGAAGAAACAGGAAGTGGGTTATAATGGCTTTTCATATAAAAAGTGTGGCAGAGGTTGGGTGAAATTTTAGGAGGCTTTCACATAATTGTGAGATGTTGAAACTTTCACAGAAAGCAGAGATGTAGAAAGGGCAGTCGTCAAGCTCTTCGATACCATTCAGAGGGAATGTAATTCATGCTGGGAAAGTCAGGGGCATGACATCTAGAGAAGAAATGCTTCCTCTTGAGTATTCAGATTTGTTATTTGCAGTAACTAGGCTTGTGACCAAATGTTTTTTGAGTCCAACAACAAAGCCACAGACTCAGTAGGAGATCAGAGACAGGAAGATCATGAATGCCTTGTCCAGATTATATAGGAACAGCAGGCCAAAGTTCCCACTGAATGTCACTCCATGCATGTAAGTGGAGAAGAGTAGTGGTAATACAGAAGATACAGTCTGTTCCAAACAAAAGGCAAATGCAGTTTGACTAACTGTTGGTAACATCATGAACCCCGTTCAAGAAACCTCCAGAGATTTAGCACACAATTGTCAACAATAGTCTGCTGAGTCTGCTGAGTTAAACGTTTCCCTGTTTTCTGTGGTATAGCACCACTGTAAAAATCTCCTTGGCACATTCTTACTGCTTCAAACACTACAAGCGAAGGGAAAAAAAATACAATATACTGGTTCCCAGCCAAATCCTATTACTTGGAAACATAAATTTACATTCTGAGCATATTTTTTTTTCTGTCTTATCACCATTTTCTCTTTTTGCAGCACTAAAAGTAGCTTCAGGGTGCTTTAATATTTAATTCCATTGAGAACATTTAATGCTTACATCTAGCTTTGTAAACTTAATAAAAAAAATTAAACAGAAATACTGTAAATACCATTGCTAGCGCTTCAACATCTAGAAAGATCAAAAGAGAACACATGCACAGATACACCATCCAATATAGTTTCTGATGCTGTCACCAAGAAAAAATAATATTACCATTCACATTATTTTAGTAATTTATCTTATTGAACTTTGACACAGGACAACATATCGGTACAGATGAGAATCAGGTCACACAATAGAGCAATTGGAATGCAATTAATACATTTTTCACAATATCTATATATAAACATATAAATATATATATAAACCTTCTTCTTTTCCTTGGGTTAGGAGATTTTGAAGAACCCAAGAACATTCTTCAGTCTAGGGGAATTCCATCAAATACTGTTCCAGATTTGAAATGAGAGTTTATCCTCAATTATCAGTACCCCAAACAAGGTTACACCAAGGAATCTTTCCAAAAAATATAAATTCCTTGGGGTGAGGATCATGAACAGTTAAGACAGTTTGGAACTGTTTAGCTGGAAAAACTGCTGGGAAAAACTTAACTTTAAATAGAGATTTTATGCCTGATTACTGATCTCAGTTAAGGAAAAAAAATGGACTTAGTCTGTAGTTATTCTGAAGTGATGGAAATAAAAAATGACTGAATGCACTTTTTAAGAGAAAGCTGCATAAATTTTATACACCAATTCTGTAAAAATACCCAACTGCAGAACTGTTTTACCTTCTTTGAAACAAATTTAATTATGCATTAGTTTCCCTACAAGTCTACTTTACTTTAAAGTGTATCACATCCCTGTGACAGTTTCAAAAAAACAATTCCATAATGCGCTCCTTTTCAACAAGTTTTATGGGATCAGCCTACCTATCAGTCAACCATCCTTTTTTTCCTTCACCTTTCAGAGTTAGCCAAGCTATTCACACTTCCCTTAAGAAAAGCAGGCACAAAATTTGAAGGAAAAAAAAAGAAAAAAAAGGGCAAGAGAAACAAGATATCATTTACCTCGCTGTGTCTGAAATTAAGAGGGAGGCTAGTGTTTTGTATATGGTTTTGGCCTTAAAGGTAATATATTTAATCTTTCCCCTACCGAATCAAGGTAAAAACAAGCAAATGGTAATAATACTCCAGGAATTACATCAGTAAGTAGTTTTGATACTGGCCGCATTAGAAGGGAACTTGCTATTCAGGCTTTGTTCTAAAATGCTGTATTCAGAGTAAGGTTTTTTTTCTACCTGAGGTGGGAGTAGACGTGTTCACTTTCTCAAACATATTAATGAAATACTTCTTAAGAAAAAAAATACTGTTTTTCAAGACTTGGTTATAATAAAGATTACCTATTGAATTTGTAGATATCAGTACAGTTTGAAGATCTCACTAATTTTTTTCCACAGCAGATTAAGTAAAGCTTTATTTGGTGCCTGTATTGATTTTCTCCCAGAATTTTAAAACATTTAACTGTTGGAATTTATCCTCGCAGTTTTGATAACACAGTAAATCAATTTTCTTATGACTGAGGGTGCAACCATCAGCTAAGAAAATTGGTCAACAAAATTATACAGCAGCATGCAGGCAAAATATTTTGAATAAAACAAAAAAGAAAAAGCTGGATAATACACAGACAAGCATTATACATGGTTCCCTAGGAGCCTTCTCCAGCATTTTCAGAGAAAAGAATGGCTGAAAGGATGTTAGAAATGCTAAGGAAGCTTTATGCTCAAACAATTTCACTAGGTTCTAACAAATTCAATTTACTGCAACAAGTTGCTGTCTTGCAATGCAATACAACTGCACAGAGGATAATGCTAATGGTCATCAGAAAAAATGTTTTCTCTCTAAGTCAGAGCAAAGACAAAGCCTAGCAAAGACACACATGACATAGAAAAGCCTCTAAACTCAGATGTTAAGAGAGGCGCACCCATGAAAGAACTATCAATTTAAAAATCCTCAGTTTCATGTTTTCATCACAGACCTTAGGCTCCCCGATTTAGCAATCTAAAGACTGTACACAATGTAACTGGTACAAAATAACGCTTGTCTTTAGTGCCAAATCTTGTAGGATTTTCAAGTTTAAAATTGGATTCATTTTGCCAATGTGAATGTCAAAGCAAAGCTGAGTGGGTTTGAAAGAATCAATTCAATAAATAAATACAACTTCAATATTAACCTTAAGGATGAAATTTAAGCAATGTTTTAAGAGTGAATACAATTTTATTAACTGGTATCATTTATGTATTTGTTCTTTTCCTCACTTCGTATCAAAGCAATAATAAGGGCTAAAGCAGTATGCCCATACAAGTATTTGGAAGCAGAAAAGTTATCTTGCAATGGAGGTTATGCATCTCAAACTTCTCCTTTGAAGTCACAGCTGTAGTTTTTCAGCATTAAAATATGACAGCAAAGCAAAACTTGACCATGACAAAAACTGTCATAACTACAACTGTCCATATTATAGATAACTTCAGGAACAGACAGAGGTTTGGAGATATGGCTATGAGATACTTCTATTTCTGTCTCTCTAGTAGACTTAAGCCTACTTGAAAAGTCTTACCTACATGTTAACAGGAAAACAATGAACTTTTTGACTCCAAAATATTTTAGATATAGGAAAAAATAGTATCAGTGAAAAGAACTTGAAGTCATTTATCTGTAAATCACAAGATTTTTCTTTACCAGGAAGTAAATGAACAGTGAAGGAAATGGAAAATGAAGAAAAGAGAAGAAGGAAAAGGAAAGCAGCAAAAAATATGGATTTTTTGTTTGTTTGTTTGGGGGAGGGGTTTTGTTTTTTGGGTTTCTTTGAGATCTATGTTTGCTTAAGTGTAAAAAAATTACCAATTTTGCAAGAAACCTTTCACCTCACATGACATTACTGAGAACTCTCATAAGCGTGGACTCCAAGAGCAGGGTCTGAGCTAGAACATGAAGGTCTAACTGTGCAAACCCACAGGAATATGAAAGCTATGGAACACAAATGATCAGCCCATACAGAGGATCTCCGGGGTGGCAATTTAACATCAGCAAAAACAAAAGCAGAGCATCGTGACAGTGTTTCTGCAGTTGAGGTTTCAATCTGTGCAATGCCACTGTTCTGAGCTGCACTGAACACAGGCCAAAATGATTTAAATGCCAAACTGCAGAGCTTTCAACCCCGTTTGCTGTGCCCCAGGGGACCAGGGCTCCTAAATGAGCTGCACCTGGGGAAAACACTCTCTTCCCTCAGGACACCGTGACTAAATAAGAACGAAAGGGATCTATCTTCTTTGTGCTCTTTCCCCCTACCTTTTCCAGGACAACTGTCCCTGAATTTTCTTAGATGACTTTCCTATTGCAAGATTTGAAGATAATTGACTGAGAGGAGATAATGGGATGAGGATTGGTATTTCAGCTTCCTTGGGAATCTCATATTCTGATTTCCATAAATAAGATATCCCACAGATGAGCTAAATACATACTTAGTAGCAAAAATAACAGGGTTGACTTTTAAGTACAGAGTGACCTCACCCATGTGCTGTAGAATGTTCAACTCTCTTCAGTGTCAGTCTACTACTTATCTTCTTTTAAAATCTAACTATGTGCTTACAATCGTTCCTCACAAATACCTGCAGGATAAAGACCACAATCATATTTGTTTATTTACCAAACATCAACAGGGCCATCAGGTTTCCAGACTCCCACTGAGCCATGGAGTCCACATGGAAGGAGAAGTTGTGACCAGGTCCCACAATTCTTTCATGGATACAGGCAGTTACAAGAAGCTTGGAGCTGATTTTTATCTTGAAATGAGGAACAAACACATCTAAAGACTAGAAAGCCCTCTTGGGCTCAAAATTACAGGCACAGTCAGAGAAAGAAAGGATACACTTCAAAGCTAATTGAAGTAATTAGTGGTACTTTGAAGACAATAAACTGTATTTAGCAAGATTTAAAAAATGATTAATGAATTGGTCAACACACTGACTTCCCAGGTTGTTTAGTGTTTGTTTATTAAACAGGATGTGATCATTTGCCATGGAAGATTAAATTTTGCAGGATAGCACACTTTAATTGAAAACTTCTTTTTCTATTTAACATCATCTACTGCATCTACTGTTTATTGCATGCTTTCAGTAACAAATTCCTAATTGTAGCAGTTTTAGTATGGGTGATACGAATTTTAGATAGAATGAGATAAATTAATATAGCTTCACTGCTGAGTGCACCTGTGCTAAGTATCATTCCTGGTGTCTACTTCTGCGAGCTAAAAATACTCATCACACTGAAGCATACATTGCCTTTTTTTTTTCTAAATAGAATCCATGCATAGGTTGGGGACAAAAAAAAAATGAAGTGTATGAAACCACTGTTCAAAAAGCTGTATTGAATGTCTTCACCTAGTCTGTAAATCTTTTGTAAATATTCCCTTACAAAGAATTTGAACTGGCTGATGTAATGGATTAATTTGCTTCAGCAACCGCATGGTTCCAGACACAATCCATCTAAAACATAATTAAAATACATTTGGTAGATTTGAGGCTAAGCTTTTTGAGAACAACAGATTACATTAGAAAGATTTTAATGAGGCCAAGGCTGATTACATCCTTGCTTCCTCTTTTGGATAGGGACTGGGGAATCCTCTGAATGAGGCTAACACAACATTTACCAACTAGAAGTATATGGAAAATAGGAAGAAAAGGACTAAAATAATCACGGGGTCTTTTGAGTTTTCAGTAGCATAAAATGAACGTGTTTAGCTTGTATTGACTTCAGCAGAAGAAAAGCAAGTGGCTGTTATGTATCACTGTCACCAGAGCACTATTATCGATGTATTATTCCTCCATCATTTCCACAAAACACTGCTGTTTCCATATTATGTCAGGCGTGTTTTAGTATGCATCATCCTCCACAGACTAACTAAATGCTAAGTACTTGGTGAAATAAAAAGTGTTTGGGTAGAAATGTGCCACACTTCTGAAGTAATTTACATGAATTAGAATTCACATTAGCAATGTTAAATACCTCTGATACCTCTAGATGAAAAGCATTGAATCTTCTGTGGGATGACAGGATGCTTTTAAAATTATCAAAACTAATTGAGGAAGACAGAGGTAAGGTCCTCCTCAAAACCCCAATGTTGTGGGTTTAGTTCTCAGCCTTGTCAAATATTTGCTATTTCTTTCACTTTAGGCAAATCAGAGATAATTTCTCTAATGTCTTTGGCAGATTTGGGAATGTAGCAATACTTAATATTTATTTTGTGTCTGCAAACTGGAGATAATTTTTTTTTTCCCTGCTATGCTACATGGACGCAGTCATTAACATTTGGGATACATCCCATGCAAAGGTGCCAGAAATCATATTACTAACAGCAGGGTTAATGGTCTAATGCTTATAAATTTCAAAACAATCACCTGAATAAATGTCCAGATGTTCAAAATTATTTATCACCTCAAGGTTCCTGGTGCAGACATCTTGCCAGCCCTTTCATTCACCCACTGCTAGAAACAAAGGCCATTGGTTTTGCCTCAAACCATAAAGTCACAAGACCATGTTACTTGTTTTAAAATCCTATCCTGAGCCACATGCATTTCCCAGAGAAGGTAAAATAAACTGTCTGGAACAGATTTCCCTCTGTCTTCTTTTAAAACCCACAGACAAAATGCAGGCAGTCAACAAGCAGTGAGACAGGACTTTACCAGTTCTGAGGTGTTTTAACAACATCATCAGGTTATCAGGTAATCCTCACTGACTCACTGTAAGAGGTTAATTCCTTACTAGGATAAAGTCATAGTAAGATGAACATCGGCCAGTGTCCACCTGACCATTTAAACTTTCCCACTGTCACTCCACACAATTCCTCGAAAACTGCAGCCTCTTCAGTATATGACTATAGATTTATAAGATATTACATAGGTATAGTACATACTTAGCATCCACTGTTGCACTTAGTTATTATTTTATTTCAAAAATTTCAAAAATTTATTGTCCAAATAAGTTTTGTAAATAACTCAGGTAAATTGTCTAAAGCTATGTACTACAAGTGTAATACTGTGTTCCATCTTAAACATTTACACCATAACTCTGTTGCAAATCACCCCAATGATATGCTCATTTGGCATTTTAAAATTGATGCAATCTTTCCAACAATAAGATGTAGATGAACATGCAGACAATAGCTCTTATTACCTGATTGAGAGATTAAATGTTCATTGTTGTAGTTTAAAAAAATGCTAGAAAATGTCTACTGAGTTTATCTGGCAGCAGATCATAAACAAGGGAATGTATTTCTCAATATTACTTTGTTAGACGCCTGAAATTGGGCATAACTGAAGTACCAGACACACACATACTGCAGAAGAATAAATAAGCTTACACACTGACCTCAATTAGAACTGGAAATTACTTAGCAGTATTTTTCAGATTAAACCTAAAATATACGAAAATGCCCTGAATTGTTCTGATGGCATGAAAATTTAACTTCTAGCAACACTTATAAATATTCCTCAAGAAATAAGATCATATTTTCCACAATATAGTTGAATAAATTTTGAAATACCCTATCAGACTACAAGAGCTAGGAATTGCAAAGGTCTTAAAATATAGAGTCTAACAATCATACACACACCTAGTGCCAGCTGTAAAAAATTCAAGCAGAGTTTATGATGTGCATGCAGAGTCTGTCAGTGAAACCAGAATCACTCAGCACTAAAACTCAAGACAGAGAAGCAAATTCAGAGTGACCCAGCATGTGATACAGTCAAACAGAGAAACAGACAGTATTTTTCAGATAGGCACACGCTTGCCCTCTGTGAGTTCACAGCTCACCAAACCAGCAAGACTGCTGTTAGCAATGTCTGAGCCCGAGGAAATAACCTGTTCAAACATTCGGGCTGTTCCAGCCCAGGTCCAGGGCTGTGCTTACCACATTCACACAGCCTGGGGGTAGCTCAGAGCACAGGCTGGGGGAACTCATGTCTCTGCGCAAAGCTCTGCTAGCACAGACGCACATAAAGAGGTGTCGCAGAAAGAACTGAGCAAAACAGGAGGGCAATGCAGAGGTCAGGGTGTGAAAGAACCAGTTAGCAGGACTCCATCAGCAAAGCATCATGCACATCCTTTGTTTTTCTGCCATGATCTAAAATTTCTCAGTGCAACAGACTATGACCTTAAGATCTGCCCTATTTTTAGCCATGCCACACTATACAGAATTATCTCAACTTTTAGAAGCTGCAAGAGCAACTAATATGATGGGAATTTTCCCATTAAACATTAAAGCCTTTCTTTACTATAAATAATTTATATTTTAAAATGTTGCATAATACTTTTAGTAAGGAAATTCCACAGCCACAAAGACTTAAAGTTATATTGTAAATGTAGAAGATCCTTTCAATCCAAGTTGCTCAGAGAAATTCCGCTTATAAACTCTTTCATTTAACTGGTGATTCAAATACTAAACTTCCTTATTTTCCTTCTGAGGAATCTCATGTGCAAATGATGACGTAGTATATAAAAATATAGCAATAACAGAAAGGTTATTTTTTTTACTGGGATAAGTACATCTTTGAGAAATCTAAGCGACTCAAATACATATGATTTAAAGGCATATATATTTCATTCTCTTTGCTTTTAAACTCTCTCATCATGTAGTTTCAACTACATATGTGTAGTTCAGTGAGGAACTCCAGAAGGAGAGAATATTTTTCATTTCAAAAACTTGCACAGATCTTTTGTTTCATATACAAAAATTAAACCACAAAATTGCTTAATGGAAGATGGGCAGCTTTCTGACATCCCAGAGGATACAAATCAGCAGTTGCCTGTTTATGTTTCACCTCAGTGTCACTATCATGTGTGACACGTTCTCCTGTGCAGTCTATGCCAGGGAAGAATATCAGCCTACACAAAGAAAAATAAATCTAAAAAATTGCTGAGATCATTTCAATGACTGCTAAGTACTGTTGGCTGTGTTTTCAGTAGCAGTTTGGCTCAGAGTAAGTGGTGTATCATTCAGGACCTCTGACTATGGCCACCAGTACTCCCAGAGTTACTGGCAATAGTTAGCTAGATCCAAGTCATGGCTGTTTGTTTTTTCTTTAAATAGTACTAGTAAAAAGCTATATATACAGTGCAAGTGAAAAAAGGGCTAAAATGGAGCAGTTATCCTTTAGCAAATGTGAACTCTACAAAAGGAAGGGCTCCCAGCTTTCTTTCAAGAAATTGTACATAATGTTTCAAATCTATTTCCTTTAAATGTAGAGAATTACATTTTGCAATTTCTGCTGATAACAGAACTAGAGAGATAAAGGAGAGCTATATGGAACTGCTCACATAATTCAAGATTTTCATAAATAATCCCTCTGTTTGCTATGCAGCTGAATTTTCCTACAAAGTCTGAAAAGAGTTATATTCCTTTTACTGAGCACTGTGGGAAGTTCAAGAAAGCTACACTGGGTGTTATTCTCTATTCAACTCCAGAGGTGTTTACTCTAGATTGTTACTTTAGATCCCTATTATAGATAACCATACAAGAAATTATATATTTTATATATCATAGTGGCTTTTTGTTCCTTTGATGGAATTATTTGATAGAAAAATCTTAGTCTTTGAGACTATTGCTGTTTGTATTGAGTTATTTTGACACAACAAGTTTTTCAGTGTAAACCTTCTTTACTGATAAATGAAGCTTAGCAGTTTGGGATGACATGCCAAGCCCCACTACTCCTGTGCTGTGAGAATCTCCACTGCTCAGCATGAAAAGACTACGGAAGTTCCCACGCATGCACGAAGATACTGTCTTGAATAAAGTCAAACGAGTGAAGTCATATTGCTAAGCAGAACTGCCATTCATCCCATGCTCACCTGGGATACCCCAAGCCAAGGTCCTGAACAGCCAATTTAGGCTGCACTTGAAGCTGCAGCTCCTTCAACAAAGGACAGTGTCCTACCTGCTGCATTGATGCAGGGGTGGATTTTTCTCTCTACCCAGCATTACCACAAATAATGAAACATTAAATAATGTCACTCACCTACAGCACAGGCTCAAACACCAAATTGAAAAAGTAGCTAATCAGTAATACAGCGTGGCACACTTACAAATGAGAGAATTTCAAGGAAGACAAAGCAAGAATGTGGCATATTTGAGATGAGGGTATGAACCAGGCAGGGTGAGCATTTGCAACCTGGCCTTCTGTATCCATACGTTCAGGCCTTTAGTTTTGATGAGAAGTCTTAACACTGGCAAAACTAGCTGGAGCTAAAGAAAGCTTTTTATTGGCAAGTCTGCCTGACCTTAGGAGAAGCAGCAATATTTTTTTTTTCCTAATTTATTACAAATGTTAGTGGGAATTTGAACTCCAAGAATACTTCCTAGGCTGACTCCCTGACAAAAAGGAGATACACACTACAGGTTGACACAAACAACTACCAGTTCACTTAAACAGAAAACTAATTGAATCTGGGCAGAATGTCTAATCTCAAATGAACACAAACAAAGTTCACTGTCCAAATCACAGGGGAAGGAAAGAAAAAACAAAGAAAAGAAAAAAAAAAAGGACGGAGACCACAGAAATCACACCTTCCTGGAGATGGCAAAAGACTTGAGCGGTATATAAGCAAGCAGAGGAGGTGCTCCTGACCAGCAGGAACAGCACATTGGCCAGCAGTTGACAACTAGATCTCACTAGTATCAATGTGGTATCTAATAGAAAGTAAAACACAAAGACAAAAGAACACATAGATGGTGCCAACATAAGGTTTATCATTTAGGGGCCACATCAAGTCTAGTACAAAGAAGGCCACCGATATGGCTTTTGTGCCAAAGGCACGAGACAGGTAATTTCTGTGATTTTTTTTTTTTTTTTAGACATGATTTTCATTACTAAAAAATATGGATATTGCACATTCCATGTAATAAATACAGCTTCAGCTATTTCCTCCCCACTATGCAATCCATTCTTCTTGGAAATTGATATCAAGTAGACTTCCAATGATAACTGAGAGGGAAAAGAATTCACAACAATCACTTTTGCTGATGAATGCCCAACTTATCTTAGAAAACACTATTTCTCCTCCTGTCTGATAGACATTAGTTTCCCAGTGCAGAGAGAGGATCTATCTTGGAAGTGTACAGTGTATAAACCAATTCCTCAAGAAGTGATTTTTAATCAAAGGGAAAAACCCCACATATTTACAGCATTCAGCTGGTTTTGTGGGAGAGTCTGCTTCTTTTCATAGTATAATCTCTGTGAACACATTTAAGCTCTTTACGACAGGAATACATTCTGTCACTTTAAAAATCAATCATTGGCACATGGGTGATGTAAAAACACAGGCAAGCAGTGTGTTGTAATGGAATAAGCAATACTCAGGGGGTGTGCTATTCTGAATTCCCCAGCACTTTGCTAGCATCAGTTCACAAGAGCTTATCTCTTGCCCTGCATTAATCAAGGCCTCTCACACTGACTCTGTAGAGCATACTGATAACAATAATAAAAAAGGTTTGGTGCTTGGTCCCATGTTTGGTGTTGTATTTTTCTGACAGGTATGACACTCTACTTCCTGTGATGGTTGGGGTTAAATAGCCAACAATAGATGCAACTTCCTACACACTGCTAGAACTGTTCAACCATTAAATAAACACTGCTTAGCACGTTTTAAATAAATACTAAAGAATTAGAGAGCACATGGTAGAAACATTAATCTCATAATCCTCCTAGTGTGCCTGCTGTTTATGTGAACACAGACAGGTGGTTCAGGCTGGGGCTGATGGCTGCCATCAGCTCCAGTTTGGAAATACACTCCTAACTTTAAAAAAAGCAATGAATAATCACATTGTGCCTGAAGCTGTTGGATCTGGCCTGGTTGTTCAGAATAGGCTGCAAACTGATGAAGGTGAGATGTGCATAAGACCAGCCTGAATAAATAATAAATAAAAGATGCAGGTATCGGACCCAGAATCTTTTATAAAGAGAATAAGCATCTTTTGTCCTTCTTATCTTCCTGCTTCCACTTTGGAAAGGTGTCAAATACACAACTGACAGCTCTATCCAGCACATCACAAATCAGAAAACGCAATCTCTAAAATTATTTAGGTCTGAATGATTTTATGTTATTAACATATTTTAACCAGAGCTCAAAGGCTATGGTTAAACTCCAGTTAAGCTCCAGAGGTACCGGAGTTCCATTATTTCCAACTAAATAGGAACTGACATCCCTTAGTCTTGTAAATAATAAATTAATTCCTTCCATAAGGAATCTAATTCCACTTCTACCTGTAAACTCTGAAGTATTCAGTTTCTTTTACTTTTGCAGTCAAGACTTCTACAGTAGGACTACTAGATTCTTTTTATTAGTATTTATTTAAAAAAAAATCCCCAAATTAGGTGCTAGTACACTACAGTAAGCTTACTGCATGTGTTAGCCTATTTTTACAGCTGGTTTCTGCTAGCTAGAGCAAATAGTGGTGGTAGAAGCCTCTCAGAGAGTAACTAGGGTAAATGAAAGCACAACTGGTCCTAGATGCAAACCCTTAGTCACTATTAAATCCAGGGGGAAATGGAAAATGAAACCATTACAATTTTTATTTAAGAGGAAAACTATTTCCTTACTCTTACACAACTGCACTTACACTACTCATAACCAGGGCTAAATTTAATTTCTAAATTTCCGATTTTATGATTAATTTCTCTAATCCCTCTCTGTTCTGTTTCTTTGGGTTGTTTTAATCTAGTGGCAGAGGAAAAAAAACAGGAGTGGGATGAAAGGAAAGAAACAGAGGACAACTTATTTAGAGTTCTCTTTCAAACTGAGTTTTAGGATGTGAATGAGATCAGAAAAAAGCAGTGATAGCAAGGGATGTGGTGAAAACTGAGAAGTCAGTGTAAGAGTTCTCTTTTAAGCTATGAAGTCTACAGTCTTTTCTCTTCTTTACTGAATCTAGCGCTGCTTGCTCTGTCCATCAATACTGTTCTTTCAAATCTACAGTCTCTCCTTCAACATGATTTTTCTCAAGCCTTCCACTGTCTTGAATATTTGGGTCAAGCTTTGCATTGCCATTTTTAAAAATCATGCAGCTTTGTCCATCCTATGCCAACTCTCCAAAAGCACATGAAAAAGCCAAAAATTATGAAACCACGTCATTTTACAGAGACAATGAGTCCTTTTTCAGATACAAAGAAAATGAATATTAATGCATTAACAGCATTGTTTTAGAGCAATTCCCCACACCGCACTCTCCCCCCACCTCCCCCAGTGTTATTTCATCCCCAGGAAGTTCTATGTGGAAAATAACGATTCTTGGTTTTTTTGTTTGGGGTTTTTTTTTGGTTGGTTGGGTTTTTTTATCTAGAGTTAACAAGATAACATTTGAATATGATTCTCATAAGAAACAGATTGCTTTATTTTTAGCATAGCACAAGACCAAAACATGAACCAAGTCTTAAGGACTCAAGAATATTCTGTGATTAGCATTCCTTTATTTTGATAAACTAACTACTGCAGCCTGTGTCATAGGACCAAAGAGTGTATGAGCTCAGCAATGGGTGAGTCTGGTCATACAAGTACATTGAAGTTCATTTGTTGCATACAGTAAAAAGCAAATTACATACTCCAGTAGTTTCTCTGTTTCCACCTTCCTTAAGATTCATTAAGTGACTCTAAGACTATTTACTCTTTACAAAGCCTTCCATGTTTTACTGGGATTTACAAAAATACCTACATGACGTGAGAGCACAACTCCCATTGAGTTTTGCAAGAAACTACTTCCAGATTACTTGTACACTTTTGAAAATCCAGCTTCCCAAGCTTAACCGTCCATTCTGTTCCACTCAAATATAGACAAAAGCTTTTGTGCTGTAAATGCTCTGTCTAGGACAATGGGTTTACTAAAGAGAGGGGGAAGGAGGAACTCTGCTAGAATTGAGAATCTGGAAGGTCACCTCACAGGTGAAGGTTGGTTTGGATTGAAGCCTTTATTTGCAAAGACCAATAGTTCCTACATTTTTTTCCTAAAAGGATACTTTGTGTCAAGAAATGCCCAAGAAATTCAACTAAGCCTTCCCAAAAATCACTTGCCTGTGTGAAATAACCCCTAATCTTTCCTAGTTCTCTTTGGCAAAAGTGACTGACTTTGCCAGAAATACTTGGAATAGTATTTTGACCAACAAAAAGGGCTGAAATTTTACTGATGCAACAAATCAGTAAATACACAAGTGCATCCTTGCTTCTAGTTCAGAGTCTGTGATTCTCAGTACTGCTTTGAACCAAATGCTCATTTCTACAATCTGAACGCCTGGGTATTACATGTCTCCTATTTTTTCAAATGCATCCCGAGGGACTCTGAAATAGTTTGAAGCAAAGTCTCTGCTTCAGACTGAACTATTAAACACTTTAACATTTCAAAGTAAATGTAAAAGAAAGTGAGTTTCATGCACATCCACGTGAGCCCTCACTAAGTAATAGAGAGCTCAGACTATTTCAGGAATGACGAGCCATATCTTTTACCCCATTTAAGATTCAGTTTCACTGGTCTAGTAGCAAAATGAGGACTTAAAGTTACTTCAGGAACATGGAAGGAAGATGGGAAAAGCAGATGTGGGTGATATGACAGCATTTGGTTGACCTAGCAGTGTTGACCTAGTGAAGTCCATACTGCTTCTCAGCCTCAATATTAGGGGGAAAAAGAGAAAACCGCAGGCCTCCAGCCTTTATATTGAGCAAGGTGAGCACAGTTTTGCTCTCAATACACAGAGGTCCCTCACCCATCACCTGAAGCATGGTTATGAACATGTTGCATTAAAGAATAGATGCCACCAATTAGCACAAACAAGTCCTAGTTAATTAAAGCAATTTTTTTACTAGTATCATTATCACTACAACAGAAGGAATGACAAGGGATGAAAATGCATAATAATTTGGAAAATATATTGAAACAAATATTTTTCCCATGTCTTTGCCAACCACATTTCAAATGGAATATACTGGAATGCTCTTTGCAGTATATGTGGAAGAGAAGCTTAAGGGATATATATGTGGATAATTACAAATTCATACCTGTTTTCCACAATGAGAACAGCTGGATTTTCATACTATCTACTGCTACTACTGCAACTTCATACTACCAGAAATAATACTGCACGCACAGTAGCATAATCATTGTAATAACTTGAAGTTGGCTATTTCACTAGTACAGGAAATATAAAGATAAATCACTAAAATAAAATAGAACACCATAAATAAAATGCAGTAATTTTTCTTTTTTGTGAGTAGACCGATATAAGACCTACTTCCTTTTTTTTTATTATTTAAAGCAAGAAAGCTAGAGTAAAGAGGCAATGCCACACTCCTGCATGTTAGAAATTCAATACAATGATCATGAAGGAATACTTCCTCTAGAAGCATCTTCACATCTTCATAAGATTTGTTGTATGTTTTCCTGCCCTGTGTACCTCTGACACACCAAGCATTAGCCATTTATGCAAGCAGGATTACATCTTCAACAGGCTAATTTCTTTATCTTGTAGAGCAAGTCACAGTTTCTCCAGTGGAGAAGGAAAGCAAAAAGAGCATTTAAATAAACAAAGCTGGACCAACCTACACACAACCAAACCAACCAACTAAACCAACCAACCAAAAAACCCCAAATAGAACAAAAAACTAAATTAACAAAAAACCCCACCCATACAATCACTAAAATCCAACCCCAAAACATGAAGTAAAAAACCAGCTGCAGAAGCCTGAGAAGCGACACTATACTTGATAGGTTGTAAATATCATTGTTCTGTTACCAAGAAGAAATGAAATCAGCAATGATGCAGCTAGTTACTGGAGCTTGAAAAAGTGGAAGGGAAAGAAAAAACTGGTCCTGCAAAAGAGAAAGACTCCAGGAGATAAAAAGGTAGTCTTCAAATTTAGCTCCTAGATGCTGCTCAGCACTAAACCCTTCAAGGTAGAGAGCTCTACCATCATGGCCTGGCTACTAAGGCTCCAGGATGCCAAGGGAAGGTGTCACTTAGAAAGTAAAAAGCTAAAGAAGCTCAGTTGGGTTGATATATAGATTTGGAAGACAAACTTAAGTTGCCTAGAATATAGCCTGTTTTCTTCTATTCTGAGTGGATATTAGTACAAGTGAAATATTTTACCAAATTAGTCTGAATAGTGAGCTTTACACAAATATTTCTCAAGTGTACAAACAAGCTTTCAACAGACACTTGATTTTCTTAAGTTACATTGTAGATAAAACTAAGTTTGATACAGATTTTCTAAGTGCAAACAATTGTGTGGAGCCTCCTTTATAGCAATTTCTAAGCTTTCCAATTTTGTTGCCCTTTACTTTCAGGACTTGCTTCCTTGGGCTCACCTCAAATTTTAGAAATCAATAGCCAGCATTTTGGGAGTTTTTCAATTCTTTCTTTTCTACAGAAAAGGTTCGGCCTGTAGATGCAATAAGGCAAATAAACCATGATCTTCGTAGACACACAGATAACACTTTAAAGCAACGGTGGTATGTGAAAATGGGAAAAGAAAAAGGAAAATTATCCTTTCCTCATAAGTAACAAACTTTGTAGGCTAAGCTCCTTTATTAAAGTAGCCATTATATAACTACAACTTGCAAATTGGTCATTTCCAATATACATAATTCCTGTATTTTTAGCATCTCTTTATCATCTTGTACTAGCTGAGAGCCTTTCCTGAGTCCCTATCAGACTACAAATGCAGAACAAAATGGACAACGTCTGCCCTAAAGACCTGCCAGCCCAAATAGATACAAGACAACTAGTGGAGAGAAGCCAGGCAGTCAGCATGACAGGCACACCAGTCGCCTGGCTCTTGTCAAGCTTCTCCTAGACACAAAGGATGTATTAAGGACACCTATAATAAACAAGGTGGTGGATGGTTTTGTGTGTCAGTGCAAGTGCTTCCCAAGCTAAAAGGAGGAAGCAAACTGGCATGCTAGCATATGGGGGACAAAATCCTTACGTCAGTGTCTGTCTGAAACAGGACCCCATGGAGCTGTATCACACAGACAATTCACAGACTGGGAAAGGCCTTCAGTGTCACTGACAGAAAAAATAAGCATGTTATACTGATGTGATAGAGAAAGGGAGGGCCATGAGGGAGGTGAGCTGAGAGTAGGCAAAATGTTCAAAGTCACAGGTTAAGAAAAATATTTGGGCAGCAGTTGTGAGTAGATGTGGATTAGAAAATATGTTATCTGCCAACACCAGAAAATAGAATATTGGAATGTGACATGTTATGACTTCTACATTTGCACATGGCTAGCAAAAGTGGTATGGGTAGCAAAAGAGCTCTCATATAAAATCACGTAAGGAGGAAGCAGATGCTGGGATATAAAAAGTAATCAAAACTGAGATGAGATCAAGGTTATAGGCCAACAAGAGTAAAGAGATGATACTGCCCACAGCTTCTAGGAAGGCTGTACCCTGCACTAATGGAAAGGAGATAAAGAGCTCTGCTTTAGCCCCTTTGAAATAACAGCCAATGGCAGGTGAAAATTAAACATTTCCTGTAGACAACATCACTGTTAGAAAGGATACGAAGAAACAACTAACACTGCTATCAATGTGTTAATTGTTTCTTACCAAAATAACTTTTAAAGAAGGACGTTGTAATAGAGGCTACTGATACCTTAACCACTAGCTGGACCATTACTGACATGGGTGGGTAAGCTTTCTCTTGCACTCCTTTTTATGGGGACCAGAGGTGTGTAAAGTGCTTTATACCCACACTTACTTGAACTTAAGATACAATTCCTTCATGTTTTCAGAACACCACAAAATCTCCAAGCTCTTTCTCAAACTGAAGAGGGCAGGGTACAGCATCCTTACAATGCTTTCAAAAGACTCAAGAGCACTGACTACTTCTGTGTGATATGAAGTTAGTCTCAAGGATTGTGATCACAGTCTCTAAAAGCATCGCCCCACTCTGATCCTCAGGAAAACATGGCATTAATTCTGTGACTCCAAATAAACTTGAGAACACCATAAACGTAATTTATCAAACAGTCATAAATACCTCATAAAATCCAGGAGACCTGAGACAGCTAGATAACAGATTTTAAGAGCTGAACAAATTAAACAAATGGCATCCCCACAGACTGTTTTTCTTACACTTTAGGCTTCATCTCTACAAAACACTAAACAAAACACAACCCCAAAAAAAAAAGAAAAAAAAAAGAGGAGGACAAGAGGACACACTTCCTGTGATGCCTTTCAGTTCAGTACAGTTAAGGTTAGTTTAATCAAACTCTCCTTTTGGGAAATATGTGAGGATTACACCGTGTGTAACAATGGATTGAAAAGGGGGAGGCATAAGATGGACAAATGACAGACAGGTTGGATTAATATATTCACAAAGGGAAGTGAACAAGTGCCATTCTATTCTTACCTATCTACAGTTCTGACTCCAGATAATGCCTAATTCCCCTTTATGTGAGCTTAAAAGAAACCTCTCTTCAAAAGCCATATGAAATAAAATGTTCATACAGATTCTACCAAAAGCGCTCGTAATGTCTAGTAAAAAAAACCCCACACATTAAGAGCTTGGGAATTAAACATTAATTTTCAAACACCAAAAGAACAAATCATCATGCTTTTAAACCCACACATTTTTGTGCATCTCTAAACACACACCCACACAGTTCTGTACATACAGGAAATTTTCATTAAATCTGAGCCCATTTGCAGAGCTTGCAATGGTACCACAAACAAAATGAAAGGTATTTTGGAAAGTTCATGAATAATTTAGGAACAACAGAATAAGTTGTCTTAAGTGTCACCAAAGTGCAGTAACATTAATTTTGAAACTGGAAGAAATATTTAAACTAATATTTTAACTAACTACAGCACAAGCCACACTGCCATCCTGAAACCAGATTTGTAGGTTTTTCTGTCTGTACAAGATGGCATTCTAAACATATGAATCTAGGCATTTGTCTTACCATCAGAGGTAATTGCAGATACACATGCTATAACATTTCTGCATTATCTTCCCACACAAAGAGAAAAGATCCTACCCTTTTTCATCATCATTGCAAGACATTTTCAAAGGTACCTTTTCACAGCATGGGGCTAAAGAAGCGACTTTTCACAATGTGCTCGATTCTCTGGAAACAGTTTGAAAATCACAAGTGAGTTTTGGAAAAAATATTTCTTTAATAAAATATTTCATCAGAATAAGAATAGGAAGAAAGGCACTGCATTTCATATACTCCTTTAACAGGGAGAGAGATAAGGTCAACCACAAGCACCATATAAGAGCATAGGCTTTTATGTCCTCCATAGGTATGTTTTTGCTACCAGTTACGGTTTCTTCCTTTTCACTTCATGCACGGCCCAGTATTTTTCCATTTCAAGTGACATATTTGCTCTCTCCTAACTTAACAAGGACTTTTCATACCAGAAGTAATCAAATCTAATTGTTGAGCCAGGCTGACCAGAAATCTCTGCAGTTACGTCTGACGGTAGGACTGCCCACCCTCTCTCACATACTCTCAAACCACACGACCTTCACCAACACAACTGGATATGTACAGAAGAAGAGAATTCACATTGTCTCAATGCCAGGCAGCATGTGTAATATTTACAGGTTTTTATTTCAACACAATTCCTTTGTTAAGGCCACTGTGATTTCTAGTATTAGAGCAGCTATCTGTGTATTCCAAGTTGTATTTGTTCTAATGTCTGGCAGGATACTATATTGAGAAAATATATTTAGGAGCCACTCAATGAATGGCAGAGAATTCAGATACAAGATAAATAATAGGACAACTGTAAGGAAGATCAATAACTTTCCCAGGTGAGACTCACCTAGTACCATCAATTCACATAAGTAAATAAATAGAAATTGTTATCCTTACTGGCATTTAATACCTGTGAAAGAATAAGTCTTGCTTAAGATGGGAAGTGTAACAAATAGATTCATTCTCTATTTTGAAAATTATGGTATACTGTTCTTGGTTGCAATGAAATCTTTAAGGGTCCTAAATTACCTGAGACTGAAAAAATCACTCGAGCTCCACACTACTGAAGCTTTCTGGAAAAAGATGTAAGTCTTTGGGACAAGGCAGGTATATCTCAAAAAAATAAGAGCCTAAGGCATTTATAAATCACAGGGATTTAAGAAACGAACTGACCAATGAAAGCAGGAAGAGGCCTGAGACTCAAACTAGAAGTCCAAAAAGGGTAATTTTATGTTCCCTCGTACATCTAAACTGAACTGACTTTGGAAGTATCTTTTGCTGGGGTGTGGGGAAGGGCTGTTGTGTTTGGGGGTTTTGTCTATAAAATACTTTAGCAACGATAACACTCAAGACAGCAACAAAACTGCTCCACCAGGATGCACAAACCAAGGCCATAGTTTGCAGGACAACAAAGGCAAACTAGTGATTTTAACTCTGCTCTCAGGTACAAAAATCAGCAGTTCCAAACAGTTACAAACACTCATATTGACTGAAAATAACAGGACTGCACAGGTGTAAGTGGTGGGCAATTATACAATGAAAAGTATAATTTAAGCACAGCAACATCATTAAATTTGCAGCACAGCCTGATTTACAGTTCCCAGAGGTACTGTGTAGGGCTGGCAGTTTAGAAAACATACATTGGGACCTGTCACTTGAGAATAATTTATCCAAAAAAAATATCACTGAAATACAGAAATTGAATACTCAGATGTCACAGTTACAGATCCACTGCTCAGTCTTGTGGACTTCCATTCTCTACAGAGAGTACTGATAAGAGGAAAGGCTTGCACATGGGGATGCAAAAAGAGAAGAACAGAAAGTTCCTAACACAGAAATGATGCTTGGATTTGATCAGA
The DNA here is from genome assembly GCA_013396655.1 of Campylorhamphus procurvoides. Taxonomy (NCBI): domain Eukaryota; kingdom Metazoa; phylum Chordata; class Aves; order Passeriformes; family Dendrocolaptidae; genus Campylorhamphus; species Campylorhamphus procurvoides. The sequence continues at coordinate 204,894 of WBMV01006571.1, read as the reverse complement.
TTCAAGAAGTTTAAAGCTAATGTAATATTTCTTCCCAGATGTCTTTAAAGCACGTGGGAGCATTAGAAATGAATGACCTCCCAGCAGCATTGATGAACCAAACTGGCCTTTTCCATACATCTTCAAAACCAATATAGGCTCTATCAAAACTGGTTTCCTCTGTAACAAGAAGAAATCTGAGAGCAACAGTGAGAGCAGAGTGGAACATAAAACACCCTAAGATGACTTAAGCATCATTGCTATAACAGTTTTTGTCATTCTTTATTACCTCTCCAAAGACTGCGGAAGAAGACAAAGCTTTCGGAAAGCAAATCAAAAACAATACCAAGGATAAATTAAATTTTGAATTTACTGCTAGGCATCACCATGAAGCATTAACAATGTACCAAATTGCATTTAAAGTTATGAAGAACATGACCAATCTCCAGTGTTTTTTAAAGAAATTAGACAATAATTTTATTCTAAGTGAGCGTTCCAGAGGGTAAATGACTTCTGCAGTGCAATAAATGGTACAGCAAATTGAGGAGTATATTTTAAAAGTAGGAGCAATTTTCCTTCCATAACCTTCACTTGAAAGAACATTATTGCTATTTTATTAAATGGACTAAATGAAAAATAAATTAGAAGGCATTTTATGGGGTTTAAATACACTTAATATCACAGTAAGATATGTGAATTTAAAGGGCAACTTTCTAAATTATACTGCCTTGGCAGCACAGAATATACAGAACATTTCAAAGAAATAATCAAGCCAACAAGATGGGACATTCACTATTGTTTCCTAAAGGACCCATGAATGATTCAAAGATCTATTCTATCTCTGCTTATGCAACTTATTATTCAAAATTTCACTTCATATAAATCTGCGATTTTGGCAGGTTATCACACCCCTGCTGAAAAAATTGTAGTAAAATCAAATATCTTCAGGACAGGCAGTCTGCAAAATGTATGTGTGGGGGAACCAAAAGGCTGCTGAGCAAGGTTATTTTCTTAATACTAGGGGAGAGATTGAGTTCTCAGAAACTATGGAAGGAGTTTTTGATGCTACAAGATGTTGTACACCATACTACCGGAATAGACAATAATAATACAACATTACTGGAATAGATCTTATATTGAAGCTGCACAAAAAACTTGTGAGGGTTTTTTCATTGTTTGTTTTTGGGGGTTTTTTTTGCCAAGGTTTAGTGGGAATGTCAAAACCAAAGACTAGTTTCCTTGGAAGAACAACACCTGTCATGTTTACATTAAGTTGTAGGTAACTTGGGTATTTATGTTTCCATTAATTTAATTTATTTTCATAATGTCGTTCATAGCTTTATAAAATTGGTCAAAAAGTAAGGTTTAGTGGAGAGACCCAAACCCTAAAAGGAATCTGTTGCCATATGCAGAATGAGAAAAGCCAGTGGTGGAGGGGAAAGCGTTGCCACTGTACAGTACTATTTCTCCTCCCCCTGTACTTGAGGCCCTGAGGATATTCTGTGCAGTTACATGGCTCTAAGTTGACTCTGGAATGATGGCAGAGGTTGATAGCAAAGCTAGGAGCGTTTGGGTGAAGAACTGCACAGCCAGGCACAGTTTGCCTTTAGCATGTGTAAATATGGAGTGCAGTGTCGTGGTGTTTTACTTTCTCACATATCATTCACTCCATTTCTTTCCAAACCTACAGTAACATGTATTCTGTTCCTTTTTTATATGCTGGCAGTTTGAGACTGCCTCTATGCTTCTGTTTATGAATTTTCTTGGCTGAAAGTTTTCATGTGATGCTTTGAGAAGTGGCATAAACGTGAATATTTATTATTTGAGCTACACACAGTGAAAAAGCATATGCAGAACCATTTTCAGAAACACCCATTGCTGATGAAAAGGCTGTAACTCTGACTATTCCTCACATTTTTCCTTGTTGGTGCTATCCCTTTCTTGGTCTCCCTCATCAGGATATTCAGTCTATTTAGGGCATAATCCCAATTTTGGAAAAGCATTCAGATCTTCAGCCTTTTATACAGACTGAAGGCCACCTTTTTTACATACAGAATATTTTCTCAGTATTTGAGTACCAAATTAAAATATTCACAGCTATAAAACCAAGAAACAATCCAACAGCACAACATGCTTAGACTAATTTTAAGGCAAAAGCATGGGTCGACTACTGCTCCTTCCACTTTTCCCCATTATTTTGATTTCACTGTCTAATGCATCCTCAAAAAATAAAAAGTATAACACCTGCTGGGAATAGAGGAGGACTATCACCAAGCAACTCTGTGAAGGCTTCTGTAGCCACCTGGGTATCACTATTTAACACCAGGAAGAAAAAGTTATCACACACGGGCTGAGCTAGAACCCTTTGCTGCAAAGTCAAACAGTACCTTTGGAGAAGGAACAAGGACAGAAAGTGAGACAAACTTTATTAACAGTTCTTTCAACCTAAAACCTCTTGAGATACAATGATATTCAAACAGGCTGACCAAATCTGACAGGAATCTCTTCATCACTTCACAGGCCTATCCCAGGCCTTTTGAGCTAATACATTTGAGGCCCAGATGTTCCTGTGGTTCAATTATAAGTAACATCTAGAATAATTTTAAAACTTTCTCAGACTCCCAGTTCAGAAAAGTGAATGACCAGTAATACTATCAAGACTCAAGGCCACTCTTTTAAATCTATGCTGGGCTAATTGAACCACTTTCCAATTTCAGTGATAGAACCTTCATATGACTCTTCCTTGCAAATTAAATATTGCTCCAAATCTTTCAAAGTTCAGACATAGTCTGTGCTTCACAAAAGTATCTTAAACATGCTTTAAAAACTGTCACAATACTTTCCAAGCTAGGGAATAAATGTGTCAGGAAGAAGACAAATGCTCAATCTTATATCTCTTTTTAAAATATGTGCATTTTTTAAATTGGTATTTGCTTGTTAAAATGTTGAGAAATAATTTTAAGAGTAAGACAAGAAGGCTTGAATATAAATAATTCTTTGCTCATGAATGCAACAAGCTGTCCCCATCCCACTGAACCTCCATGCCAAGGGCAGCTTTCCCTATGCTGAGACAGTTTACAGTGGCAGATGTCTCATCCTTGTTGCTCATATTAGTTTGGCACAGTGAGTAAAGGATGCAGTCAGAGCAGAAAAAAAAATACGACTTTTTAAGACAGTTTTGCAAAGCACAAGTTATTGTTGGTTCGTCTGCTAGATTCTTTTTATTTGTGTGCCCTGCTCTTCTATGCACTCTGTCTTTTTCTCCAATAAATTTCTCTTTGGGATTAAATCTTGTCTATAATTCATAAGAGCTATTAGTTAAGAAATTATGGGCAAACTGAGTGGCACTCACAAAAAATTGATATATTTATTGACACCTGTAAAGAAATACTTTGAAACCACAAAGTGATCTTAAATCATGGTCTTTGTTATGCTCAGCTCTGTAATTTCTCTCTTCTCCTCCTAGTTCTCAGTCCTAACTACTTCACTTCCCTTTTAAAGGTACTAAAAGACCAGACGGCCCATAGGCAAAGGTAGTTAAACACAGAACAGACCATGACAGCTCATTTCTGACTGGGGACCTTTGCTACTATGACAAACCCACATATCACTACCAGCAAAAAAGAAAAAGACCAAAAAAAAAAAATTCACCCCAAAACAACCAACCAACCCCCACAACCAAGCAAGAAACACCTAAACCAACCAACCAAACCCTAAAACCCTTGCTCCTTCGAGATCTAAATGCTTACAGAAAACCTACAAGCTGTAGAAGTTATGTGACTAGCACAGCCGGTGTATTTCTTCAAACACAGATGAATGCAGGTAAACAAATCATATTTTTTTTCACTATTTTATATCAAGTTCTTGAAGCCAAAAATTAACATGTATTCCCATACTAAATGGCAATAATGAAATGTCATGATAGTTTGCCATTTGAATAGAACTGAGAAAAGCTTTCTTGAAAAAAATCTTCACCCAAAATGTACATCCATAGCAAAGTGAAATTTTAAAACGTTCTCCAGAATCTGGGACATGGTCTATCAGGTGTTTATTAAAGTTATTTAGAGGCACAAATGCAGTAACAAATACAGTTCTGTGCTACAACAGTAGCAAGAGGGCTGAGCTGCATCAGAGGAGAGAGTCTGAATATCCTGTAGAAAGAAAATAGCTAGAAATAAGAAATAACCAAGATGTTGCATAGAAGTCATTTGCTTTGTCATTCAATAGCTATGTTTTGAAAACAAAACCCTATTAAAAGATCACATACTCCAGCTTGATTGATGATTTGTCACTTTTTGTTACCCTTTTACTGAGCAGCAGACCAATAAATAGAGAGTGACTTTGAGTGACAGTAAATTCAGAATTTCAAGTAAATTAGAGGAAAATAATCTGTATGGATAGGAGTCAAAATAAATACGCAAGTCTGATATTTTTTACCCTCTTCTCCTGCAAAATCGGGATGTAATTTAATTTTGTAATGACAGCTTTGAACTCAACCATCTGCCTTTTTTTTTTTTTTGCCTCATTTTTTCTTATGTTTCCATGTAGAATATTACACTCATATTCCTAGGAATTAACAGCAAAGACTAGATTTACTGAGTGATGCCTCTCTCCTACAGAACAGTGTCTGAAGATGAAGAAGGGCAGGTCATAGCACCTAGTCAGATGAACCTGTGCTCTCTGCAATGGTGTAAGTCAAAAAAGGAGCTTGGATGTGTATAGATGAGCAAATACTGAGTAGACTTAGGAGGGTCCCAGTATCTCTTCATCTCACACTGAATCCATCTGCCTCTGGACTCATGGGCCTTGCCTGGCTGTTCATACTTCAGAAAAATAGTTGAAGGTTGAAGTAGCATCAAAAGACAACCTCAATCCCTGAGCCTAAAAACACAGGAAAGCATGACATAAAAAGGAGCATCAATCTGTTTCAACGATCTAAAGGAATCATGAAGGAGTGACTTGATTACAGTCTTTAAGAAATACATGAAGCAGAAAAATTTGATAATGGAACAATCACAAATGAATGGCCCAAACCTAAATTAAGATTAATACAGTCCTAAAATAAGGAGGCTATTTTTAACACTGGAGGCAATGAAGCACCTTATCATGGATTGACATCAGCTCTTCAGCATTAGAAACATTCATATTAAGCTTTGTGCTTTCCAAAAAGCACAGATCCATTTGAGCAACAGCTTGTTGAAGAAAGGTCCCTGGTTAGGCGGCAATAATGACTCCTCATAACCTGTAACACTGAACCTAGAGAAATGATGAGGGTATGCAGCAGGAGAAAGAACTGGAGTGAAGGTCTCGACTAATTTACAGTCCTGCACACTGAAACCTCATAGCAGAGCAGATGAGGTAAGATAAATTCAATTTTCAGCAGATAATATGAACAAATTCTTATAGCATCCACGTCCCAGTTGTTTAATTTGAATGCATTTGCAATGCAGTGGCATCCTTCTTACTCAGTTTAAGGAAAAAAACAAAAGGTAGCTTAATTAAATTCTACGAACTCAAGAATTTGAATTGACAAAGAAGGCCAAAACCAACATGTGTTGTCAAGGCAACATGGGCCAAGAACTGCCTTGGATATCTGTTAGACCTGACAGTTAGGTATATTAGGTACCATTTGTAAAGAATACTGATGCATCTAGGTGGAATTTTAATTTATAATGATAAACAAATGCATTGCCTATAAGCAAAGATCAAAATCTAATGTTTTAGAAATGTGATGTAACTTTTAGTTTGATTTTTACTTATGCCAATCAAGTACTATTGAATATAACCCCTGGATGTTGGTGTCAGATTTAACACAACACTTGTAGGGAAGCGCTATCTCTAAGGGCCCAATTTAATTTTTAGCAGTTTAGGGTTTGATAAATGTTGGAAGTGAAGCAAAAATGGAATTCCCTCCAGCAAACTCAGTCAGATAGTTTATTACAGCATTAATAACTCCATCTTTGTCATGTAATTAGAAAGTAAAATGGAGGAGGATATTTGGATAACATACCTTCATGAGCAACTTCATTTCTAGAAAAAACACCAAGAAAAGGTAATACAATACAGGAAAAGGAGGAGGGGCATTACTCTAATTTGTGGCAAGAACTAGAGCAAGGCAGAAATAAATTCAAAGGCACCTAATATACAGAACTACAGACATTTGAAATGCACTTCTGTAGACTGGAAGACAAGATTTAACCCAGACCATTACAATCAGGGGGTGAGGACAGAGCAGGGAAAGGAAAATAAAAGGACAATATTACTGATTAGGACACAATGTTTGCCTCACAGTCCTGAAATACTAACTCTATTTTTCTTGCTGTGGGACATAGCAGTAGTGCTGGACAGCAAATGCTCCTGCTTTTACTAACTGTCCATTGCTAAAACATCTAACTCAAATAAGCACAAAGCAAGAGCTATATAGTTGTTAGAACTGTTTTTCCTCTGTCCCACCTTCCTCTTTACTTTAGAAGAATAGGATGACTAACAAAGAAACTGATATTACTCTCTCTCTCTAGCACTACCCTGTACCAGTTGGTTTGAAACTTAAGAAAAGTCTTGTAGGAATTCAAGAACAGGTGAATAGAATAATTCCCTATATTACTACACAGATTCATCTGTATCCAGATGTTCTTGAACTCCTTCAAATCACAGTTGCTTCTTAAGAGACTACAGATGAAAAGTATTTCCCTAAAGCTTTTCTACTGAAGTTTTTGTTACTTTATGGCTGCAATTATATTTCCCACAGCTGATCTTTGGAGAAACAGTTTGGAGTTTCCATACTACTTCATTAGAAGATGAAGTTTGACAGAATCCTCTTGTATCATAAAGCATATTCAGACCCTACCACATCTGTCATGCAGGTCTGCAAGACATCGTTGCAGTTCCCAGAGACCAGGTCCCCAGCTGGACAGGGAAGGTGCGTTCCTCCATGATCATTGTATATTTTCCCACTACCTTTTACATTTTTACTCACTCAGGGTAAAGTGTCCAATTCTAAAAATGACTAATTTGGCAACCCTGTGGCAGATTCGACCTTGGCTGGCTACCAGGTGTCCACTCAGATGCTCCCTCACTCCCTCTTAGCCAAAGGGCAGGGGGAAAAAGTGTGATTAAAAAGTTTCTGGGCTGAGATAGGGAAGATCACTTAACAGTTACCATCATAGGTAGTAAAGACACAACTTGGGGAGGATTAATTTAATTCATTGCTAATTCAAACTAGACTAGAACAATAAGAAACAAAGACAAAACAAGCCCACAAGACACCTACACCCAATCCATAACATGAAAGCAAAACACCAAAGAAAGCACAGTCTCTGCGTGTCCAACAGCCATAGGTCTGTGATTGATTTTATGTGACATTTGGAGGATCACAAGGTGCCCTATTTCAGCTAAATGACAAAATCCAGAAGATATTTGCTATAATTGCAATGGTCTTGGTCTTCGGCTTTTTTAAAATGGTCAGGCATATAAGCATTGCTAACAACAAATAGCAAAAAGCAATTTCTCTCCTGAACAAACTAGTGAGGAGACAAAGTTTTGGAAACTGGAGTTTCCTGAACTAGCCAAAAAAGGAAAATGTTCCATTCTGTTGGTTCAGCATTTGGGAACACTGGTGACCAGCACCAGTCAGTGAGCAGAAAGGTATATCCATACAGCCAAAAGTTTGAAGGCTAAATATCTCTACTTGAAATAGTTTCACATAGGGTTTTGGGAACAAAAAAACCAAAACAAACAAAACCCACCAAAAATACATATAAGGTGGACAATGGCCTTCCATATAGAGCACTGTGTAAAAAAACATATGGAAACATTATGGAACATAAGTAAGTCACAACCCATTAGAGGAAAAAAAAAACATGTCAAAGTCAACTTGAGAGAGATGATTCACTTCTATGAAGTAAACTGAACCTCTGAAAATTGATACGTTTGTAATTCAAAGTCCAGAGGAATGAATCAGTTATGTTTCTAGCCTGGCCATTAGTTCTTCTCTGTGCTTTTCTTATTGGATTTCATTGCCAATGATATCCATGTAAGAAGCTTCAGTTGTTTTAATAAAGTAGCATTAACATTAATTGCCCTTCCCATGCTACTGAAAGAATATTAAATGACCAAAATAAACTTGAAGTTGAAAGTTAAAAGCATGTAAACTTAGCCAATACTAGTATCACAATACATGAAGGAAAATTATTTATACCAACTATGCTTTTCTTAAAGCCAGGCAGCATCCTAGAATTGCCTTTCATTAACTGAGCACAGTTATCTACAGTATCACGAACACTCCACTTCCATAACTGTGTTTTATGGAACAGAAAACAGGAAAAAAATTAAAACAGAACTGTCTATACAAGAGCAAAGATCTGCTTTGTATATTCATGTCTTTGGTCTGCTCAGCCCATAATCAGTACACATTTATGTCCTAAGACCTCACTTTCAACTTCAAACTACAGCATGTAGATTTTCAAATTGATCCCTAGTTTATGCAAACGATCCCTATGCAAACGATCCCATGGGATACTCACATTGTTGTATTAAATAAATTCTCTAAATTGTTTCTATTTCTTTTAGCATTACTAAATTACATTTGAAACTGTTTGAACATCAGCCCTGAAACCTCATAATACATGTAAAACTGCCAAGTAAAACTAGTCATACAAAAGAATAGCTCTGATATGAAGATGAAGGTAAGCAAAGGAAAAGAGAACCCTTTCCTTTACATCTTTTATCAAGAATATAGAGGGAAGACACTTGAAAAAATCACCCTTTGCTAGTCACATGCGAATGAATACATGAGCATTACATGACAAACTGTTCTGCAGTTTAAGAACTGTGAGAAAAGAAAATTCATTGTATACCCAAGCTCAAACTTCTACTGCCTCCAGCTGTGACCATGAATTAGAATTACTGGTCTTTCCTGCAACAAGGCAAGAAGCAGTCATATTTCATATTATTTTACAATGTTTAATATTTAATGCATATAGAGGGGAAAAAAGAGAAAAGATGTTATCTCCGTCTCATCCCTCTAATAAAATTTTATTTTTGCACTTGTTTTAGCAAAATATATTTTTCGTGCCTGCACTGACCCAATCAATCATCGCTCATGTATGGTCTTGCTTTTCTACTTGCTAATATAACAAGTGGCTATAATAGATAGCCCAAACCATGCATAGTGCTTCAAGCCTGGGATTAACAAGACCATGTATCATAATGCTAAATACCTTTACACTTTATTGATATTTTCTCTTTTGCATCCAGTGAACTATCCTTTTCACTGCAGCTCCATCAGTGAATAAGAACTGTGTATCTTTTTATCTTCTGCACATTATTCAGTCTTCAGAGCATATCCAACATTTCTAGACTTTTGCTGATTTCCTAGTGCATTTCCTGCAAATGTGCAATGTATTATTGTGATGACCACCATCTGATTTATTTTAAATTTTTCTTTTACTAAATAATGCACATACATACTGTATAAGGTATGTTATAACATAGCACATTGGGAGCGCACATTAGGGAGAAATCTGTTAATTACTTTGCTCTGCTTCTGCACATTGGTTCTTGATGAAGCTTTTGGAGAGACCAATTATTTCCTTGGGGCTGAGATGCAAGAAGAGTGAAGAGAGGGAGGGAAGAAGAATGACTGGGAAAGAGAGCTTACCTAAATAACACAAGTCCAGACAGCTGAAATTGCTGAGAGAAGTGAGAGACAGTCAAACCTCAGAGGTGATAGATAAAAGCCTTTATCTGGAGACCCAGAGGAGAACACAAACAGTTCTCTAGCCACAGAACCACTGGGTAAAAACCAAGCCTGAAAGACTGTGGTTGTACTAGAGAAAGAATGTAAAGACTGCAAATGGAGAGAAGTCAGGCAGAGTAAAATTTGTAAACTTTTAACATCAGATTCAGTTTACATTGCTATTTTGAGGGTTTTTTCCTGCTTCCAAATATCAATTGCTATAATTTATACTCAACAGGAGTCTGGCTTCTGGATTTAAAGCTATTTTTATCTTTGTTTTGTTAGTTTTTGGGAACATTTGCTACAGAGAAGAGTTTAGGCATATCCACATGGAAGATATAGCTGACTTAGTCTCACCACACCTACAGAATGCCAAATATTTGTGAGACGTTTTCTATCACATGAAATATGAACCCATGAGCTCTCATCTGAAGACTAAGAAGCTTCATTACCCACACAAAGAGTTGCACTTCTGCTTGCACCCTCTCTCCCAGAGATATGACAACTCTGCCAGGAAGCCTCCTCAAGTCACAACTCTTCCATGTAGAAATTTCAGTCAAGTTTTTAAAATTTATTAGGTATGCTCACTGGAGAGCTAATTTTCTAAAAATGGGTTTGTGTACAATAAGTTTTAATTTCTAAGATGCTTTCCCCTATTCTGTTCAGTTCAGTCTCCATGATGATTTATTGTTATTAAGTAGAACTCCCTGGATCTTTCCTGCAGGCAACGCTTGATCTCTCTCATAATTTCAGCAGTAGTACCAGCTTATTTTGCATAATTAAAAAACTGCTCTAGTTTATCAAGCACTTGGATGAAACTTGAGATTATGTGCTTTTATAGAGAGGTATTCACTAAAACTTTATTTGGGCTTCAAGAAATTCAATCTGAAACATTATTCCCTTAATATTTTGTAAGTATTCCATACTATTTGGTAAACACAGAATCATACAAAGTATACCAAACAGTTCTTGGGTAATTACAGTTGATTTCTTTTTTTCTGTTAAATAATTAAGGTGTTTTTCAATAAAAGGAGAGGTTTATACAAATTCAGAACTACCCTACGTGTGATCTATTTTATAATTTCTCTGAAAGATTAACTAGTGCACTATTTAGATGCTGCCCACATCCATTCATCTTCCAGACAAATCCATGGCAGTTTTTGAAAAAACTTTGGCCTTTTACTTTTTCCTGCCTTCCAGAAGGCTGTTATACCAGAGTTCCTGCAACATGAAAACTTTGAAAAATCAAGGCTATTTATTATTATATAAAAGCTCTCCAAACACCAAAACCCAGTCTAGATACCCACTGCCCACCTAATCCTCTTTCAGTCAGTCTGCTAAGCAGTCGAAAATACCTGCCCAGAAAGAAATAAAATTCAGGAATCAGTCTGTGGAAAAGACAAGGTAGGGAAAACATCTTAGTAGTAGCAACTGGTCACTGTATTATATACTTGTAAGACAAGGTGAGGAAAACCATTACAAGAATGAACAGATTACTGCAGACTCTAGACTAAGATGTCATGATGGGACTGCTTCTTATAGTTTTTCCTAACTAAATACTCCCAAATGGAGTCACTTTCATGTACAGCTTTTATAGAAGGAACTGATGAAACCTCTTATAATTCAAATATTAATCTAATCAAAAATTCCATTAACAAAGAATGTTGGAGTGGTGCTGTATTACAGATTAATCAGAATTCATTACAACTCTCTCCTGTGGTGCTAATGATTCATTGGTCTTTCAGTAGAAAGCTAAGAGATATCTCTAGCAGCTTACAAGAGTTGTCTAAGAAAAAACGTAGCAGCACTTGCTCATTCTGCTAAATGCTAGCAAAAGGTATTCTATCTTACAAGTGAAATACCATACTGAAAAATAAGTATGTTCGTGGCATGTATCAGTGTGGCCACGAACACAAAGGAAAGCTCATGCTTTAATCACTGAACTCTCTCAAAAATTAAGAACTCGCTCAATACCCTCACTAGTCTCACAAAAATCATAATCATAACAGAAATCAGCAAAAAGAAAAGGGGCAGTAGCAAAGTAAATATGTGCAAGTTCAGTTTTTGAGTCCCAGTGCTTAGTTAAATAGTTAGGGAAAGCAACACTGAGCATATATATTTTGCATCTGGGGAGTCTGGGGGGCATGTGAAGTTCTTTTTCTCTGAGGCAATACATATTTGATTGCAGTGGTATGCATTTAATAATTGGAGGCATTTAATGCAAGTTGCAACCCAAACAGTTTTCTGCAATATAATATACAGTTCTTCAAGACATATGTTCTTTGCGCAACAATAGGCAAGAGATGCCCTACAGACTGCCATGATTTTGCCATTTGTTTATTACTTTTTTCATTTTTATTTTTTACTTCGGAAAGTGTCAACCATGCAGTAAAACTAGATACTATTTTATGGCTGATGCTACAGACTTTGGTATGTCTGGGTACTGTTCCAGAGTAGTGGTGACAGAGACACGAGTAAATGTAATTTGATCTTCCCTTAAACACAATACAGCAAAAATAGGATGATAACATAAATCAACACTATATTCCATTTCCAACAAAAAGAATACAGACAACTATTTGTTACATTTCCTTTTTTCTTCTCTATCCACAAATATTTACACTTTAAAATATTATATCAGGCAAGAAAATGCACGTTCTGTAGACTTAACCCAAGGGCAACACGAAATACAGTCAAACACCTAAATTACCGATCTACAGAAGACATAACAGGATACCTGTTTTTTTTATCTTCCATCAGCATACATCTGCCAGTTGCATGGAATGATACAGAAAATACAGTTTTATAGGACATAGTCTGCAGCTACCATATCAAAGTTGAGGCAGTGCTGAAAATGTCACTGAATGAGAAAAGGCCAGATTTTACATTCAGATGATATGTAACACACAGCATGTCCTGTCATATGGAATTCTTTTTCGCTCTCATAAATACAATTCTTATTATGACAGCAATTAACATACAAGCTAAGGAATGAGGGAAGTTATAGATGCTAATGGGGTCTAGCAGAAGAACAGACGTTGGTATGTCTTTCCCAACCCTGAGTTTTCCAGATTTTTGAACCATTTCACTGTATTTCAAGTTGTATGTGAATAAGAGAGGAAAAGAAAGAACAAGGGATATCTTAAGTAAACTGAGTTTAACCTTAAGAAAAGAAGCAGCTGAAAATAACCCACATCAATCTTACATTTAAAAGACAGAATCATACCAAATTAATTTTAATTAAGTTATTCCATTAGCACTGATTTTCTTTGACACTGCGGAGCATGACCTCCTCTACGCTGTGGGTTAGCAGCTAGGCTGAGTTTCCATCATAACAAACTACCTCGCTTAAACTTCATTACATTGTTGCACTAATGGAGTGGAAAGGATAAAGAGAGCATTTTACACATCTTCTGCCAATATCTCTGCCCTCAGAGAGGTATTCTGCTAGTTCACAGGCTCGTATATGCACTAGAAAGATGCTGTTGTCTGCTACAGTAACTTCAACATAAACTTGTATCTTCTGCAGAACTTATTTCTATAATAATATGGCAACAATAAGCACAACTTAGCAGATCACTTTTTGTTCTTCCCTTTGAACTGCTCCATTCTAACCCCCACAAAGCAATTCCTATTCCCCTGCTACCCCATGTTTCTCTCCTTCCTACTCCAAACCTCTTCCCATCCTTGTCTGGAGTTAACATTTTAAAACATTTTGAAGTTAGAATTTAAAAGAATGCAAATATACACGACTTCCATTGTCATCATACAAGACATCCTCAGAGCAGACAGTAGCCTTCACATTGTGCCCTACAGGCAAAAGAAACATTTGTTTGCAGGAGAAAAAGACGTTTCTACTTCAAGTTTCCATATCCAATTTACTGACACCTGAAATGACAAACCAAGAGGAATTCAGAGAAAAGACATGCCCCTTTTTCTTTCAAATAGATTTACCCAAAGCAGAGGCAGCTAATCCAGACACTAAAAGGGTCCATAGATTTTCATAAGATCTCATGGATGAAGACAACACTTCCTGAAGCCTAATAACTAATGTAACATTTTATAGCTCAATCTAAAGGTAGCTGAAGTCTATCACAAGAGATTGCTTTAGACCACTGTAGACCTCCAGAGGTAGTTTCATTTGATCATCTGAATCCTAGGCTTTAAATAGCAAATAAAGCAGTTTTGAAGATACTGCATTCTTAACAGCAGTATCTGAAAGGTAAATTATAGGCAGAACTTTAATATTAAAGCCCTGGAGACTCTTTAAAGCCATTTCTCCTAAGAAATGAGGCAAAACCTCTTGAATTATCAGAGGTGTCAAAATCTGCTTTTGGTAGAAACTCTCCACAGATCATTTCATTAAACCATTTGATCACTGGCTATTAAATAAAAAAGGAAACAATTTTGCAGGAGAGCAGAGAGGGAAAAATAGCTATAATTGAGTATAGCAATTTAAAGTTGCATTCTTCACACATCATTACTGTCATTAGAAACCTACTAATATGCTAGCATAGTCACATGCTAGAACTGAAGAAGAAGGAAAAGAGAATACAGAGTTTGTCTAAAGAACTTCAGCAAAGTTCATTTATTCCCACAACTATCTGAATTGCTTGCTTAGCTTCATATGTGGGAATATTGAAAACAAAAAGGTTTATTGAGTGGTACCAGTTGCCAGGTCTCTATATTTCTCTGTCACTATTTAGTTTGGGATTATTGAAAAAAGTGGAACAAAAATTTAGAATTTTGATTCATCTTTTGCTTGGTACTAATTGTGTCCTACCCTCCTTTTTGAGAACTCGATCCAATTTCAAATAATTCATATTATTTGTACATATATTAAAACATTGAAATGGAATTCATACACTTGAGGCACGACCTTGTTTTCCATTATACAACACTAGGTCTCAGGGGGCAGAGACAAAGCACCAATATGCCTGCTACATTTTCAGTAATAAAAACTGTAGAGACATGAGGGAGAAGAAAAGGAGAATTCAGCTGTGTGCATGAAGGGAAAAGAAAGGTGACTGTCATGCAGAGAAAAGGTGATTACAAATCTGTTAAAATGAATAATGTACAATTACACAAAAGCACATTCAAAGAAGTTTTTCTGTAAGTGAATCTTAAAAACCATATAGAAACTGCATTTTTTTAAGTCTTCAAGAACATAGTTTGCCAGACTGCTTGAGGCTATTGGTCTATCAAACCAGTAAACCAGTGAGAGAGGCTTCAGGGAGTGCATGTACCCAGCCACTTTGGACAATTGTTTTATTGTTTTCTTCTAGTGTTCATTATGCATCCTAAAAGATAGGTTTTGCTTATTTTTTCTTAGTATGTAGATCTGTGTGTGTTACCCAACATAAAAAGAATTATTACAAGTTAATTCTGTTTTGTCCATTTCCATTGCTGCAAAGGACAGGAGAACAAAGGAGATTCTACTAAATGGATGATGATAACTTCTGTCCGCACCAGATTGTTGAGCATAAAGCAAAAGCTCTGTAATGCTTCCCTTGTGCACCAGCACACTCTTACAGTACACTCTTCATAGACTCTGAGACTATTACTTTTTTCAGGTATAAAGACTGAAAGTCCAAGGCAGTTTTAGCAATCATCCATGCTGTAGATCTTACCTATGCACACGTCAGAAAAACTTCTTAATTTTCTATCCCAGGAAACAGGGATCCCGTACTGACTAAATAGATGTACATGATTCCTGGTGTCAGAAACATGTCACTGGACTGCAGTCACACCCAGAGCTTATTAACTCTGAGCATAATATGGAAATCTTCTTAAATTATTTTTTTAAAGTTAAAAAAGAGCTAATAAAAACTCCATTTGTCTAAGCCTAGAATTCACTGCCAGCAGGAAGACAGGGAGTGCTGAAGCTGTGACTCCTGAAACTGCTCTGACAAAGAAGTTTCACAAGAGAGCTGATGCAACAAGCTGCTTTTTACAAAAAAAAAAAAAAAAAAGTAGTTATCAAAGCCCAGTCTGCTGGCCTCCTCCTTACAGTTGTATTTGAACTGGGAACTTGCTTCTTTTTGGCTGGGTCTGTTTTCTCCTAAACTGGTAAACTGAATTGGCTTGCTAAACAAATGAGTGACAAACAGAGAACGTTCACAGGGATTAAAAAGTATGTCATCAGGTGTGGAGGGAGGGAAAGAGGAAGTTGTAGCCTTCCTTGCACATTAAACATCACCATTTCAGTTCCAGCATGCCCAGGCTTGACAGAGATAACAGCAAACCATCTTATCAAGTAATAATCACTTTCTCAAATAGACCTGAGGAATGACAACTGCAAGACCTTACTTAATAACTGGCAGTTTCTGCATTCACCCACACTTGCACAAAGGACTGCCACCAAGTTTAAGGTTATTTTACATCCCTTCTTCGCAATTTTAATCACAGTACAAGCATGTAACAAACTGCTCTGGTCCATTCTGGAAGAGAATCTTAAATATAAATTTTTAACTGATGGATTTTATGACAAAGCTGCATAGCTTGAACACTAGAAATACTGGACTTCAAGATTGTGACCTAGGTGAAGCTGATAATAAAGCTATCATTTATTCCTTCTTAGGTACTGGAAGAGGACAAAAAAACCCTACAGCAATCAATCAATAGAAGCTTTGTGCTTAGAGATATTTTAAAATTCTTACCTGCAAGTCAATTAACAATCATCATGATTAAAGAACCCATCTTGTGTCTTGGCAAAACTTTTTCTGTGGGGAGTTTACTGATCTGCTTGAAGTCCAATGGTGTAACTTTCCACAAGCAAAAGATGCCATTAGAGCATCAAATTCCAACACAGATTCAGTTTCACAGCTGCTGGCCTAAGATATAGGGGCTGTAATGTTACCCTTGCCATTTTTCCACACTTCATGTTTTAAAGACTTCCTGGTCTGTGACACCATTACACTTCCACTACATAATGTACACACCTGGATAGTCCACTCAATCATTTCCCTTAGTCCCGGCTTGCTTTAAATCCATCAGAGAAAAAGAGGACATACTTGCAACAGTCTGGCCTTATTTAGTTATTTCTCACTTTTAGTTCGTAGTTTCTATTTAGTTTGTTAAGACAGACAGATGACAAGCCAGAGAGATAGATATTTTAGTGCCTCTCACCACAGCATCTAATCATCCATCTAAATAGTGTTTGGGGCAGAAAAATGAAATGAAGGTTGTGATGTGAGAAGGATGAGATTGAAACTTCTTGACCTCCAATCCTTTAAGCCAAAGAGTGATGTGTCCTCTAAATTTCAAGCCAAGAAACATAAAAGGAAAAAAATGTGTCCTGCCACCTTGGTCTAATCAGGCGTAGTTAGGTGTTCCTAGCCATCAGCACTTTAGCATACTTGACTAGTGATGTATGAAGTAAGCCACCCTTAGAAATTGGTTTTCTTGCTCTGTGTCCGGAACTAGTGTAACCACAGGCCATAAATACTTAGGATGTTCAATATCCTCTTACTTGTATTTTTTTAGAATGATTTACTCACGTAACCAGGTTAAAATTGCAGCTGTAATTCAGATTGGGGATTGAAAAGCTGTCTGGCTTCAAGGCACTTGGGAGTTATTACCCATTTAGACTACAGGCAGAACAAGCCCTGTAGCCTGATTTGCTGACATTTGTCCAAAAAGGTTTCAGCACTGCTGTGTTAATCGACTGGCCTTGATCTGGGCAGGGAACAGAGCACAGATTTACTCCCCTATTTCACCATAATCTCAAATCCTACTTCCATCCTCTTTTGGACCACTTAAAATCTGTCACCAGAAATAATTATGGATACTGAAATGAAATGGCCCTGTTGATTCTGTTACCCAAAAGGTTCCAAGAACTGTGGTTCACTGAAACTAGCCATTAACAACAAAGTTCAGTAAAATAAAGTTTCTAAGATAACAATCCAGTTTTCAGAGTGCTAGCTGTTGGCCTCAAGATGACTCCAGAACAAACAAAAGATATTGCAATAAAGCTTCAAGCTGTCCTGAAAACAGCCCATCCTAACTTTCAGGCACATCACATCAAGACTGCAATTGCACTGAAATTTTGATAATTTTCAGACTATATTCCAAAAAGTAACCTGTCTCTTTCCCTGACACAGTCCTGTTGCCACAGAGCCAATTTTAAAAGCAGAATTGCTCACACAATTCATGGAAACATAATGGCATAGTACCTGGATTATATCCCCCCATTTCACCTACTGGACTGAGCTTTCCATAATGACACCTAGAAAGTGAATGAAAATACACCTTATTTTCTAAACAGAAAGACAATTTTGATTCTTCACACCTGCAAAATAATATTATTAGCTGAGTTGAAACAGTTAGGACAACAGTCCCAGAAATAGCATATTTAAGGGAGCTGGAAAAATCAAAGGACATTGAGAGTGATTATCCAGCATTAGTTGCTTTCACTCCTGCTTTAAAATTGGATGAACAATAGCCTGTCCCCTTCCTACCAGCGATAACACAGTAGCAACCCAGATGTAGTGAAATTATTTTATAAATACAGGCCTACCAGCTTTGTTCATGGTTCTGTTCTCAACTCAACATGGGTCCCATATGTGACAAAACACTTTTCTAGGCAACCTGTTAATGCAAGTGTGAAAAACTGCAAAATACAGTGAAGAAGGTTAACTTCTCTAGGAGCAAAAGCCAACCTGACACAAAAAAGTTCGCTGAGAGACCCTTTACACCCACTTGCCTGGGTGCTGGAATAGGCATCCTGACAAGCACTTTGGATCTGTATCATTCCTCCTTCTGTCACCACTTCCCTGTTGCTGACAGATGCAATCGGCATTTGCCCAAAAACGCAGATCATTTTTCAACACCATGGACACCATAGACTACACACGTTGTGCAGAACTGGAAAGAATGGGGGCATAATCTACCTTATTTTGCAGAAATATTACTTCTACCTCAGTTTACTTCCCTGATACTGAGCTGGCTAACTGTACAAATTGCAACAGAGGAGGGGAAAGATGATTCCATCAGGAAACGATTTCCAAAATACCCTGTTTAACAGACCTGAGATAGTAAATTTCTGCCAAGCTCTAAAGCTGGTGACTGATATCTCCCTTATGTTAGCACACCTTAGGGAAAGGCATCTGGGAGAATTTTCTCTGCCTCTTTGTAACCTGCTTAATTTACTTACTACCATATCTTAAACCATGATTTCAGAGCTTATCTGCAAGTAACCTACCACTACCCTCTGCCTGAAGGGAAGGTCTGTAGGTCTTCCCAAAGGTTACATTTTTTTCCCTTCATTCTGAATGTAACTGATCAAAGGAGATATTTTAACTCTCTTTAATCAGATATTGGTCAAAGGTCTTTTTGCTGGCTTGTAGGAACTAGGAAGCTGGAGCTCTAAGATCTGCCTACAGTGGAACAGTTAGCTTTAAAATAACAAATTCAAATAACTATGACAGGACATAATGTAGTCCAGCAATATTAATTCAATACCAGGCAGTTCTCTTTCTGTTGAGCTTCATCCTCACATAATCTTTGGTATAAGTATGCTCTGCATACAGTGGGCTAACAGACTTTCACTGTGCAAAAAGAAGGTGAAAAAATGCAACAACTCCTGTCAGCTGAAGAAGGCAATGAACACAGAGGGACAGGACCAAAAGCATGTTGCTGTGCTAGGGCAGTGGGAAAATCCTGCACTGTGGAAAGGGCATGTGTGAGAACAGAAAACTGCAATCTGGGCAAAGCACTAAGAGAAGCACTGCATGGGATCAGAGCTCATCATACTCTGTCCAAAAACCTGGATAAACCTCACAAGACCTACAAATGCAAAAATACCAGCTCAGAGTTGACCGTCTTCTTCTAACATCAGAGGTAGGAAATACAAACATTATTTACAAATCTCCAGCAAACATACAGGTTTTTGTGTTGGACCTAATGGGGCCTCAAGTCATGTTGTGAGAAACACTTGGCTGGGCAGTGTGAGAGAAGCTATAAAGTCTGTATGTGACGATGTGGAGGTTTGGGTTGGCTCCCTGCCAAGCCCAACAGCTGGCCACACGGATTCCCCCCCTCCCAAGAGAGAAGGGCAAAAAAGTACCCAAAAAGACAATTGTAGTAAAAGTATATATAGATATATATATATTCATATATATTACAATTATACACAATCAAACACTATGAACCTACAGAACAAATCCCAGAGCAACCCCAAAAGGGAAAAGGGGGAAAGGGAAATGGGACAAAAACCAAACAAAACAGATACACACACTTGTAAATTCAGGGAAAAGCTCAATAAGTAGCTAATACAATAAAATCTCACCTAACTCCCCTTAAGTGAAGCAGGTCCTTCCCCTCCATGCAGCTGGGACAACAGTTTCTCAGGCAGGCCTCAGCTCACAGAGATAAGAGCTGAGCCGACACAGAGCCCTGATGTCCTCCAAACACATGAAAGGAAGAGAGAGAAAGAGAGGGAGGAAACCTTCCTCCTGTCTTATATACACCTAATTACATGAAGGAATGGTGTGGAATAGTTTCTTAGTTATAACCTGGTTACGAGGGAAGGCCTAGACCGAAATCAAGAAAACTAGATCGCCACAGATAATAAATAGAATATTAAATACTGTGGTAAAACACAAACATTTGCAAGGATTTGGAAAGTGTTTTCAATCACTGAAATACAGAATCAATTTTAGAAAAGAAACAAAACAAACACACACAAAAAATAGAACCACCCACCCCATGACCAATCTCACCAGCTGGAAAGAGCTTTCCACATAGATCACTGATTGCCAAGTTTGCTTTTGCAAGAAAAGTACTGCAGGAATTCAAAGTGTTCAGCATGAGAATGCCTAAAGAACTCTGAATTAATATTGATTATTTCTGTCAGCAGCCAAATTCAAAACTTATCTCATCTCTAACTTCAAGCTCTACCTTTCTGTCCTCTACAGTTGTAGGCATGTAGAGCATCCTACACCTTTGAACCAGATTAGTCACTACACACACAACATATCCATTATAAACAAAGGTATTTTGCTGCATGGTGTTGGGGGGAAAATTCAGCTAGAAATTTACCCCTCAGCACAAGATTTGCTATTCATGCAACTGTAGGAGTTGGGAACTAAGAAGCAATGGTACCACTATGCATTGTCCTTTGATCCAAAAATATGGAACTAAGTTTTTCATTCATCGTAAATTTGACAAGGATATAAAAGTGTTTTATTTACATATATATAGGATATATATGTTATGTATCAAGACTAAGAAGTTTGGCAGAAAATAAACCTCTTGCATTACAGCTGGTCACCAGAGTTCAGAGGGGCTGGGGGTGGCTGGGCTTGATGTCTGATTACAAGAAATTCACAGTCTAGCAGAGTTTAACCTTCCCTGAGCACAGAATCATAAACAGGGCAGTTTTCCATTACTATAGGTCTGGTTGTGTTCAATAAGAACTTGTGTGATCACAGATTCACAAGTAGTGAGATTAACCAATCCAACATTACAGGTCTGGTCATATTTAGTAAGAAACTTGAGATCACAGACTGACTAACAATATAGCTTATTGAAGCAACAGAAAAACTGTTTCAGAATTGCCATTGATAAATGCACTAGTTGTGATAGAGTTCTAACAATAACAATAATATTGTGTTAACCCAGGTACTAAGAGTAATCCTATGAAGAATCTTACAAAGAAGGCACTCCCGCTTGGGAGGAGGGAGACAACAGTAGCATATCAACTCCTATGTCTTTTGGGTCTTCCTCCTAACTAGGTGAAATGTCTATCCTTCTTATATACAGCCCCATCTTATTCTTCTCTTTGTTACATATAGCACGATCTAAGCAGAGAGTTGAGTAATATAGCTATATACATGGTAACATACTTCATTAAGCTTATTAGTATATACAGGGTGTGTTTCTAATTTAAGTGACAGTGAATCAGGCAAAAGTTACTTTTTTGGCCATGGTTTCTCTCAAAGTTTCAATCATGTGACTTTGTTCTTTTTTGTACTGTTTGCCAGAGCCAAACCAGGACAATCCTGTCTCCATAGGACCTCATCCTTCAGCCAACTCATCTTTTCTTGACATCAGCCATGCAGATCTCCATCTGCAAAGATAATGTAGAGGGTACACAAGATAGGGAAGGTATAAGGCTTACTATCCATGGCCTTTCTCCTTGGTTGTCACCCCACAGTTATTACAGCAGCCTCCAATTGCTTCTTACATCTTTTTAATGACAGAAACATACCCAAATAATATCCTAATACACAGGATAGACAAGTAAGTAATTTTACTAATTTATTTGATAGCAAAAGACTATCAAGGTCTTTGATGCTTTACTGGTTGCAAAACAAACTGAAGTCTATATGCAGATTGACAAATAGGAAAGGTAATGAGATTCTACAAGACACCCAGCAGACAGAGTGCTTTACCTTGCTGGCTCTTATACCAGATTGGTTTTTTCCTTTTGAAGAAACTGATTTCTTTGAGTGAGAAGGAAGGAAGTAAAATGACCATTTAACTAGATTAAATGAGCCTTTGCTTTTCCTATTTAGGAATTTCTTTCACTGTGATAATTTGGTTAGCAATACATCTTACAGTCTACATGATATTTGTGCTGTTCTAAATGAATTTTTTTTTTGTTGTAATACCTTCCTTGTTTTCCCAGCCTAAGTAACATAATTAATAAGAGATATACATAAGGGATACAGACAGTACAGGAAAAAAAAAGGCAGAAACAAACTCCCCACTTGTTTATATGGTACATAAACTATAGCTTCTTGATTATATCACATTAAAAAGATTTATTCAATACACAGTACATAGAATTATGCATACTTTTTTCATAAGGAGCTATGCCATTGATTTTCAAAGGCCTAAGTCCCATTCCAGTATCCTCATAGAAAATTTACACAAATTGGAAACCTAAACACCTTACTGAATTCAGATTTTACCATTAAGCTCAGCAAATCTCTATTTGTTATATTGCAATATAAATATATTCTACAGTACAACAGAGTTATCTGAATCATGGCACAGATTTTACTTTTCTTCACGTGGCTGAGAACAGTAAAATGTTTTCCTGTTTGAAACAATAATATAATATTTTTCCTTTATCATTTTCATTTCTTGAGAAAAATGAGCAAGAAAAATAATAATGACAAGAAAAGATACTGTAAAAATAGTTAAGCTTTTAAAGTACCCTCTTGAAAATTTCACTTTTTATACTACATCCCCAAGGAGAGAGATTAGTACTAATTGAGAGTAATATTACTGCACTAATTGCTAGAAAAAATTACATGGCCTTGGTTCGAAACTAAGAGAAACTCACTAACATACACCTCAAACAGAATAGGTACACTCTCAGAAGAGAAACTTTTTGTCTCAAGTCTTTCACATCTACAGTACAGGGTTGTGTCTACCTCTGCCAAACAGAGTGCTCATTCCTATTGTCGTTTTTATACATCAATTCTGTCTTTGCCCTAAATGCACTCAAAAATGTTATTGAATGTATTACCAAAGGTAAACTGAATTTACTGAATTATTTTGACTTAGCCATTGGGCTCAGAGTGCTCATCCTGTCTCTCATGTACCATCAGTGCTCATAATAATATCATCATTCTCCTTTTGGAAGCCACAGACAGAAATGACTTCAGATAAAAATTAAATCCTACTTGGCAGACAGCTGATATTTTTCCACTGGATGTGGTTCTATCTTTGATATTTCCACCTTGTCTGAACATGAGTTGATTTTCTCCTGATTAACACCTGTGTATGGTCCTTCACAAATTATTCCAACCGGATCAAAAAATACTGTTGCTTTCATCTGATAATGCCTTCCATCCAGATTCTGCAAATAATGAATTTTGAAAGGTTTCAGAGATTGACTTCTTTTTAATCTGGTCTGTTCCAACAATCTCACATAAATAATTCTAATGTTGCCTTGTTTTATTATGAGGAAACATGTAAGTCAGTGGACAATCACAGCCATACACATGGCAGAGCCAAGGGTATAAATGGCTAAATAAGCCATAGACATATTTCTTTTCAATCAATTAAATGGCATTTAAAATATTTTTGGTTGGAATTTGGGTTATACAGCACCTATAAAAATGCTATAAAATGTGAATTTCCAAACTTGCATCTTTGCTCCAATGAACAAAATCTTCTATTTTGGAACAGGGCCATCTCTAGCTGGGTTGCAGAAAATGCTGCTATTTATCGTATATTTGGTTATAACTTGTAAAATGAAAGAAATTCCCCACAATGGTATGAAAGGTTCATATGAAATGATAGCAAACAATGATTTGTAAACCAAAACACATCCAAACTCATGAAAAGGACCATGAAGAAATTGCAACTGTTTCACTGGTTTGTGGAAAAACCAGAAAAATACTTAAAACGCCCAACAAAAACCCCTTAACTCATTCTTCCAAGGAAAGAACAGTATGTGATCAAATGAAGAGCCAATGCTGGAAATAAAATAACAGTGATTTTTCTCCTGAGCTTGATTTATAGTCATTCCAGATTCAAATACACATGCTAAAAAAATAAAGAAAGGTGATTTATCTAAGGTGTAGTGATAGATTAGGTCACCGTATAATTCAAGAGAAAAAGAAGCTTCTGATTACTAATTTCACCATATTCAGCAATTACCAACAGCTTGTAAAACCTTTGAAATTGTTTCTGCTGACACTATTCTACCGTCTCTGTCACAAGGAAATTGCATTTTAGTGACTTGACCAAGGCCACGCAAGGAATAGAAGTGGATTACTTCCTCCCTGTTTTGCCTCTATCTAAAGTTAAACTAGCAAAGTAAACCAGAAAATAATACATAAGAAACACTAAGTCCATGTGTAATTTTGTACTCACAAAACACTTAACTGAAAGAAAAGACTACAACACTTTTACAACCAAATTTTGCAATGCACTGTATGACACCCTCTACTTTTCTGAATCTGATGAAAATCTGTTTCTAAGGATGTTTTCATAGCAATGTGGCTGGATATGGAACTTATCAAATAGAAGAAGAAAAGGAAGCACTGTTTCTCCTTAGCATCTTTTCACATAGGTCAAGAAACCATAAACAAAATTTACATGTGCCTCCTCTACCTCTCTGGGGAAAAAAACCCAAAACAAACAAGTAAAATCCAACAAACCCTAAACTTAGTCAAAACTAAAGCACAGTTTCAGCCTCTTTGTATCAGAAAAGCATTATGAGAACAATTCTTTCTCCACATGGTTCACTGCCTACTCCATGCTGTTGAAAGACTTCTCATAAACATTGGCTCTCATCTGTTTTAGGGATACATCACCCTAAATTACCAATAGCGTTTCTCTTGCAGGAATCACAAGAGACTTGGTATGAAACCAGAAACTTGCCTCTAGTTGTAGTTAATGAAAGAAAACCAGGCTTTATACCCTTTGGCTGTGGGACTTTGCAAGGGCACACGAACTGCCAGAATGCTCATTATCCAGTGAAAAGATGATGTACAGAAACACCAGTGCTTTTCTGCTACCTCACTGTGAAATCTGGCATGAACCTCAGCAATATTGAAATTTCCAGTGCCAACACCTACAAAAATAAAGTCTAAATCCTTCTACTAAACAGGTGTGAAGTTCTACAAGTCCTGATACACTCAAAAAAATTCTTTTTACCATAAAAATATGCAAGCAATAAAATGACATAAAACAATAAAAGCAGCTTTTTAACCATTTTGAAGTGTCATAATTTTGCTTGTACACTAGTTTGATGAGCAGAAGTTGAGCTTCTTGCTATACTCAGAGCTGCACCATTAACACAAAAATGTATGACATCTATAAAAGTTAATAGGCATAACGCTAAAAGCTGCCAAGTGTAAGAGCAGAATAAAAATAAAAGCTTTTGCCTTCAGAATCCCTGTAACTGTGAAATCCATACCCACCTAAGCACTGTGCCCTATGTTATTTTGCTCCAAATATAACACTGCCAGAATGTTATTTAAGCAGCGCTGTGAGTGCTTATTACATTTTAAAAACACAGCCACTCTTCAATAGACAAACTAACAAGAAAAACCCCCCACAAAACAGACATTTCACAAAGGGATTTGAAGTCACACACCCAACTGGGAGTGAATAAGTCTTCCCACTCTATTTTAAAGTACTGCTGTTAGCTTGACTAAATGAAGTCTGGCATCATGCATTATCTATATTCATGCTTGCAGACTGATGACAATACCCAATAAAGAAGAAATCCAGTAAGCCCATTAACAAAGGTTTTCTTATTACCATCCTAAATTGTGGAACAGTTGATGTCTGTACTCTGTCAGCTCCGCCAGCAAGATCTGCTGCCTCAGAAGAAGGTATAACTTGCTCTCCAATTGACCTACTCATCTGTATGTAGACATTATCTCACTGGAATATATGGAAAATCAATAACAATAGAAATTGCATTTTATGCATGTTTACCTCATTTCACAATTAAGCCTCAATTGTTCTACATGCCTGTAACAGGGCTTGATGCTGTCTCGGACGAGAAATATAAAACATAAGCCTAAGCCTGTGTTTAATTAAGAAATCTCTGCACTCCAAAATAGATGACTGCAGACTTATAAAATCATCATGAAAACTTATTAGTGCAGATACAAAGAGTCGTTTCCACTTATAATGATTTTAAGAGAAAAGGATGATCTTCCTAACAGAAAACATGACAGTGAGAATAAGCACACACAGAGTAACATCACAAACAAGTATGATGGGGCAGGTTGAGTAGAATTGTACAATTCTCCCAATAAAACAATTGTAGAATTCCCCAATATGTATTAGTGGAGCAGAACATTAGTGGATGGAACATGAGAGTTGATCGTGTGGTCAGACAAAAATATTTTCTATTTCACAACCCTGTTACTAATCCATAAATATCATTCTTCTGGAACCATTAGCAAATTCCCCTCAGATTATTATACTGCAAGCAGAAAATGAAGAAACTGGCTTTTACACATTAGTAAAGCCCAAATAGGAGCTCAAACACAACCTAACCTCATATGGTACAAAAAAAAAAAAAAATACCATTCAGGGATCAGTTTGTCTAAGCTAATACCCATCCACCTATAGATGAAGGTAAATACACTTCTTGATAGTATACAATAACGCTTTACAGACTGCAGGAAGCACAGTTCTTATTCTAGCTAATCACATATGGTGTTGAACAAGATCATCTCAGTTTATCCCTTCAACTAGATTGGCTTTTACTCTTTAATTCCAGAGAGATAGGCAGAGAGTAAAAGTGGTAAAATAGCATTAACTGAGTCAACAAATATGGAAAGTCCAGAGCGTGCAATAAGAACCAGAATTTGGAGGAAAAAGACATGGATCCTTACAGCTGCTTGTGGGGACTTGGCACCGAATGTTCTGCTCAACACTCACAAACAGAAGCTTGGGGAGCAAGCATAGGAAGCCATGTGCAGAAAATACAGGTGTTTCCTAGCAATACTCCCGTGTGCACATCTGCCACTGAATGCTTGTAGACCTGACACAGCTAACTCTACAATGCTTTGGAAGGAGTTCTTGATTTAGCACCACATTGGTTTGATGGTAAAAAACTATCTCCTTCCCAATAATGCCAATTTCAGCAGCATGGTAGTTGAATGCCAGTACTTCTTCATTCCTTCCATTTGTCTGCAAAAATGCCTGTCATAGTTCCTTTCTCACTATAGGGAGAATATTAGGAACCTTTTCAGTTTCCAGCACCTATTTGTACCTTCATATGCTTTCCTTGTGTTGAGAGGTATATGTGTAGCAAGTTGAATGTAGAATCTTCCTACAACCAGACAGAGGAACGAATAAAGTGATGATATGAAAGGAAACAGCAGCTCCTTACATGTAGGAGTACCATGGGGCAAGGAGGTATCATAAAATTTGTCCTCCTAGTCTAAAACTGTTGCACTGGAAGAGTAAGATAACGCAAAGTTGCCTGCAGTTACTTTTAATGACATCCTGAATGTCAGTCACTCAGGGACAGCGGTTATACATCTCAAGCTTTGGGTTCAGCTCTTTCTCAGGAATGTGGGGCTTATTTGTTATGTAAATGCACAGCACAACTACTCAGATGGGAAATTCTCACCTCATACCCTGAAATTCTTTATGGAAATAAATAAATTACTCTTAATCTATGTTCAACTCATCCAAATTAGTTAATAATAAAACTCTTAGTCAGAAAAATAGTTCAAAGCACTACTGATGTACAGTAGATAGGTACATAATGTCTTTATACACATACCAAACACTGCAAAATGTTGCTAAGCCTCCTGTTTGCTGTAATCTCACATTTTATTTATATACATCATGGACTATAAACACATGATCCTATCTTGAACAAACACACAAACAAAAAGCAAGAAATTATTTGGTGACAAGATTATTTGGACATTTTCAAAGACATGGATCTCTCCAGATGTTACAACTTTTTAATAAAGCTTCTGGTTAAGAGCTTCTGCTTGAAACCTTGCAGCATTTGCTTGTAAAAATGTCTCTAAATTACAAAATCTCCTGTAAAACTGTATTTGCACCTAGACAATTTATCAGAGATCTCTTTCATTGTAACTGAGCAGCATCATCTCAGGAGAAAAAAAACTTGTATCACAAATTAAAGAGCCTAACTGCGGCTGCCTTTTGACAAAATATCATATAGGGCTGAGTTGCTTGTTTTCAACCTGATCATGACATCCACTAACGCCATTTTATGAACCAATGGTTCAGACCTGGAATTATTCTTCCATCATAAGTATAAAACCCCTTTTGCATAAGTCTTTACCAATCTCTGCAAGGTATCCTTCAGGCCTCTTGTTGTATGGTTAAATTAAAAGAAAGGCACATTTGAGGTAGAACTGCATCTGTCAACCCTGGAGTAAAATTCCCACGATTGCTTATTTGGGGATTATGTGCTTATTTAGCCACTGGATGCTCTTCCCAGAGCTCCCAGGGCTATGCAGGAGTTGACTGGAGAAAATTTTGTGTTTTGAAGTTACTTAGTGAAGCATTCTGCTCTCCCACTGCAGCATACACAAATGAATTACACACTCTTCAGACTGCTCTTCATCTGAAATCGCTAGTTCATCATATAAAAAGTTATGTGTCATATAGCATAAGAATAAAGAAAGTAAATTTGCTCTCCCTTGATTTTTCTCCTCATATTTTTAAACAGGTAATTGCACTGTATATGCTATAGCAATAGAATTTGCAACAGGCCTTGTTAGTAGAGATATATATGTGTGATATACATGTGTGGTAATGTCTTGCAAAGACAAATATTCTTGGGAGAAAGAAAAAGAGAGTGATAGGCAGAAGAAATTATTGCCAAGCAGCTAGTAAAAATTAAGCAACTTTCAAAACAGACCAGTGACTTAGGAAAACAGCCACAACTGGAGACAACTTTGACTGAAGTTTATTACTAATGTGTCCATAGTAATAATTTTAACAATTGCTAGTCAATGGTATTAGGACTGTTGTACCATCTAATCCCGAATCAATTTTCTCTCCTCCTTCTCTACCTTAATCTAGACTTTAAAAATTATGCAATGGATCTGCATTTTATTAATAAAAAGAATAACAAATAATTTAAAAGCCTAGCAGACAAATTTCTTTTAAGTTTTCTTCTCTAAAGCCAAATACTCAACTCACTACAACAGATAGATAGGTGCACAGGGAGGCCTCTGAGTGCTTTCCTGGCATGCTGCCATTAACTGAACAGCAGATGGTAATTAATAACCTTTATCTAAACAATAATTCATACAGGATCAAACTGCTTACAAATGCTATAGCTTGATGCTGCTGAAATTATTATGATGTAATTTTAAATCAGTGTTTTCAATGAAATCATCCCCTAACCCATTGTGTATTTCACTTTACAACAGGGAGGTAGGAGGTGCAAGGATGTTTGATCTAGTGAGTCACAACACACCTACCTCTTTTTTTTGTGATTCTTATGCCAAGTACATTAGAGATTTAAGCAGACTAAAATTTGTCTAAAAAAGAGAAAGTTACTGAACAAAACGCCAAGTTCCTGCACATTGTACAGAACATCTTCATCAACCTCATATAAGTAATAATGAGTATATTCATAATTTTGGCTTCCAAATGGTAAAAGATACACCAGAAGGACAAAATTAATAAAGAACAAGTATTACTGCAGGAACTGTCTGGAGAGTAATCTTAGGATGATGAAGCCATTTTAGGTCAAAAATTTGGCTATTTTCATATCCATGTTGTAACAGATGTAATCAACTTCACACTAAGAAAATATTGCATTTCAGGAACACTTCAAAAGAATGAGAGAAATTAACAAAACAGTACAAGATGTGTTTTAGGTGCTAGTCTGAAACTATAAATTGAAATGAAGATGCATAAAGAGGCAAGCATACACAAAGCCTCTGTGCGTAGTTCAGTACTAGAACACCAGTCTTGATGACACACACCTTTTTAAGCAATCTTAAATCTACCACCATAAGTAGCATAGAAAAAGCCAACACTCAGCCATATTGAAGAACTGTAAAAATAGTACCTAGTATCTATTTTTTTTTTGGAGTGAATTCTACCTTTGTAATAACAGCTTGATAAAACATGAATGGTACAATTACACACTACAGATAAATAGACTCTTTAGACCAACTTTAATTTGATAAAAGAGATGTTTCTATCTGAGTTTGCACTCCAATAGAAAACTTCACACATTCATGAAAATATTATTCACCTTCCATCTAATTTGGAGAATGCAGATCCTTTTGCTTGATAGACTTGTTCCCATAGGTAAGTTGGAAACACTGTAGCAAAAGGCATAGACCAGCCGTCAGAAATCCCAGAGTGTTCCTGTCTTATCTTTTGTGGTACCTCTCATAACGCACAATCCACACATCTAAAAAATGCTATCTTAGAAGCCCAGATCTTGCAGGTAAACACTGGATTAGGAGAGAAAAAACTCACTATCATAAACTTGATATACTCCCCTTTGATACAGGCTGTTTTTGTTCCTCCATTTGTAAGGTACACAAGTAAAGCTGTAACTTCAACCATTCCCAGTGGCAGAGAAATTAAAGAAAGCATTCAGCAGTGTTTAGCATGCCTTGGTAGGCTCTATTCATCCCTTTAGGTTTTGTTTCTCCTCCTGCAAATATTTGAAATCAAATGAACAGGCAACACTGAGACAGCTGCACAGCTGTAACTCCCAGCTACTTCATGGATGTGTGACAGTTCAATACAGGTGAGCTTTTCACTGGCACACTTGTTGAACGCTTTCCAAGATTTCCCAATGAAGCCATTTCTGAGCATCTTATTATTGCTCTACAACCAATTAAATTATCACGTTCACTCCTGCTGACATTATCTTTCACCTTTGAAAACTCTAAAAATGCAAATTAAATATACATTGTATTAACTGAATAAAACATGAAGCTCTCTTGCCCTCTTACAATAATGCAGAGCAAGGAGCAAAAGGTGAACCAGCCAATAAACTTCAGCATGGCTTCTCTACATTCAAGTTTTAGTTGAAATAAACAGATCTAATTTGTTTGTACAGCTATCGAAAACAACCAGAATGTGATGCCACAGAAAGTGGGTGAATGCAATGGAATGTATTCGATGCTCAGGGATGTCTATCTAATTCTTGGTGCTCAGGTACAGTGCCTTTCCGATCATAGCAATTACCATCCTCTGAAACCTCTCCTCCACCCTCTCTCTGGATTTCTCAATCCTCCAACAACATGCATTATTCTAAATGGCACTCACAGGAGCCTCCAAAACTTGAAAATGGCAAGGGGCACTGGCTCAGTTTGCAGGAAATTTCTCTCTTCTCCTTGGACATCTGCATTGTATTATCATAGCCATGCTTTTATCGATGGATCATGACCATCACACAATGGGCACAGCCCTTCAGAACAGCCCAACTGCTGATGCTGTACTCATAAGAAGGCTGTGCTGCTGGCTGCTGCAAGCAGAGACAGTGGAAAAAAACAGCACTACCATTCATAAAAGGATGTATTTTCTGTATCTGTTTATAGCATTTTCTGGAAACAATCTAATTCACCAACAAGAAATGCTTCCAAATCAGTAAAGCTAAGTGTCTATAATCCAAGAATCCTAAAAGTTAGCCAGGGAAATAATTGCCAGTGTGGAGATTTTCTGCAACACTAAAAATATTACTACTGCAACACTTAAGGAGGGTGACCCGATAACTATAAACCTCTCACTCTGATGCCAACCACACAAAGAGATTAGTGAAAAATTATAGACAATCAGAGAACAGGTACCAAACAGCACCAATGAGCCTGTTAATTGTAAAAGGCTGGATAAAGTGCAAGTACACTTATGCAGAAATATATCACCTATTTTAGAAAATACCTAAATATGCCTTTGTATAAACTGCTAGCTGTCTGAAGAGGCAAGACTGCCTGAAAAGACAGCTATGCCTAGAGCAGCTCCTAGGTAAGCTCACAAGACAGTTTGTCTATAATGAAATCTTACATAAGTTTTTTATTCTGCAGAAAGCTAAATGCTTATCAAAACCTCATGCTGTATAGGTAAAGAACCAAGTAAAACACCCAGACAAAAGAAAGGAAAATTCCACATCAAGGAGCACTAAGAAGTTTGCTTCTGCTCCCTCTGAACCCTCTTCTTCCATCTTCTCCAAACTACACAAATCATTTACACTCATGAAAATACGAAGCAACAAGAAAATCAAAGCAAACTATCCTAAACATGAAAGAATATTTTTTCTATTGTCTCCTACACATTACAGTCTAACTTTGTCTCAGGTAGTCTGAAATTTTGACAGCTTAGCTTCTACCTGTATGAAAATTTATTCTAAAATAGCTGTTCAAAAGATTAAATCAGAAATAGTTATTTCTCTTTTCATTCATATCCTAGCTTTACACAAATTTCTCTGGGTACAAAGTAACCTTCAAGCCGCTTTGGTCCATTGTAGATTTCTTGTTACTAGTCCATATGACTACAGCCCTGTAGATCTGTAATGAGGAGATCTGCCATAGGGAACCCAGCCAAGGATCATGTGCTCCTTCCAAATTTAGTGATGTCCAGAGCACAGCAATCAGAAAAACAAAACTTGATTCAACTACTTTAGAGTCAGCCTGGAAACAGCAAAGGTAAATCCCACAAAACAGACCATTTAAGTTCACACTTAAATATTTCTCACTACGTAATTCCATCCTGAGAGTCAAAATACAAAATTATATAATTGTAATTAAATTATATTAATCTGTAGATAAAGAAACAATTTATGAAATAACCAGACTGCAGACTGAGTGAGCTCTAGGAGACTTTACAAACAAGCTACCTACAAGAAGTAGGTAAACATTTCAAAGTTCACATTCAACCAAGTGTAACATACAACCTGGGAATCATATTTTACTTTTCCAAAGGTCTGATACTTCCAAAACTGCAATCTGTTCTATCAAGATATATATTCCACCTGCCAGATGTAACGACTCTGTGTGACAGATACATCTGCCAAGTGATTTTTATGCCAGGTAAAGCTTTAGGAAATGTCTATTTCAAATGTTCAAGTTGCTGCTACAATGATAGGTTTAATGGAAAAAATTATTGATGCATTTGAAGATGACATCATGCATAGTTTTTTAGGGTTGGTTCCCTATAAGAATTTTATCACAAGTTAATATTCTGTATGTACTCACATCTCTACCCAAAACTATTACTATGGTTTGGGGTTTTGTTTTTCTAATTGCAGTATATTCTTTTCCATTAATACATTGCTAGTTATAATGACCAAGAAGGTACAGACAAAGCCGATTTGAAGATGAACATTTCTCAACTCATGAGAAGTGCATTTCACATTTTTCTAAAGGTTTATTTCATTTTCCATTACAAAAGAACCAGATAAATGCATTTATAGGCCTTGGAATGATAAAATGTACTCTTGCTTGATAAATATTTCCAGCTAGAACAAATGTGGTTAATTTTGCCTAAGTTCTGCTGTGCGTCACCACTGAGGCCCTCAGAGGCTGCAAGTCTTTTTTCTTTCCAAAAAGAAAGCAACAGCACACATTTTTTTGTATGCAAGAATGTTTCTCCAGCTTTTCTGTATTCTTTATAGAATGCAGCTCTCTCCAGGAAATAACTATTTAGTACTAAACTCTTTTGACTTAATTGAAAAGTCTGTTAACCCTTTCAGCAGCCGCACACATTCACCCCAGTACTTTTAAAGTTCTCCAACTGCAAAAACCTGAACAGTAAATGTGTGTAAAGACTTACACTTATCTTTTTAAATCCAAATAGCCATCCTAATTCACCTCAAGAAACAGAGCAATTTGAAAAGCTGAAGGAAGCAACTGTTTCCTAGGCAAGAGAATCTTCATTCATCCTGTAATACTGCAGCTGACTGAAAAATAGACATCTTCTGTGATGCAGAGATCTCAGCAAAAATTGCACTAAAAAAATCTTTTGCTGCAAGTTTTGATGTCTGCTCCTCAAAAACATACAAGCCCTCTTATGTAAGTAATACAAAGATCCTTGCAATGAAACCTGGACTGCTTCTCCAGTGGCACCATATCAACAGTAATGTCTGAAATCTGAGGAGGTTGCAGGGAAGAAGACCCTCATGCCATTTTTATTGTGATCCAGTCAATAAACATCTGTTTTTGCTTACTTGGCTTCCGTATCTCCTAGAAAGCATAAGCCATCATGATCGTTTTGCATTTCTCTTTTCGATAGTTTATCAAAATCTCTAGCATTAACACCACTGCATTTTAACATGCATGATATCATGCTTGTTTGGAAAGGCAGGAACAAATCTTTAAGTATTACTTTTATATTCTTCACTCTGTACCATCCCTGACTATTTTTCCTCCACATCAGTGGTACACTTCAGCTTGTCAATATGTGAGAAAGGAATCTTCTCTGAAAAAATATGACAGCAGTCTGTCTCACTTGCTACATTGGTTGCTTTTTGACAGACCTTTCATAAATTTCCTATATTTCAACTACTTTTATTAAGATCGAACACCCTGTGAAGAATCTAAGTTTGAAATAAATTCTAATGAGCAGCGACACCCACCAAGATCTCACGCAGCAAGGAACATGCAAAACACACAAGTAACCTAATAAAATACCCTAATATAAACTAATATGTTAATGCTATTTTGTTTCTATTTTCAGCCTTGACTTTTAATAAAATCACTTCAACAGACATTGATGAGTCTATGGATTTTTTACACGTAATGTTTTCCAACTTGCTATTGTATAACTGGTCACACTCAAGTTATCACAAAGATTTGTGAAGCCTGATGATTTTAAGCATTAGTAACCATACCGATTTTCAGTGGTAGTTTAGATTCAGGATTTTTTTCCCCCCATAATGCCAGACAAAACTGAGTACTCCTGTCCTAGATTCTTACATAATCATGTCATCAAAAATGACAAAATGACAGATAAAAACAAGCACTTGCAGATATAACCAATGACCACCCAGAAATAACCAACAGGAATATACTGGGCAAGGGGAGAATGGATACATTACAGTCATCCCTTAAAGAAAACTCAAACAGTTCTCTAGAAATTGTTTATGAAGGAAGACACTATAGTTTAACAATACAAGAAGAATTACCATGAAGGAAAACTACACAAATTTCCGCTTGTCATTTTTAAAGGAAATATAAGGTCATTTATCCACAGATATTTCAGAATTTTTTTTCTTTAGTGTTGCAAAATAAATCATTTCTCTAGTTTCAGATAAAGAATCATACAATATTCCAAGTTTGAAGGGATACACAAAGATCATCAAGTCCAACTCCTGAAGGCAATGAAAAGACAATGTAAAGGATCTTAGAACAGTTGGTCCCTGCATTGAATACTATTATGTATGAAAAATAAAAGGGGACAAACTATTAAGTCACTATTAGTGATGGTAATAGGCTCAACTTCACCTCCTGCCTCCTTAAATTCACTTCCCATCAATGCAAGAGAAAAGTACAACTTTGCAGCATGTTCATTCAAAGCTTTTCCTCAAGAATCCATTTTGCAGTAACAAAATATGGTCTATAAAGACACAAAGTGCGTAAGTTGAGAGCAGAGTATAAACACATGGGAAAACAGACTTTAAAGTATCAAGCAGCAAAAAAAAGAGATAACAAAAAATTGGAATTTAAAATTCCCTGACAGAATATACATTTATACTGGACCAACCCTCAAAATCTGACAATTTTTAAACTGACAAATACAGTAAAATAATGAAGTATTTTTTCTTATTAAGTAGAGGCTCCAGAAAATAACTTGAAGTTTAAACACTGAAGCGTATTTAAACAAACTTTAACAATACCCTTAATAATAAGAAAAGAGTGCAAAAAGGATTCTAACACTTTTGGAAGCTGCTGATTTTGGCTGCCCGTTTCCACCTTGAAAGGATTGCCTTTCAAGGAGCATTCCTCAAGAAAACTGCAGAATGGAAATTTGTTGATAGGCTAGACCAAGGAATCAGGTCTTTCAAACTCATCCCAATTGCAGCAGCAACTGACATTCAAGTCCAAAACTCGTCTTTGAGGTACAGTTCATGTCAGAGCTCGAGTATCAGCAGTTGCCAAAGAAGGCTCCAGATACCATGGGCATTCCTCCACTGTCTGTTCTGGCTAGGAATAGAAGCTGATCCAGTATATTCGCTATCTGAGCCCCACGGAGCTTGCACAAGGAACATCTGCTGATTCGTAGAAGTTTCTAGCATTGTCATAAAGTTAGATTGCACATAAAATGAATGTCTGAAGAGCCAAGATCACAGAGAGGAGAAATATGGGTGAACTGGCAAATGTGTTACATGTATCAACCTAGTTTAGGGACTTGATCTGCAAGTTGAACTGAGAAAATCAAGTTACCATCTTGGCATGGCCAAATACACTTAACAGGTACCTTCCAGTTTAAAAAGTGATTTGAGTTTTGAAACTAGTTGTTCTCAAAGGAATGCTAAGATTACAGAATCCATTAAAAACAAGTATCTAAATATATTACTTTTCTTGACAAGTTTATCGATAGAAGCAGTAACAGAGAGGGTAGCCACATTTGTTACATCCACAATGAATTTCTATATGAAAAGAAAGTTCACATTATGTAACACATCCTAGCATGCCAAATTGTTTTTATGGTACTTTATGAAGAATCAGAACCTAACTCAAACAAGACTTACTGACCTAAAAATTCAGCTGACAGAGGGTTTAAGTAGTACTTGGCAAGAATTATGACTGCTTATTCTTTCTTCTGATAAAAAAAACCAACCAACCAAACAAAAAAACCTCTTCACAATAATTTTGATGGTAGTTTTTCAGGCATGAATTCTATACAGAGAGAAAGAAACAAAACAGTGTAAGAAATTCTCCATGGTACACTGTAATACAAACACTAAAATTATTATTTCCTCAAAAAAAAAAAGAAAAAAAGATTCTCAAAAAAATCAACAAATACTGAAAGAGAAGCACGTTTTATGCTTAAATTGTGACTTGAGTGGGACTTAGAGCCATGCAATACCTGTGCATGGGGCTTTCCTGGATGCTGACCTTCTTTGAAAATGTTAATCCCCCAAATAATGAAATTCAATGAAAAAATGTCCCAACTGTAGAATTCCTGGTAATTCTAATATAATGCTGTTATCTGGTATTGAAAGATATAATTTAAGTATTAAGAAAGAAGCAGTTGTTACTAGCAAAGACTAAAAAAATTCTTCCTTCCTGAAATATAGAAAAATGTTTTTCTGGATAGGTTTGGGGTTTTTTCCCACCAAGATAGACAAGTACAACTTTTAATGCCATGTAAACTGTAAATAACATTACTTAAAAATATTTTCTTACATTACAATTTCCAGAGGTTTGTTTTACACTCAGTTATCACTATTCTAAAGCAAGGTACCCGCGTTTGACTAACCCACCTGAGTTAGGTGCTACTTTCTCCTGTGCTGTATAAGTGTCTTTAGACCCTCCTGCTCTCATCACAGGAAGCAGTTTCTACTCTGTGATGCGTGGAACTCAACAAGCCAAGCACACAGTATATCATCTTGGCTCAGCATTTGACCCATCAGTGCCAAATTAAGATGAAGTAAAAAATATATTTAAGAGACAAAATAAAAGAAAGGCAAGATAACCAAGTAAAAGTTGTATTATTCTTTCTATACCAATTTACTCCCTTTTCTTTTCTATTACGAGAGAATTAGGATGAGCAAAGACCTCAGGAAGAAACTAAACTTTCTTGTTTATTAAATAGAACTACTGAGCCTTTTTACAAGTGTCTTGACACGTTTTTTTGTGTGACCTCCCTCTTCAGATTGCACTAGAGAGCACATTAGCTTTTACAACCCATGCAATTTACTTTTTTTTAAACTCCTAGTCTGTCTGAGCAGATTCCATCTTCTCAAATAATTCATCTTCTTTGTTCAAGAAACAGTTTTGGCACCTCTTTTCACTGAAATGGCATTTTAGAAATGCAAAAGTCTCTTCTCACAGGGCAGCTGTTTTTTTGTGGGTTTTTTTTTCCTCCTGTATTTGAACTATTAATTATCATTTGCTTTCAGCTTCTGACATCCAACATTACAGCAAGCTGATCCAACATCTGGCTGCACCTGTAAGAGGGAGCTCCCAACTTCCGTCCTGTGCCCTTAGCAAGGGCTGCCTATCATGGGGCTTGCTGCTGAGCCACAGCTTGGTACTAAAGAGACAACAGTTCTCAAAAAGAAAGTAGCTTCTTGCTTGCTTCCTTTCCTGTACCAGGTCACAAAGGGATAGGTTGAACACAAATTGTTTACCTGTAACATGGAACTGCAATTTCTGAGTACAACTCTCTGGTACTCTGATGACCAAGCCCTTTCATCATGAAACACAGTGTCAGAAGTCAAACCTCTGTAGGCTTTTACTTAGCTGAGTTTTGTGGCCTGGCACTCTGGAAGATTCTTTGTGATTTCAGACTTTTCCAGATATCACTGGGCACAGCCATGACCTCCTGCCACATTTTCTGCTTCCAACAATAACAGAGAAGCTACAGCCACCTGGCACATTTGGACAATCAGACGTGCAGACTGTGAAAATGCTGCTAAGATCTACAAGTTTCTGGAGAAAATACGCCCTTAAAGTAAACAAAATAATGAATACCAGCTGCCAAAGAAAATTAAGTCACTGATTTGGGATTGCTTAAGTATATCCCTGCTCAGGAAAGCCTTTAAGCAGGTGCTTAATTTCCCCATGAAGTTAAGCCCCCTGTGTTAATGCTTTATACCCTTACATAAAAATCCCAAGCCCAAACTCCCTCTTGTATATCAACAGCACATGAAAAGCTCTGCAAGGCTCCCGTGTCTATTCCAGGCTCAGAGTAAATGTTTTCTGATTACCATCAACACTACCTGTTTCATCTCCCCCCTGTGAGTGCTACACTTAGTGGCTGCATCCTTCAGAACAGCTTGGCTCACCTCAATACTCTTTCAGACTACACAACTAAGAATTTCAAAAGATTGGATTTTCAGCAGAGAAATAAGTTTCAGAAGAGCCAGTAATCACAGAAGCTAAAGGCCCACCGATGGTCAAAATGAATGAGCACTAAATCCCACAGCAGACATCCTTTCACAAAGATAACACGAAAGGTTACGGTTTTCTGATATGATTAGTGTTTTAATAAAACTCTTCCTAGTTTCAAAATCTGTCCTTGTAACTGCACTCTTTTGCTCAGATAATTTCTCATAAATTGATATTTAGTCAAAATTACTTGGTAGTGAATAATATAGAGGGTCTAAGTAACAGGGAACCAGGCTAAAATATAATTAATTTCCCCATCTAAAAGAATGACCTTCATAATTCACTTCAGGCTTCACCTCCAGAGTTGTCATGGCTCATTTCCTCATTACCAAAATTAGATTTTAAAACACTACTGTC
The DNA here is from genome assembly GCA_013396655.1 of Campylorhamphus procurvoides. Lineage (NCBI taxonomy): Eukaryota > Metazoa > Chordata > Aves > Passeriformes > Dendrocolaptidae > Campylorhamphus > Campylorhamphus procurvoides. The sequence goes on along the minus strand of WBMV01006571.1, from coordinate 165,321 downwards.
CTCCATAAAGTACACTTTGTCTCTGATTATACAGAGAGAGAGAGAGAGAGGAGAGTGTTTAAAATTATTTGCAGCACATAAATAACCAACTGCCTCAAACACAGATCAGCGTTCTTAGAATACAGTGCTCTAACAAAAACAGCTTGCAAATGAAATAAAATATATTTGAGGAGGAAATGAAGGCTCAAAGGGGAGAATTAAGAAATTAATTAAAATTAAATAGTTATATAGACTTTTAGACACGCACTGATACAGATACATCACAGATACAGATAGATTAAATATGGATCTGTAAGCAGTTGGACCCATATTTGTACCTAAACTGTAAGGTAAAACAAAGACCTGGTGACTTTTGCTTAATTCAGAGAACTTAGTCATGAGAAGCAAAAGCAAAATCTTTAACTGAACACTATTTTACTAGATAATTTGAGAGGACTCCACAGAGCAAAAAAACAGTTGAATGCAGCAATTAATTGCTCGGTAGTTGCCACAGTCTGATGCAGGCTTGCAGGCTGTGAGGCCTGTCTGGGAATATACATGTCTGGCTGGACAGTGATGATTGACTGCTGTAGTGATTTTACTGGACATTACTTTACAAAAAGATGAGAAGAAAATCCAGATAGGGTATCCATTACTTATTTAAGGAGATTACTTTGGGGGACTGATAGCCCAGGGTGTTAGTTAAATAATTGGCATCTAGGAAGATGAAGCATCTCTCATTTATGTTGTCTCTGTGCTTCTGTTTGCTAAAATAGCCCAAAAAGCTTCAGGCACAATGGCTTTAAACGTTTAAATGTACTACTGATACTATTTAATCACATCACAATTTGCATAGTTCTCTTAAAGTAAACCACTAGCAGTGCGTCAGAGTACATTAACATAGCGGAGTGAAGCACTGTATTTAATATATGAAAACACTTATTGGACACTTGTGAACTGCAGTGGAAATACGTCTACTGCAAATCAGAAATGATCCAATCTACATTTAATGTGTAAGTACTGCAGACTATCAGCCTATCTAGCTATTCCTATAGTAATGTAATAAAATTCAGTCCTCACCTTACCATCAAAAGGTATTACACTTGTCCAGTTATTTATTCATTTATTTGAGTCACCTTTTTAAAAGAGGTTAGAGGTTAATAGCCTGTCTCACAGTCATATGTTTAAGCAACATCCTAGGAAAGAAACTCTTTCAAGCTTATTAAAATGCCTGTCCATCACTTGAAAGTGGAAACTCTGATAAAAACTGTCAAAATCTTCCATAAAAATTTAGTTGAGCCAAACTCTGGCAACAGACAATGGCAAATGGCATCAGTGTTATGAAAATCCCTCCTCCTGTTTTCAAGTCATGAGAAAGCAGAAGGGGAAAAAAAAACCACAGAAAGGTAGTGGTAGGTAATGCCAACTCTGAAACACCAATCTTGCTTTGATGTATGACCCTACGTAAACACCTTCAGCCACACCGTTGTGTTGGAATGCTGCAATGCAGCCAAGTAGGACCTGAAGAAAAGTGGTTTCCATAGAAACACTAGTATTCTTTCCTTAAACCACAACAAAGACACACAGTCTTCATAAAGTGTACATTAAGTGGAGTTTTGGTACTCTGAGAGACAACACAGGTAAGAGTCACTGAAAGATGGAAGGATCCTGCCCTAGCCTGCACTGCAGTAAGCCTCTCTCTTGCCCTCTTAGGTTCAGTGATTTGGAAAGCATACATCAGAGAAGGTCCTCCAACTGCCCTAACATCTATCTCTTCATTTTTTTAGATTTGCTATCTACAAATTTACTAAAGACTGTCAAGACTTGCACTTCTGTTCCTCAAACCATGTTTCTCATATTGCTTAAACTACCCTGAAGAAAGCCATTCCTGATGGACACATTTGTTGGGGGTTTTTATTTAAATTTATGTGTATTTGAGGGAACTTTCTGGAGCTGAATAGATTTTTTTTTTCCTTCAAGTATCTGAAAGTCTACTGCAGCTTACAGCTGCCAGCATTTGCTTTCCAACTGGAAACAAAAATAATGGAAGTTGTCTTGCGACTGAAGGAAACATTACTACAGAAAGAATTAGGAACTAGAAAACACTGGAGCTCAAATTCAAAGGCTGGAGAGTGATGGAAGTCTTGCAATTATTGTATCTGCTGTGCCAGTATGAAGTCTTACTGAGACCTCCTTTTACAGCTTGCTTTGGGTAGATTACTTCTAGGCAGAGGAAGGTCACAACAGCTTTGAAACTGTTGCTGAGAACATCTTAAATATGCTTTCTGTTCATCCTAAACTAAGCCGCCATTACATCTCCCTTTCCTAGTTCAATCAGTGCCCTTCTCCCTGATGTTGCCCCATGCAACCACTGTCTTCCCAACTGTCACGATGTTATCACCAGTGTTGCAAGACCTTTTTTATTAAGCTGTCAACACTTCGACTCCCATGGCTCATTTATGCAAATTGGAGATCTGATTGATTTTGTGGGGTTAGCAAGACTTAAATGAGAAGAAAAGCTGTGTGAAAGCATTAGGCTTCTCACCCTGCACTTTGGGAACACAGCAGTGCCACAATTGCCAGTACATTATGTAGATGCACAGAGGACAGGTAATTCAAAAGATCTCCTACCATATCTTCTGAAGTACTCATGATGCAAGCAATTTGCAACTGCAAACATTTCCAACAGTTTCTGATTTTACAATAGAGTTTTATATTGTTATTGATATACTTCTCCCTTAACTTTTCATGGGTCAAATCCTCCTTGAGNCCCCCCCCCCCCCCCCAGTATATCTTTTCCTCATCAAAACCCATTTTATTGGGAAATAAGAAAGCAAATAGGGAATGAAATGGAAGGGCAGTGAAGAAGTGCAACCCTGTAAAGGTCTATCTCAAACTGAACATGTACTGGTTAAGAAACAGCACAAGGAAGTCTGAGAAATTTAATGAAATAAGTGACACAAAGCAAAAGAAAGTTTAGCAGTCCATGAAATCTGTGGATTTAAACAGGTTTTTACAGTGATCAGAGAAATGGGAAAGGGCAATCTTATTACATTCCTCTAGTCCCAAAAGCCAAGGCAGATGTATCCATCGGGTCATAATTTCTGACCATAAAACTTTGCTTGAATAAAATCCTGCATGTGACCTTCATACATATTGCTGCCCTACAAACCTCTCTTACTCTACAGCTGAATCCCATTTAGTTATGACTCACTGCCTTATTTACTTCACTGATCACAATAAGCTTTCAAAAGCCATTACGAAGGCTTGAGTTGGTGTCTGTAAGCACACTCTGGTGACTAACCTGAATGACAAAAAGGTTGGTTTAAAAAAAAAAAAGAAAAATAAGCTTCCAATATATGTGATTGCAATACCAAAATGTGTCAAAAAAGTGAACTTAAAAAAGCATCAGTCAAACCTATTTGTCACATGCTATAGGCAGCCTATAGAAGTAAACATTACGTTACTGAAGAGTTATTATTTAAGATGGGCAAAAAGTCATATTATCAAAAAAAAAGGAGATAGGATAAAGGAGAATGATAAAAATATATCAGCACTAAATGAGAAGAAAATGTGAAAATGTCTGCCATGAGGTTTCAAATATGGCTGATGGATCTCCAAGGACCATACACTTCTTTGAACATAGGTCCTGTCAAGCTCTGACTACACTCCAGATGCTGTGGATGCCTCAAGCACTGAAAACTCCTGCAGAGTTTGCCTCATAACTCCTGGTGTGAAAGTGGATAGCAGCATGAGTGCTGTAGCAACTGTGCTGCCCAAGGAGGCAGAGCAGCCAAAATCCAAGTATTAGCTCTGGTTCAACTTAGCAAAGCTGTCCCTTCCCTCCACTTGCCACAAAAATGCACAGGCATATTTTAAATTAGCCATTCAGCAACTGCATTATCATATTATTAATGATAAATTAAGGATTGCAGGAAATAGCAGGCTTTGAACCATAAAATTTAAGCTTTAAATATTAGCATTTTGAAGTAAGCACAACAATAATAAAAGAGAATTATAAGAACAGGATGATTTTATGATTAACTAGAAAAAAAGTCTTCTATTTATTTCAACCAAATTTCCCAGTGAAAAGAAAAGCGGTCCATTAAAAGGAAATATAGAAACAAGACTTATCAAAAATAATTGCAGTGTAAGTATATGTAGAACTCAAAACCTTTTGAAGGCCTATCCCACCCCTATTTAAATACTGCTGTAAATTGAAGTCTCACAAGAAAGGAAGTAAAGTTTATACTAACATTTATTATTGTCACTAGTATGGATCTGTCATCATAATTCCTTGTTTCATAGTGCTAAATTACTGACTTGCTACCATGCAAAAACTGACTATCCCTGCCTCCTTCAATGCCTATACAAAGAAAGCTTAAATTCCTGCTTTCCCTGTGTGGTACCTAACATGGACACAGCACAAAAAAACAGCCACATGCTTCTTCCTCTCTCAATGACACAATCACACAGATATTTTGAGACATCGCATAGAAGAGTACTTGAAATATTATGAAGTCTTTTGTATTGAAGAAAGGAAGAGAAGAAGGAACATGCCATATTAGACATTTCTGCAGGTGCATGTCATTGTGACATCTCAGCAACTGGGCTGCAGCTTCCACAAAAGCATGAGATGCAGCATTTACATGGCCCAGGTGCCCTTCTCAGCCACTCTCTTCCTCTGTGAACTCTCCCCTGTGTCAGGCTAGAGCTATGCACATCTGGCCATGCACTTGACTGGTCTTCACCCTGACCTACCAACCAGGCTTGCACTGGACTTGCCCCCTTTGCTCACGGGGCCACCTTAGCCTCATCTCATCCCGATGGGTTCCCATGCTACTCCACGATGCTGACATGGAAGCACAAGTCACACAGTAAAAATGTATGCACCATACTCACTGGCAGCTCTTTTGACAGAACATGTACCAAAGGGAAGAATAGTTTCCCTAACAAAGAATTTCACCTCCTATTTCTATGCACTAGAACATGCCTATAAATTGTCCCTGAGGGCCCTTCCACCAATATTATGGGCCATGTCATTCACAGGTCTTCTAGGATAAAACCACTCAGCTTTGCTATAGTATTACCACTCCAATAGGAACTGTTAATGAGATGCCTTAAGGTACAAATGGAAGACATTTAAGGGCACCATCATAATTCATAAAAATAGATTCTGAAGTACTGAACACAGTACTTCAGAGCTGCTGATGCTCTCATATTAGTTATCTTTAAATTCCAAAATCATTATGAAGTTTCTGAGTATTTCTGTTTAAAATATTTGGGAGTTACTTGCTAATTTCACTAACAAAGTGAAATAAAAGAAATAGTGCATTCTGTCCATTAGTGGACCATTATGAAAAATAACTTTAGAAATATTTTCTCTGTACCTAATGTCTTGTATTAAGAGGTCTTTGCTCATGATTTCTTCTTTTTAAAATTCACAATCCTAGGTTAATTTTTCCAACTTTCTCTATTCACAAAGATGGGCAGATTTTAGACAAATTTAGCCCTATTTCAAGTTACTGTTATGGGTCTAATGCTTTAAATTAGCATTTTACCAAGCATTAAAAGCTGTCTTCTTAAAGGCTATTGCGCAGTTTAGATAAGATGAAAAAAGTCAAAACATGAAAAAAATCCAGCTATTTCAAACTAAGACAAAGTAAATATCAAGTTCATATAAAAACAATTTACACGAAGATTAGAATATGATAATAAATGAATAGTATAATTTTTTTTACCATTAGGCTCTGCCTGATAGGAGAGGCCACAGTTTTTATGATCCCAAGAAAAGGGTCACTCTTGCATGATAAAGGCAAGTTTGAGCATTCTGAATGTCATACACACTTAAAAATAATGATATTTAGCCTTTTTCTACTATTTCTATTACAATCAGAAGACAAAAATGGCCTGAATTAACTTTTTTCCTGGTGTTTAGTATAGTGTATTTTTGCGAAGTGTTTATTCAAGGTATAAACAATATAACATAGCAAAAACTACAGTAGTCCCCTTTTTCTGCTATTAACACTTGTAAGAAATACATAAAAGCAGGGAACAAGCAATAGAAAGACACAGAGGGAAGAAGAAGGATATGAAATTGTTGCTAAGTAATTGAAACATTACACTGCAACTTGTATCTGTGTTTAGTTAAAATAAAAGGAAACACAGTCAGTGTGGCAAAACCCAACAAGCCCAACATACAAAATTTCACAGATATATATATGCATAAGACAGAAACCTTTGTTTTTCACTCAAATTATTCCAAACAAAACACAGGGTGCTTAAAAGATATTGAATATGATTCTTGCTAGGCATGCAGCTGTATTTGACCATGTATTTACAGGACAGTTTTTACTGGAAAATACTTTCTTGAGCTCCTCAATATCATAACAGACCTTTCACCCCACCACAGATGGTAATTAAGTTTCTGTCAAACCTCCTCCATTTACATTTCAAACGTTGACTATACCAAGATATTTTCAACAATGACAAAGATAACTTTTGCATAAAATAAGTAATTGAATATTAAAGCATTGGGTCATCAACTCCTTCAGAATGCTCTAATTTACTGGACACTCCTACTTTCTTTAAGTTAGAAGCAAATAAGGCACTTAAAACATCATTTTGTGGAATAATTTGCAAGTACACTACCACAATGATAACAAAAATTAATTACTATGTTTTAGTGTTAATCAATGCTAAGCACAGAACATCAGCTGCGATTATCTATCCTGGATGAACTGGGGAGAAAAAGAATACCAACAGTATAGAAAGTATCTTAAAAAGATTGAGTTCACTTGCTCATTTTCCCATCTGAATTCTCAAACTACCAGACAGTTTCAGTTTCTACATTAGCCTTTTCAGATTGAAAGAGATTGAGTTGATTCCGACTGCAGTACTTTCAAAATCATGCTTCTTCTGCATCAGCAATAGTTCTCATTACACGGGTCTACCACTTTGTAAAATTTTACAGAACAAAAAATTTACTGAATTCTCAAAAACTAAGAATATCATCGGTAAAAAACACTGTCATATAAGCATTAAACCCTTCCTCATTAGCATTGTCTTGTCACTAGTCTATTGACTGGTATCAACCTTTGACCTCAAATATTGGAGCAACTATTCACATATTTCCCTTAAATTTCAAGTGTCAATACAGAGCCACAAAGGATATAGAAAATCATCAAAAGTTTGTTTTCCTGTTAAGAAAAGTCTAACAACATACCTACAACAAGTATCTTTTGCATCTCAGACAGAAGTCAGCGTGTGAGAACAGCAAAGAAATAACAAACATTTACAAACCAAATTCAAATCTGCATTTCTAAGGACTTCTCACAGCTGCCTTTCCAGACAACTGCTCAGTCAAACCAGCGATTTACTAATCCAGCTCAGACGTATTTCAAATATTTCTTTTATCATCTTACCACTATCACAGGATCCCAAAGCAATATTGGTCATCCTTTGTGCAATAATTGGGGAATGGCAAAGGACATACTGAGTATCATATCGAACACAGGAAACTTTCTGAATCATCAGGTTATCTCTAATCCCTCCTAAAAAATCAGTAGCTTTTTCAGTTGCGTGGACTGAAAAGGTCACACACACAACACAACTTATGCTTTTCAACTAAGTGCCATTAATTGCACAAAATTAAACCAAAAAGTATTAGGAAAAAATAATTAGTTTGACAATAAGTTCAAAGTAGCCTGCAAGAGAGGAATGACATCAGCAAAATGACTTCTCTACTATATTTCAACATCCTATACTTACAAAATGGACAAAAGCTGACTTTATAGCTTCAAGTCACTAGACCAACACAAATCAAAGCAGCAAAATTCGAAATTAAATGTAATATTTGATATTTCATAGAAAAGCCAACAAAAAGCACAAATCCTTAAAGCTAGGAAGCTATTTTGCATGTCACTGCAGAAAAGACAGCAGGAAATGTCTTTAGTTGTCCTACCTTCTTGAACCGCCTGAAAAGGATTGTTGCCATCCACAAACGTCACTGAACATGTGATTTTCTCTGTTTGTAAGATTTCATCATTCTGGTTGAGATCAGCAACAGCCATTCGAAAAACTTCCTCATCTTTTTTGGCAGATTCATCAAAAATTGCCCCTGTGGGGGAAACAAAGTAAACAAAAATCACATTGTACCTTTCACATGCAGTATCCCAAAGGATTAATCATAAGCCCTGAAGAAACCTTATGCAAGAACATCATCCCTTCACTCTCTCCTGGAGAGCGGTTACCTCAACCCAGTGGCTACTTCACAATATACAGAATTTCCCTATTTTTACATAATTTAAAACATAAATTGAAGGGAAACACTGATTCCAGCTAAAAATACTGGGGAAAATTAGTTAAGTGCAAATCAAATTATCTGTACAAGAACACTGCTGTTAAGTGAGAGCTAAGTTCCCTTGCAAAGGTGCCATTTGATATACTGACTGCAAGAGGCTAGGATATACATTTAATTTTCTAGTGACAATTAAAAAACAGAATTCAAATGATGTGAGAATAAGCCTAAAATGGTAGCAGTGCTGGGAAAAGGAGGTAGAATTGATGCCCATGATCAATAGAGAGGTTAGCAGCCAATATAAACTATTCCAGATGTAATACCTAGTGGATTTGTAAAACAACGTTGAGTCTGACTCGAAGTCAGTAAGTTAAGTTTAAATGGTTAATTAAAGTAAGTTCTTCCTTTATAAATCTGACAAAAAGTGAGTGTTCTGCCTATTTTTCCACAATAGTTAAGCGGACCATGGTAAACAGAGGACAATTAAATTCAAAAGGAGCCAGAGAGTGAACATGCCCAACCCTCAGATAGCCAATATTTCAGGTATATTGAAAATAACTCCAAGACTAATAGAGCTTTTTTCCTTTCTTTCTTTGAACTATATTGACACTCCAAGCATCACTAATTTCCTATTATTTTGCATTTGCTTCTTGTATGAATTATTTACGCAGAGATGGTTCAAATTACACTGTTACAGTCCTATGAAGAACGCTAGACTCTTTCGAACCTTAAAATCAAAGCTATTATATTTTCAGGCACCTCTAAAGCTTTCATTTCCAGGCAATAGATTAAAGAGACAGAAAAGATGCTACAAAAACAGACTTTTAAAAACTGTGTTTATTCTTGAGTGTCTGTTCTCAGTACAAAACTCAGCTAAGGCAGTGTATGTGTCGAGGCAAAGATAACAGAAAATGCTGATCACTGATGATTTCACCTGAACACCTGCAATCAGTGCTGAAAAGTAGTAAAAAAGATTAATTTACAGGAAATAGCTACTTGAAGATAAATAAACTTCATACACACTGTTTACTTCATCTTTCCCACTGACCTCTGACACTCATCTCCCTGCCAGCACCACTCATCCTACATGAGCGTCATCTCTTCCTACAGTCTGACCGCTTTGACTCCAGCATTTTCCCTCCTGAAGCTGCTACCATCTGGAACAGCTGTTCTTTACCTCTCCACCTCACTCACCTGTCATCTCTGCAAATCTCAGCTGAAAACATTCATTTTCCTCTCTTGTCCCCATTTGAATTTCCCTTGTTTTATTCAGCCTCACAAAGTAAAGCTTGGTATAAGAGATGCTGCAAACTGTCTTCTCCACAAAGACAGCTATTTGTGTGTCCATGTAGTATTTAAGGGTACAAGAGGCTTTTTCCAAGACAAACCTTAAAACATATTTCTAACCTCATGGAACTCAAACCAAAACCACACAGGCTTCATTTTGGAGTTGCATCTATACTGACGATAATCACATTTGAAAGAACGATTTTATAAGGCTACTAAGTATCAAGGGCAAAATTCAGGAAAAAAATTTGAAAAAAAATTAGGATTAATCAAATTCTATCCCTGTAGAGTCATTCTGTAACAAATGCTATATTGAAATGAAATGAACATGCACGGATTTCATGCACACACACAGGGCAGCTGTCGACTGTGTTGAAGAACAGCATGGCAAAACAAAGATCTTCCAGCCAATATTGCAGAGTACAGACTCTTATTCTAAAGATAGGAAATGTCATCTTAAGCATGGCTTGGTCCCTAGAATAATCCAGGTCATTTACTAAGCAGAAGATACAGCAAAGTCTCAGGTATCTAGTTTTTTTTTTCCATGTGTCATCACAAAAATCCCCTTCAGACTCACAGCCTTTCCGCTGGGCAACAGAGGGCTGCTCCCAAGACCAATGTTGGACTGGTGAATGCATTAAGGTTCTCAACAGATGAACCTTCTTAAGAATATTTTCTGTTTCTTTCACACATAGATATTCCTAATAAACTTCTGTGCTTTTTGTCCCATTTCTCAACCTAAAACAAATCCTACCTCTGACAAGATCTGACCATGTAAGGAACTGGACGAGATGAAACCCCATACTGGCTTCACAAATTACACTCTTGCGCACTTTAGTACAATTTCACCACTTATGTTCTGACTACTGCTTACTTAATTTATGGCTCCAAGTTTCAGAGGCCAATTTCAAAACTTCTGCTATAACTAATATTGTACTGATGCTTTAAAGAAACTACCTTACAGAAATGAGACGTTATGCACATTCTGGTGTAGGAACATCTTTAATATAAATACACAAGTGAATTGCAAAAAAAAAAGTTGCAGAAACTCAGGTCTTATATAATAAGTATCTAACTTTGCTACACAAGAAGTCTTTTAAGATATGATCAAGATTACACTGTTCCTTTCAGGAGATGGCAGTGCACAGCAGCACATGCATTACACTTCAAATGGTGATAAGAGAAATTTCATTACATAATTGATGCTCAAAAACTAATTTCAATACCAACAAAATTGAAAAAGTAAAATCAAAAGAAAAAATCCCTGACTCATTTTTAAATTGTTCCTACTCTCATATATATAATTTTATGTCTCTGTTTCAGCTCTTATTTGTGTCTCTAGATTTGAGAGATGGGAGGAAGGGATATTATTTTTCTTTGTGAAGGCATTGTTTGGATTGCGCTAACAGGGCTGGAATATTTTCATTTCACTTTGGTTTCAGGAACTATCGTCTGGTTGATAGGAGTGATCTTTCTAATGTGAAACAGGCATATCAAAGTTTTTACATCTAACACTATACATAACCTTTAAATAAGGTTAACTTTATGTCTCAGGTATGATTTTCTTTTTATTCCTGAGGTCTGAAATCACACTGAAGTTTTTACATGTATTCCTTCAAATGCAGTCATTTAACAAAGTCAAACAGCTCAGATAAAAAAATAAAGGGTATCAGACTTGAAAATTACTTCCATAGTGGGACCTATATGCTCTCATATCCTCACATACAGCTGCAAACGAGAGAACTGCAAATGAGACTGCAAACTTTTTTGGAGCACATGCGTAAAAGGAATCCTTTTTGGCTATAAGAAGAATTGTTACACAAAATAACACAGCTGAGGAGAAAAAAACTTTTTCCTCCAGAGACTGTAAGACACTCGCCCTCTAGAAAAATGATGCAACAACACTACTTAAAAAGGAGGAAAGTCTTCAAAATTATAGAAAAGTAGATGCTGTTCATTTCTCTTCCACCCCCACTGCTCCTCTCAGCTGGAACTGGCCTCACACTAAACATGTCATTTCTAACTATACTCAAGGAGCATTCCCATGATTGCATCAGGAGCCAACATGCTGACACAGCAACTACTCTGCACCAGTTCCCCCTCCTATTTTATTAGCATGTCATTACTTTCAGCTTTATTTCAGAATCTGGATGAGGACAGCACAAACGTAATTCTCTGCTGGCTTTTTAAAAACCCTCAGCACATCAATAATGTCCTGTGGCTTTGCATTTAACTATCTCATTTGCACTCAGCCATGTCACCAGAAATCTGTCAATTTAACTTAATACAGACCAAATCAGACAAATGTTCAGTATGTTCAGATACCAGTAATAGCATTAGAAAAGCTTTTCAAAGATCCCTTGGCCTACTGACCCATACACACAAAAAATAGTATCCAAATTAGATATTATCAGCTATTTCTACAGTGATTTCCGCAGTCTAGTAGAATCAGCCCCAAAAATGAAAAAATGTAAGAGAAATGTGTCATGACTGAAAGGATGAAAAGACATAAACCAATGTTCATCTTTCTATTGACTAAGAAAGAACAAAGCTCACCACTTGCACTGTTTTCAAGTATTATAATTATATTACCTATGAAAGCATGGCATTTCTGGACCTCAATGCCCTATATTAATCTCAGAAAATTAAGTACCTCATTTCAAAGAGGAAAAGTCCATGGATTAAATGCCATTGTGAATTGAGGTCACAGTTCAATTTCAGCATGTTGGATTTTCACTTTCTAACCTTTCACACACACGTAGCTCACCAATAAAAGCCATATACACTTGGCCCAATAAATTCCTAGTTCACAAGTCGAGAAGTGTTTAGAGAGAAAAGAAATTGGTGAAGTATAGGAACTTTTTGGACAACTATCTCATGTTCTCAGCCCTGCTGATTCTATGAAAATACTTCGTCCCATTGATATTGCCAACCTTGTTCCAGTGTCAGAATCCAATGTCACTGTATTTTCTCAACTGCTGCTATTGAATTATTACTTTGAATGACAAACTTTACATAGCTGCTGGGAGAAGGGTGGCCACGCTGTTAATGCTCAGAACTGGAAGCTGAAAGTTTTGACTTTTCATGGCAAATCTCATCTGAGATGTCATTCAAATCCATTGCCACAGGTATAGCTCCTCTGTATGAAATAAGGTTAGGAGACATTAATTTCCGGGGGCCTAAATCAATAGGACTGGTATCTGAGATCCTCAGATACATCGTAGAATAAAATCTCATGGCCTTTCTAGGCCATGTGAGTGTCTGCTTGGGGAAATTTGCATAAAATCCATTCATTTTTAACCATAGTGGCAAACGCCTGGTTATACCACATACTACCACATCTGATTTAATGAATATAGGCAGAGGGACTGGATGCATTTAAGAGAGTGGCTGCACTAATGTAGGAATTTAGAGAGTCACATACAGAGAACTTCCCTTGCACGTGCAGCTCCCATTAACATGCACCATGCACTAATACAACTGGACCCTAAATTTCATTGTGATACACTTAGAGCTTCTGTTAAGTTTCTCTGTTGACTGATAGGCAGTCAAGTACCTGCAATCACATCTTGATTTTGCCAATGAAGCACAAAACAGCATATTTCACCTTTCTCTTTTAAGATGACTAAATTTTAGAAACACTTTAGAAGCAGCACAGTAAGCTTAATTTCATCCTTGCAGCACAAAGGGAGCTGAAATCCTCCAGCTCCTCTGTAACAACAGGAGGCAGTTCCCAGCAGATGTGTCCTCAGCCATCTCGCACGTCACACTGTGGCTGCCAAGCACAGCACAGGGCTTGGTCGCTGAGCCCCCCAGCCCTTGGGGACCACTGCTGGCACACCCGGGGCCAACGTGGGGCTACAGCTCAGGGCAGAGCCAATCCTTTCCATCTGGAATTGTCAGTCTCGTGTGTTTGCTCCCCAGAGGCTCCCTACCCTGCACCACAAGGATCTTGGCACCAGAGTGCATCTAGGTCAAGCTGAAATTTTTGAAAACACTAGTTGTTTGTTCATTTTAATTTTTCAAGACTTTCACAGCTCCCATGATGAGGATGAAAGAGACAGCATGGTAGGCTGAGGAGCTCCTTCTGCAGAGAATGTAATGTCCCCTTGGCATACCAAACTAAAGGTAAGATGTCTCTTTCTCCTTTATATAGCTTTTTTAAAAGCACACTAAAGACATTAAGCAAGACATTAGTACATATCTTTTCCTATTTAGGGAGACACGTAAAAGAAAATTAATCAGCTTAAGAGAATATATTTGCCAACACTAAATCTACACATATGTATGGAAGTTCTGTTTGTGACCTTAAGCAGCACAGATGACACCAGAAAAACTTCACTACAGCTTCTGCATTACCACTGATGCACAACTGCTGCAATAAAAGACTCATCAGGCCTACTGCCATTTTTTTAATGGAACTTTGTAAAAGTCTGCTTCTGATAGAGAAGGGTGAACGTTTTTTCTAAACCACGAGCAATGTCAGTTTCCCTGAGATTAGCTGACCATACATTACATATGCCTGCATATAGGTTGCTGCCATGTCCAATGTGCATTCTTTAAACAATCACAATTGCATCCATTTTTCATGTAATAAAATTTAAAAAAGCAAAATTATTAAATACAATGTCCACATCTAATCAGAACAGGTGGAAAAACCCAAAACCACCCCAAAACACACCTCCCTGCATTATTTTCTAGGGAAGCCACACTCAGTGAGAATCTTGCCATATAGTTCTGCAATCTGGTGGATATATACAATTTATACATTACTGGTATTTAATGAATTAGAAACGATACACTTTTTTGTTGGACACAACAATTAATTCAGAGATTAAGGAGCTGGGCTGAAGAATGAAAGAGTTTTCCCTATTCACACACAAGTTGACCAAATGCTTTGAAGGTACAAACCTAAATTACACCTACGAATAATCTATCTCAAGTCGCACCTTGAAACGATCTTAATACAGTACTACCACGTTTTTACAGCACCACTTACTCAAACCACTGCAGAAGATATCTCTGCTCACTTTGGGAGCTACATCATAAAAATACACAGTCCATTTCTGTTCCTTTCATAAGTACTTAACCCCATTCTCAGTGTAGCTATAGGACTGGAATATCATCTAAGTGATACAGCAACTACTTTCCTTTGTTGCTTTTCATTTTCTAACTTTAAATATTTGAAACAGAGGTGAATGAGGAATTTTACAGTGTTTCAGTCTGGTAAATTGCTCGAGGCAAAGTCTGTCTAAAATATAAAGAAAATCAGAAAAGTGCAGTTATCATCTAAACACAGAAAAGTCTCTCATTTCTTCTGCAGAAGCATGGTTGTTTTTTAATGTTCTAATCTCACAGTAAACCAACCAATACAGTTCAGCTTGGTTTTGAAAACTGATATTTGTTTTAAATTGTTTTACTTGATAAGGGTATCCCACTGTATGACACCTTCTTTTTCTTCTCTGAGTATACCACCAAGTAAGTAATAAAGTGGCTTATTACTTTTAGGCTTTTCTGAACAGATTTACATACAGTGAGAGCCAATGCTTCAGGTATTGTATGTCAGGCCAAGTAATTACAAAGCATACAGAATTTCTGGGAAAGCTGAAACACAAGCCTTGAAGGTACAGGATCAATTGTCTTTGTGCTGCCTTAATTTAACTTTACTACTAAAGGCAGTCTGGTGTCAGTTCTTCTGGACACAATAGGTTCTAGAGTTCTGTTCAGCTCAGGAAATGTTGAAATCTACTGCTCTGTCAGTTTGCAGTATGAGAATGCATATGGGATTTTTTTTTCTGTTTATTTCTACTGCAACATTGTGGATACACATAAGCGTCATTGAGAATTATATTCACATTTGGAAAGAACAGACTAAGATCTTATCCTTACTTACACTGTCTGTTGGGCACATATCCACAAGCATGAGCTCTTTCCAATCATGGCTGAATTATTTTAAGCTCATCTGACAAATATTTCTAATTGTTCTCAAGTTCTAAACCAACATTTCACACTTATATTTAATATAGCAAATGGTACAACTTGTCAAAATCATCTGTTGAGTCTTGTTAATCTCATTTAAATAACAGCTGCCATTCGCCCATCCCTTTCTGTGATATGTTATTGTTGGCTAGAAAGTAGAAGGAAGAGGAGGACAGAGGGAGACAAAGGCAAAACATTGGGGTCCTACCAGGAAATGCATTTCATAGAACCATAGAATACCCTGAGCTGGAAGAGACCCACATGGATCATGAAAGTTCAACTCCTGTCCCTACACAGGACAGCCCCAAGAATCACACCACGTGCCATTTATTCAGGTGCATTTTTTTCTGTGCCACATATAATCAAAGGCATCTTAAAAGGCAATTCTAGAAAATCTCCTGGTAAATAATAAAGTCCCTTCTCAATTGGTCTACATTCCCATTAACTTACATAAACCTCAAGCAGAAAAGGAGTGTATAAACTACTATATCAAAGGAATAACAATTGACATACATCTTGCTTTTCTTTTTTAGAGCCAACTAATTGATTGCACTAATTAGAGCCTCAAAGAATACGTTCCTGCAGATTGAAAAGTACTGCACAAACACCTGTTGTGGCATTGGAGACTGCTAACTACTATTGTAAAGGCAGCAAGGCACAGTATTATCATCATATAAACAATACATTTTATCCACAATGTAACTTTCACAGGATAAGAATTAAGATATCTTCTGTGCACTGCTCCACTATAAACTTGATATGGTGATTAAGTACAGTGATAATATCTTCACATTCATTATGCAACAAATGAGCTGATAATAATGAGAAGCTTTTCAAGGTTTCTATCATATCTATAACTATCAAGTTAGGGTCTAGCTGTGAAAAGCATCTGGTTTGGTAGACATTCTTGCCACATTATTAATATCCCATACAGGAAGTTAATGCGATGATCATAAATCTGCTGAATAGTATCCACATTCTTGAAAAAAAATTAAAAAACAACCTTATAATGTATTTTCAGAGCTTGCTTAAATGCTGGTTTAGAACCACAGCAAACACTGGTTCAATACACTATTTTGTCATTTTTATTAGCCCCTAACTGTTAACGGGAGAACACCTCAAAAGCAGTGTCAACAAGGATGACTGCATTGTAAAAAATCTCCTCAACTGTGGTTAAGCATTTGTCATTGCCTACTGTCTTCCACTCTCATATTTGTTGCTCTGTCTCGATGTGCAATTCTGCTTTGTAATTTTTGAAAGACAAACCGATGCTTTAATTAATCAAATGATGCAGACTGCTAGGTAGAGACGGAAGACTGCTGCCAAACCATTTCTTTATGACATGAAGCAGCTGCAGCACCTTACTCCTCTAGCAGCTGAACTTTGGGGAGAATGAGACTACCAATATGCTAGAGATGTTGTTAATACACAAACATATGCCTATATACACACACACAGAGACATGAAAGTGCAAAGATTACAGTGTGAGATTTTTCTGGAGGCATTCTTCTGCTTTTTCCTTCCTATTTCACTCTGAAATTTCACAAGCCTTTTGCTGCAAACAGTTTTTAATCACTTCATGCAGTACAGCGACCTGGCTTACAGCACTGAAATACAGGGGCTGGCACTAAAGATTGCCAGTGGAAGGACATTACAGTAATAGGAGGTTATTCCTGGAATACCACACAGCATATAACTTCAGCCTTCTACTCACTGTAAAAAAAAA
>WBMV01006571.1:115441-148027 GCA_013396655.1 Campylorhamphus procurvoides | reverse complement strand
AAAAAAAAGACAGCTGAATCAGCATGTCATAGATTCACAGCGCTGGGTTGGAGGGGACCTTTAAGGACCATGGGCAGAGATATCTTTCACTAGATTAGGTTGCTCAAAGCCCCATACAACTCAACCTTCAACATATCCAGTGATGGGGCGTCCACAAGGCCTCTGGGCATCACTGAGAAGGACAGAGAGATACCCATTAAATATACTGCTTTAAAAAAATCTAATACAACATGTGGTGATATGAATTCCATGGCCAAGAATCAAATAAAAGGTAAGAAAGCAGTAATGAGAAACTGCTATGTCCCTGACTGACAACGCAAAGACTCTGAAATTAATCCTTTTCTTAAACAGCTTTTCTATTCTGGTTGAGGAGAGGCATTCTGCAAATTTACACATAAACATGGTATTTGAATGAAAATGAGAGAAACCAAATAAACTGGTCTCAGAGTCATTTAGCCCATTTTCTTGCCAAGGCAGGACAGGATGGTTTCCTTGAGTGCAATTTACATTCCAATTAAAAATTAACACTTTCTCTCTTCCTTCACAGAGGGTAACAAAATCTGTAAGCAATCAGTTTCCAATTTCAACACAAAAACCACATACAAAATGGCACCAAGAAATAGTCACTTGCCAAAAATAGTAAAAATGACATTGTGTCTGCTAACATCTTTCTTATTTATTTCTAGATACAGATTTTGGTGGACTAGTGTTATCCTTAACTATTCTGAAATTTTCTTCTCAAGTATTCAGAACTATGGGCTCAAAGTGCCTTCATAGTCAATGATGTTGAATACTTAAATTCTTTGTAATTTTTATTAGAAGATGGTGCCATAATATCTTTTGTAGTTCAAGTTTGAGAGCGTAAGTTTTACTTTCTCAACTCATAATTTACACACCTGTATAAAAAAATAGACAATATCTATCAGATAAGCTGATTTAAAGTTTCTAGTTCATAAATTTCACCAATAGATTCTGGTAATGGTATTTCCATTTTGGAATGGGTGAAATAAGAATAAGAAAAGCTTAATGTTGTTCTATATGAGACACAATAAAAGATGACCAAAAATTCCTCCTTTCAAATTCCTTCAATTCTCTGCTGCAATTTAACTTCACCCTTTGTTTTAATAACACTACAGTTGTTCAGCAGTATAAAGCTCTGAAAATCATAATGCTGTCACATGAAATGCCTGTGAATTTACATTTCCCAAAGCCTCATTGCAAGTCAATGAAATGTAGTCAAGTTCTGCTAAAGAGTAGTTTCCAGGGTGCAATAAATGATTTAAAAAACCCCAACCAATTACAGACAAGACATGACAGAAGCTCTGTAAGGAATGCTTCTTCCATTGGCTTCCATGTCAACCTCCAGGTCCACAGTTGCTATGAACTTAAAATCATACCAAGATCACAAATGTTTTTGAGAAACTAGCACTGATCTTTGATATTTTTTTTTAAATGAAACTTAGAACTAACATTTGGTTTAAGTTATCATCTGTCAAGAACAACTTATAAAATGCCATATGCAAGAGAATAATTACATGCCCATTTTAGAGACTAGGCAATATTAAGCAGAGGTACATCAACTTGTTCAGACACTCCATAATTAGTTGTCTGTCAAAATTAGAAGAACCTAATAGAAAAAACCTCTGATTATTCAAAGTAACTGTCTTTATTTCAATCATGTAACACATACAATCTTGGAACAATGATATTAAAGTAACACTAAGTACACTATTAATATAGATCCCACTTATTGGAAAATTTCATCAGAAAAGAAGTTTTGTTTGCTTTTTTTTGTTTGGAGACCTTTAGAAGGGGAAGTTGTGAGTTTTGGTTTGTTTTCTTCATTTATTTAGTGCTTCATACCCAGTAACTTAGGCAAATAATTTCTTTTAAATTAAGATGTTACTGAAATTAGGAAAAAATGCCATCTGGAAAGTAGAAAAATAAAATAAAAGATACAATTAAACAAACCAAAAAAATCAATGAAGAAATAATACTGTGTCCTTAACCATACTCAAATTTAAACATGCAATGTAGAGACTGGAACATGGACCAAGAATATTCCAGAAGTCATACTTGCAGAGCAATAAAAATTGTCCTTGATCTCTACTGAAAACTTTTAAGTTTGTGAGGAGCAAACCAAAGGGAGAGAGAAGCATTTTGAAAGCAGCCAGTTGTAGCTAGCAGCTCATTTAAAGAAAGCTTTCCTATTATTTTACAGAAGTGATAAAAAAGAATAAGCAAGGCTCCTACTATAATAAAAAATATGCTTCCTTTTTACCAAAGCACTAATATAATCTAAAATACTTTCTACTACTAACACTTTGGGAACCCAGATCAAGGTTTTGTTTTTCTGTAGTCAGCAGAACAGTACCTGCAAACAACCTGCATTTTATTTTCTGTCATGTTTCATAAGTACCCAAATAATGTATGTAGAGGGAAACCCAGGCAAAGAGAATAACCTTCATACTCTTCTTCTTGTAGTCACTTCTGGTATTAGCAACTCTCTCAGCTCGCTAGTTTAAGAAAAAAAACATTTCTTTTAACTTCCGCCACTTTGAGAAAACAACCTCTGTAATCACTGTACATAGGAAATATGAACATTAAAGGATATTAGAAAATTACTCTACAAATCAGAAGGACTTGTTACATTCAACCCTAGAATCTAAATTCTGCTTTCCTTTGCACTTAAATACTTCAGTGGATATATTTGGTTCCATTTTCCAGTCACTTCTGCCTTAATCAAGTCCTTTTATGGTTTGGGAAAAGATGAGTAAACAGCTCACACTGACTTTGCCTGCAGGACTGTCACATGACCAGACAAAGGTTTAAAATTTGTCTACGGGTTTTAAATGTCATTATTACTGTATCACCTAACTATTACATTTTAATTAATTACTGTATTATTACCAATTAATACAGAACACTTTGAGTCTATTGTGGCACATTTTATCTGGGAAAATGTTAAATTAATTTGTCAAATTACTCCACAAGACTATGCCAGAATTCCTGCTAATATAAATGCTTCTTGCACCCATAACTCCTAGTACTTGACTTCCTAACCAGAGGTTAGTAAAACCCCTGCAAAATTATGCACTGATAGAGGGATTCCCCAGCAGACTGTGCCAAACAACTGGTTTCTTAGAAGATTTTTTTTCAAATCTATTTCTCCTTTTGGCCTCTTTCCAAACAAGAAGAGAATATCTAAATATCCTATATTTAACAGTAATGGAAAAGGCATTTCTAGGAATTAGATCTCAGCGGCAGGCATGACTCCAAAGCTGTAATTTTTAAAAGCGAGTACACCTTTACTGAGGGCATGATTTTCCATGCTAGGTCATCACTGCACAATAATTTACTGTTTATAACAAAGTGGAGTTTACTGTAAGATAGAATTCCTGAGGAAGAGGAAAATTATATGCCCAGGATTTGAGAATTACATACATGTCATGTAACAGAGTATGTATACTAAACTGGCCCTTAACTGAGTACAGCAAGTATTCACATCCAGATCTCTTCTTCCCTATCCTGTGTTCCAGGCAAAATGGAGAGTGAATTCTGTTTTGTGAATGAAATTCCAGTTCCTTCCTCTTTAGGAAAAAAAAAACTTCGACTTCAAAACCAGTTATTAGTCTACACAGAAAAATTATTATTCATTGGATTGACAGGGTAAGCAGAAGGTATTTCCCTGATTCTTGGACTGTGCAGTATTTTCTTTCAGTATTACCCTTCCAGCCTCTAGTCATCCCTGTGAAACATCTCCTGATGGTTTCTTTTACAGGTTGACAAGAAATAAGCCTTGCAAAGCATCTTACACACCACTCGTACACAAGCATTTCCACTTGTCTCTCTCTTTTTTCCTCCTTATACAGATAAAAATTTTCCTCTTTGGTCATAGAAATACAGTGCTAAAACAAGATTCCCTGAAGCATAAGGTAAACTTTACATCAGGCATCATCCTACAGAAATTTGCCATGTTTCAACTTTGAATTACTTTCTGGGCAATGAAATGGCTTCATCAGTGCTACACATTACACCTGCTGCAGAGCACCACGATGCTGCAGTGGTGGCTGGGATGTTTTCATGGGACAGAGTTGAAACTCCTGAGAAGGAATAAAACTGCACAGACATCTTGAGCACTTTTTACAAGTTCTTTGCTAGTGTCCTACATTACAAGAAGAAATACCAGAACCACTCCATTCCACCATATTTTATAAGTAAGGGAGTTCATGCATCTGACTGCTGTAGATTCAGGGCTGTAAATCCCAAAGGACATTCATACTATAGCACTCTGCTTCCCACAACTCAGGCAAGAGCCAGGTTTGAAAGCACACCTTTGTCATCAGCTATGCTTACAGAAGGCAAGATACATTCTGGCTGAAGATTCAGCTTTCTTCTTTGGTTGTCACAAAAAAAACCCAAAAAACAAACAAACCAAGACACACACATGCAGTCACATTTGTGTTTCTAATCTAAGCCCCAGTAACTGATACAAGTTTGATGCCTGGATTATTTTTTGACCTGTTGATTACATAAAGCTGACTACTCCACCTTAGACAAACTGGTTTTGGAATAATGACCTATTCTCAAGAGCTTTTAGTTTCTGTTTCTGCTTATCTTATTTCTCTGTGTCTGAATACAGGCAAAAAACTGGGAAGGTAACTACTACTCAAGCTTGAGGTTATATTGCTTACCAGATTTTGCTTCTCTAATTAATTTTAAAAAATCCCTCAATACTATTTTATATAAGGTGGAAGAGGAGTCTCCTATCTATGCAGGGTATGTAAATAAAAACTTTACTGTAAAAGATCACATTGTTATATTTACAGTCTACAATAAACCATCCTGCAATATGAAGTTCGTGGTACTTTTGATTAAAAAATTAAAATGCATATACAAGCTCACAGAAGGGGAACACTGCATAGAATTATCATCTCATGCATATGCACTTTAAAAGAAAGTGAAGAAGCGAAAGAACATGGTTTCCCAAAGAGAAACGGCACCCCACATTTTTGAAGTGAAGGCAGAGCCTTCTAAAAGTACAATAAAATCGGTCAGGTAGAAGTCATTTGGGTTTTAAAAGCTCTATCTTACAATGTAGAAGAATGGCAAGGCTAATGAAGACTAACTATTCTATTTTAATTTTTCAGTGGTAGCATATATAGTCCATTACGTATGAATCTATGTCTCAAGTTTCATTTTTCAGAGGTGGTTATAAGCCCCAGAGAACAAAGACCCAAAAGCAAAAAAAGCAGCAAGTCTCAAAAAGGCTTGTGGAATCAGTTCTGCTTTTTAAAGTAAACACTTATGTTACTGAGTCATTACAAAACTTTGATGCCTAGATTTCCACAAATAAAATCTCCCAACTTCCTCTTGCATATGACTGTATAAGAGTTCTTTTTCATACTACAAATATAGGTTTGCGTATTACTTGCCTTTTTTTTTTTTTACTTACTCTTTTCATATTGGGCTACTTTATTCTCAGAAATATGCAGAAGAGTTAGAGAGAATTCCAGGAAAACAATACTTGAATTCACATTAGGAAATGGGAAAATTTAAATGCACTAAGATTGTCAAGTAACAATTTAACAGCCATAAAACACTGCTTAAAGGAAAAATGGAAAATATTTCCAATGAACTCTCATAATGAGATTATTTTTTCTAAGAATCCAGCAGTAAAAAGCTATCCATATACCTTTCATCAACAGTGTCTCCATTCCATTTGTTTTGTGTTTCCAAAAACATTTGAAGAAAGAATTGGAATCTGTAACTCTACTCTTATTTAAGCAATAAATACATCTGCTTTTGAAAATATCACCTAGTATCTCCTTGGTTTCTTTCTGTAAACTTTTCACTAACTTATTTATATTCAGGTTTTAGCAATCATATCAAAATCTTGGTATCGTCTTCTGAAAGTAAAGGGGAGTACAACCAGCTGTGTGTTGGTTCTACTGTAAAGCATTTAAGTACCAGACAACCTTCAGATACTGAAAACAGTACTCGCATTTGAAAAAAATTATTACCATTTCAATGAAAAGAGAGCTTGTAAAAGCAGCGAGCAGAAAAGCAATCACAGTAATCACTGCAGAGAGGCTAACCTGCCTTTCACATACTTAAAATGTTCATGTATTGAAACAGTCTTGGTAGGGATATAATAAAGTGCTTCTTAGCGAAAGTAGAACAAATTTTCAGAAACATTATTTGTAACATATTTCCTGAAAAATCTGAAAAATGCTGTGGGTTTCAGGAAGACTCTGACACTTGGCCCACATTCTTCAATAGATCATCAACACATGCAGGACTGCTCAATATCTCCGCACAGCTCAAGCACATATCTTTAAAACAAGACCATTTAAAAACAGATTCTCACCAAGTACTCCAAACTCAATGCTGGTAGTGTATGGAAATTAAACAGACAAAGGTTTTTACCAGCCACGACAAACCAATGCTAACAGCAGCTCTTAGTCCAGGGAGCAACAAACCTTCAGAAAACACATACAGAATCCCTTAACCAGGAATCCACATACATGCAGCAGTTCAGATTACACTATAAGTGAACAGAATATATTTTTATGTGCATATTTGAATATATAGTGAATATATTTTCTTTTTTAATCACAAATCCCACAAACAGAAATCGGTGTGAAAAGAGCAGTTCTAGAAGATGCAGATAAGGTTTTAAAAAAAGTGGCAGAAATAGCAAGCAGGTTACTAAAAAAGCTTGGCATTCCTTCCTGTGGATTTGCAGTGGGTTGGAGGCATTATCCAGACAACCTGAAGTGGCTGCAGTCATTTTGCTATTGTGCAAGTGAAGTATTGAGCTGAAGTACTGCAAATATAGAGTAATTGGCAGTTCACTTTTTACATGCAATTTTCAAGCATCTCTCTTGCTGAATTAAAGGGCTTGGGAGGTCATTAAATAGTGACCCAAAGTTGTACTTAAAAGAAAATGTGGCATGGGCTGCAAAACAGTTGCCAGGTAAATACATTCTTGAATAGCAGCTGATCATGTGCCACCCTAGGACTCAATGTAGCTGAGGTAATCTGGACCAGAAGAAGAGCATTTGGAGGGTGCAAACAGTGTCTTTCCTATACATTTCAGCAGGCTCAAATACTGTGCTGTGTAGCATAAGAGAAGAGACAGGCATTAGGCTGATTTATATAACAAGCCTTTCTCATGCATGCATATTATTCGTCAGCATCTCAACTATTAAGTTACCAGACCTTTTAAAGCTGCTCACTAATCAAAAACCCACCAGAATCATCGATTTGCAGCTGAAGAAAATAGCATCAAGCAAATGTCTCTATATATTGTGTGAGGAAGTGTCACTTCCTGCAGCTTTGCTGTCTTTGAGAGGCAGGCATGCCAAGCACTGACAGGAGAATGAATAGAGCCAGTCATGCTAAACATGCATCCTATTGTTTTGGGCTGTGTTGGTCAGATCCACTGTCAACACATTTTCTGTCTCTCTTTCTGCCTCCCCCATCACCATCTTTTGTTGCTGTTGTTGGCAACTTATACTCATCCCATTGGATTCAAGAAGAATATGCTTCCAACCACGCTGCATCTGCCAGAGTCGCTCTTTTAAAGAAACACATGCACATTTACTTCATTTTTTTCCCCCTCTTCCAAAAGGACTCCAAAAATAACCCCTTGGGAAGCAGGAAATGTTTTTCCTCTTTTGAAATTAAACCAGTCTCTTGGTAAAATTCACAGCATTCCCACCTCACTACAAGGACAAGAGTTTCAAAAGAAGGTGCTGTCTAGGGGGGACACCTCTAAAACACAGCTATGTGTGCTGCCATGCACACACATGTACATGGACACACAGATGTGCATCTCTTCTCACTGCTTTACAATGATGAGGTTTTGAAGGGAGCAGTCTCACAAAATTTAATCATGCTTTTCCCTAAGACAGGCAGCATGACCAGTCGTTTGATCAATAACTCAGTGTGGGCAGAAAGACTTCATGTTGAATTACAAACTTCAGCATGGGACATGCAAGTTGGGATTCAAACACGGGTGAAGCCCGAATGCACTGCAGGCATGAGAGATAACTCCTATTCTACCCAGTAAAAGAAAAAAAAGTAGTTTTTCTACTTTTTTTTTATATTTTAAAACAAAACGTTTTAAAATTAGATTTAGCAAATGCTAATTAAAACTGTTTTATCTTTCCAAGAGATTTATAAATTACAAAGGGAAGAAAGAACTTAAGAAAACAAAAAATATCATCCTCTAGGAAAATATTTTACCTGCAGTGTCACAAAGGGATACATTTCCTGAGAAAACATCGTCCAGAACTTCAGTAAAGTCTGGACCTTTTCCAGATGGATTAAAAGTGGCTGAACTATCCTTCAAAAAAGCACGAAGCCTAACGTACATTAAATCTTCAAACTTATGGAGCAAGGACACTGAGTTGCAACACCTTAAAAATCAACAACAAGCAACGAAGAAGCGTGATTTTGTGTAGTTTTCCTAAGAGATTAAACTGGCAACTAGCCTTATGTTTAAAGAACAGTAATAAAATGTAGGCACACTGTAAACTTGTTCCTTTCAAGTTTCCCCTGAGGGAAAGCAACATATTTGTCAGCATAGGGAATGCCATCCCTTGCCTTCCTTGTGGCCAAGAACCTGCCTGACGACATGCTTATACCACAGCCACCATGAATGACATCAAAAGATGATAAAAAGATAGGTTGCCAGGGTTCTGGCCTACACACATTTGAAGAAAGACTGAAACTACAACCTACAGGGAGATGCTGTCAAACTGATGGACGGCAGAAATTCACCCTGCTAGACAAAATAGGAAAGACTGTGATACCTACTTTTTATCAATCACTCCAACTACATCACATCATTTTTTTTAACCCTCAATCTTCAGGAAGAAGAGGATAGACTTCTAAGGACCCCTAGGTTACCGCAGTGACAGGGAATCTAACAAGAAATAAATGATGTTAGGGAGAATGCAATTAAATAAAAACCAAACCAACCAAACAGAAAACAAACTGAACCAAAACAGAGAACTACCAGTCTGTTTCAGGAAAGTCTGGGAACCTGCAAAAACAGGTAACATTTTCTAAGCTGTAAGATCTCTTAAAAGTGACACCCAGAAGTTTAATAAACAGCACAGCTTCTCCTAGGAGGAGGGAGGGAACGGGATGGTCAGTCAAGGTTACAGAACTTAAGAGGCTACACCTGATCAGCAGGTTAGGCATTAAGAGCCTTTCAGACCTTATTCCTGCTTCCCACCTTATGCTGATTCTGATGACACCACTTAAGTATGTAAGATTTGCTATGTTATTCAATCCCATTTTACTTCAAACTCTAGAAATTTGTGAATATGGAAAAATCAAATAGCATGCAAAGGTTGAGTTCTTTGAAAAATGTTTTGAGTAGTATTAAAAGACTGGACAACACATTCTGCATTGATGGTGTGGCACACGACAAATCATTAACTCCCCCCGCCCAAAACCAAACAAACCAACCAAACAAATAACAAAACCTCTATGTGTTTTTTGTATTTTTCAAGGTTTATTGAGCAAAACATCCTGAAATTTCTGCGTTATGCCATCTGCAGAGTTTGGAAACAAACAAAAAAAAACTTTCACACCTTCGTGCTTCAACTTTAACTTGCTAATTGGGTAACAGGACTGGTTACAAAATACCACTGTTTTCATTCTGTAAGAAATGTCTCCAAAAAAACTTATGTGACCTCAAACTACAACACAAATCAAGCACAGTTACTCTGAAAAGGTCTCCTTAGTTTCTTCTTTAATCTTGGCTTTCAGTGTTCTGTTCACTAATGCCTGAATCCTTTCTTGCATTCTCTCTTCTCAC
The DNA here is from genome assembly GCA_013396655.1 of Campylorhamphus procurvoides. NCBI lineage: Eukaryota > Metazoa > Chordata > Aves > Passeriformes > Dendrocolaptidae > Campylorhamphus > Campylorhamphus procurvoides. The sequence goes on along the minus strand of WBMV01006571.1, from coordinate 138,189 downwards.
CTCCTTGTTTTCCCTTTCAGCCTTAGCTCAAAGGTTTTCAGAAATACCTCTTGAATCACACCTATAAGGCTTAGTTTGCCTGTTGAATATAAATACAGTGCTTAAAAATGAAATAGGAAAGAAGTAACAAAATAAGTCTAATCACTTCTATGTATTTTCTACTTTATATCCCAAACATTTACTCTCAGTTGCGCATTTAGAGCAACTTCTTTAAAACAAAGCTGTTTAAAAGAAATTGGGACTTCTGCTTCCCTGGTTTCCAGCTGTATACCTGTAGTATAGAGTTGTATATCTATTTATGTTCCATGACAAACCCTAAATGCTGGGTCCTCCTACAATTCACTTTCTTGCAACCTAAACACAAACAAGAAATTGGGAAAGTAAATGGACATTACAAGACAGAAGTGCAAATATTAAGAGAAAACTATCTTCATCAATTAACTCAATTCAGAAACCTACATCAGATTTAACCCAAATGTAATTAAACTATCATTGGCTGCTTACAAATGGAAATAAGAGAAGAACAGGTCATTTATATTTTGGCCGTATTTTTTGAAGGAAAAAAAACCAAACATTTTTCCTAAAGACTTCCAACAATAGTCACTTTCCAATCTCACCAAAATTATGAAGATAAGTACATGAAGAAGTGTGCAATCTTTTGCTATTACAGCAGGTTGGGCTGCTTATCACCCACCTATTACCACTGGAGCACTAAGGTGGAATTTGTCTTGACCTCAGATTTGTCTACCAACTCAAAGAAAAATCAGTAAACATCCATATTGCAAGGGAACACAAACAAATCTAAGTGAGAATTCAGAAAGTCAGGAAACCTCAGCCTGGATTGCTTTCTGGGGCATTTTCTTATTCTTATCATTCAATACCTAAAATCAGAAAGGCTTTAGCATGGGTACCAGTTTTCTTTTTCAGAAATGCACCAGGCTAGACTTGTCCCATATATGAACTTCTAGTGACTGCAAACTTTCCATTTTATCAAGAGAAGAGTTTTACCTCTAATAATTACTGTTATGACATCCAGCAGCATTGCTGATCTGATGTTACGGGTTAGCTCAATTATTCCAATATTAGGTATTAATAATTAAATTAGTTGACAAGATTTTTATATAAAGACTTAGCAATGCACAGTATATGTTTGAAAGTAACATTTTGCATCATTAGACTCAGTTTGGCTCTATTTAAACAGAAGTACTACATTAAGACTAAAATGAAACAATCTCAAGTGCAACTGCAAAAATTTCCATCACTTCACAGATATGCTGCTGTGTCAGAGATGTCATTTTTCTGAGAACAACGGTGCTATTACAATACACAGGAAAGAGCATCTGGAATCTAAAAATCAACTTATGCCTGTGTAAAGACATCCATTAGCCTCACTGGGCATTGAATCAGGCTGTTGCTGCAGATCGGTCAATGTAATTCTCCTCGATGTGTCAGACATTAATGAAGTTAACTTGGGAATGAGCAGCACAGAACAAACAGCTGATGACAAAAAAGCCCAAAGCATCTCACCTGCTGCTGAAGCCTGCCCATCAGGCACAATTTTCTAAGGTTCTGAAAAGCTTTCAGTGTCCAGGCAACATTCTGTTGCTGTCATTAGAAACATACATGTTGACTTTTCTCAACCATTACAGGTTAGTACTCAGTTATTTCTCATTTCCAAGAAGCAGTATTCTGGCACTGCTTTACAAACAGCAATTCCAAGTGGGAATTTTCCAGCCCAAGTTTATAAAGTTTTGTTCTCTGCTTTCTACAAAAACAGAGGCTAGATCTTTACCACGTCCTTATCACTCCTCCAGCATACAGAAGAGACAAAAAATTTACACGTTTCTATCCTCCTGGGGGCATGCTGCTCTACTAGAATTTATGTCATCAGCTTGGACAACTTGGATTGCATGAATCCCACATCCACCCATTTTTGAACAAACAATTAGGCTGAAAAACCCCAGGTATCACTAACCTTCCATAAGTGAACTTGCTTTTGAATACAAGCTTCTAGGTTCCTCTCTAACTCAATAGCTACTAATTCTGTTGAAAGCCTTAGCAATCAAGAACCTGGAGTCTTTTGGTTTTCTGATAGCCGATTAACACAGGTGGAAATGAACAGCAAGGCAGTCTGCCTATTGCCTCAGTACAGGGTACCAAGTCAGAGTAGGCACCTGCTAAGACAGATTAACCCAAATGCAATCATGTAAGGCTTCTCTCATCCTCTGATGCACTGCACCACAGCATCTAGACACTTCCTGCATTTTTCCTTACAAAACACCCTCATTTGTCAATATTTTTGCTGCTGTTCTCCAAAATCCCTCATACTTGGAACCTGAAACTCTTCCTTTGCTCTGTCCCATGCCTGACAGGTGTGAACAGTCGCAGCATGTTTCTTCCTAGTAAGAAAGGATTAGAGGTACATGGTCTTACTAAAATCAGTATTGCTCTGATTTCTAAAGTGAGGCATGCACTTCTAGAAGGCTTTTGAGATGTGCTCCATTCACCTTTCCTGTGTGAGTTTCTGGGTACTCAGCACCTCTAACCATTAGATCAATACTGCATGCTAAACAGTTTTTTGTCAAAGGCTCCTCTGAGCTGGCACACTCGAGACAGTTAAGATCAACATAAGTAATTCTAGTGTGAAAGATTGCTTGTACAGTATACTTTTTAGAAACTTTCTTTTTCTACACAGTTATCTTCCAGTAAGGACTGAATTACAAAAAATTAATCTCTTTCATTTGATTTAGGCACATTTTTCACTCTCCTCTTCCTTTGATTTACCTTATCTCTGTTTCCAGCCAAGACTGAGTAGCTACAGGAGAAATATTTCTGTTCCACTGCGGTGCAAGTTCACTGTTGCTTTGATTTCCCTAAATCAGCCCTTTCAAGATTCCAGGGAATACTTGCACAGTGTTAAATTATTTTGGGCTTTTATTTTCATCCTTTTTGCATCATTGTCCAGAGAAAGTGTGACAATATTAAGACCACCTCATGTATCTGTTACTCAAAAAATTACTTCATATGTAGAGGAAACACAGAACATCTGAAACAAATGGGTATGTTTTTAGGTAAAAAGACTCTGAATAAAAAATATTACTGAACAGAAAGACTAGAGCAACCTGGCATCTTTGGGGAACTGTCTTCTTTTCTGAGAAACACTGCATCTAATGATTCCAAGATCTGTTCTTGCATCAGTAGGACACGGAAGAGTTTTGATGAACTGAAAACAAGGTTTCTCCACTCAGAAAAACGAGGTGTCAAGGTCACAGATGCAGACATCCACCAGTTCCTCCAGAAAAGGACTCATAGATGAGGAATATATAGGCAAATGAAATTGGCCAGGAGTCAATATGGATGTTGAGAATAAACTCTGCAATCGTTCAGATCACTTGTCAAGCATGCAGAAAAAGTACTAACAAGAAAACTGCACAAGTTTCTGATGGTACCTCCTCTCTCAGGGGAAGGTTTCTGTTGGAACTCTGCCTGCCTTTTATGTGGTTTTCATCACCATCAGTTTCTTATCAAAACTGACAACTTGCAATTAACAGGCTTCTGTAGAAAACACCAATTCTGATATTTTATTTTGTTCGTTACTCTAAATGAAAGACAGCCCAATGTTAACTGTAGTTTACCAAGACTCAAATGACTCAGGCTGTGAATTGCTGTGGCTTAGAAATATATTTCTGCTCTCACTGTAATAATCTATTTCCTTTGTATGGAACAGAATGAGACTGACACTTGCAAGGCTTCTGCAATAAGTACAATTTCAACCAGCACAGCACACCATTCTCTATTCACTAAATCCCAAAGATGTTTTTGGATTCCGAAATGGCTGTCTAAATTAAAGGACTTGCCCTCTAGCTCAAGAAATAAAGGTTTGTGTTTCCAGACAAGGGGGCCAACAATTATCTCTTTCAGATGTCCAATCCAAGGAACATTTCTACAATTTGAAGATGTATTGAACTTCAGCCATAGTTACTAATTTACAAAAACACGATTTAATGGATTTTCTTCAGTTAAAGTAAAATGTTCAACACACTACATCACCCCATTATTTTTTTCTCTATCAGTATGAACAAAACAAAATTGACACCCAGAATCGGAGGTAGTTTCTGAAACCACTGTGAAATTAATCTCTTTTGAAAATGACAAGATTTTGAACGATTAATATCCCTCTACAGTACTACTTTTCACCAGTCCTTATAAACAGCTGTTAAAAAGGCACAAAGAATTATGGATCTTAAATTAACCTCATAGTAAAGTTAAAAGAGGAGTCGAATTTAAAAGAAACTCCCCTCACCCCCCAAAAAAAGATCCCAGCTGAGCACAAGTAATCAGTCATCCAACATTAGCCAACCCCAATAAAGAAAAATGGACAATGCCTAGATATTTCTACTTTCATTAGTCCAGCAGACTGCATAATTTATATCCAAGACAGGACAAATTTTGCCATATAGTAGAATGTATTTTTTTCCACAGGCTTCTGAGAAGGTAATTTTCTCAGACTACATAATCCTCCATTCCTGTTTTGGCAAAATAAAAAAAAAATTAAAATATTGTCAGAAATAATTAGTCTACTACTGAGCTAACTAAATATTCAAGAATTCTAGAATATATTGTTGATGGTTTACTTTAATCCAAATAAAAATGTAACACAAATTGTTGTCAATTTTTCAGGTGATAAAGATTTGTCCTTTGAATTCAGTTGCTCATAGTGGTTCTGTATAATAAACTGAAAACAATACACAATCAGATTCTGCTGTTCTTTGACCACATAAAACTTATTATGGCTGTCTTCTCCTACAGAATATCTTTTAAGTATCAAGTTATTGCCATCCACTTACAATAAACTGTGTACCTCATTTATGATATCTAACCATATAGGATTTCAGCTTGCATTTGAAATAAAATAATAAAAGTGCAGACAGAAGACCTGCAATTTTGATCCAGAAGTTAATCAAAGCACAGCATTTCAGGGCAGTTCACCCACTGACAAAGAGAAGGTTTGGCAACAGATTACAGCATGGAAAAAATTACAATTTTCTCTTATATGTTTTATTAATGAATTAAAAAGGCTTTTATTTTCAAGTTAACTGTGCTGTTGGGCCATGGGTCTTCCCCATTAAAATGTAATTCAGACAAGAGTAAAGCAAACATCTGCTACCTGCCAAGCACAAAATACCAGCACAAAACTCAGCTCATGTCTCTTTCTGCACTGCAGAGTGCATGCAGACTCTAGGAGGGGAAAATAGCAGAATTCACTCAGATATAATTAGCTCTTCAAAGAGTGCATATGTTAATAAAAAGGAGACTTATAGAAAAACCTTATAGTAAAAAGCTTACAGAATTCAGTTCAAAATGTAATGAGGATGTGTTTTAGCTCACCCTACAGCCCAGATGAATGTGTAAATCCTCACCATAACATACAGACACAGTTTAAGAATGGTTATGGACTGGATTATACAGATCATAAACAGCCTTCTTCCTAGAAATACTTCTAAATATGCCTCACTGTAAAGCCAACATCAGAATGTTGGTATCTTATCATATTAAAGATAAAACCAACAAAACAAAAACACCTACAACAAAACAAACAAAAAAAACTATTGAAAAACTCCCCCAAACTACCTGTCATTCAGAAATCAGAAAGAATTTGGATGCTCATCATACACAAGCACAGCCCTGACTGCTAGTGGTCTGAAAAAATGTTTCTTCTCAGTGCTCTATCTCTTGAATGCTTTTGTCACTCAGCCAGTTCAAGAATGCAACTCTATGTGGGTACTGCATTTAATATTATGGCTGACAGACAACAACATCGAGCCCTAGAGATGGGCCTGGATGGCAGATGTGCCTTTTTTAAAACACAAAAGAGCTATTCTGTTGCATGTGCAGGCTATCCTGCCATCAGGCTCTCTCTTCTAATTGCCTGCCATGGCATGTTAGAACCAGAACCTCTTAAAAGTGCATTGATGTCAAAGTACCTGTGTATGGGACATTTACAGCTTTAGGTAATGTACAGTCATGGTCAGCTTGACCTAAGCCACACATCTCTGATCAATTCTTTTTCTCTACGGTTTTGCCAACTAACAAAATAGATGTGGCATTGAAAGAAGACCACTGTATTACAAGCATATACCTTATTGAAGTGCAAAAACTTGTCTCTCAAAACTACTCTTCAGGTGGGGATAGAAATCTCATTTAAGGAGTCCCAAATTTTCAACTGGTTCTACCAGCTTGCTGTTGAATTCCTGCAGTATCACTGATAACAGATAAGATGCTCTGAACAAACACTGCAAAAAGTGGGGAAGTCCAATAATAAAGGTCATCTTTAAGTCAGCCTACATAAACACTAGACAAATCTCTTCCTCAACAAAGATGGCTCTCCACTGACACCAGTGAGGGATTGAAGACAATAGCCATCCACTACAAGAGGTAAAAGTTTGAACATCTGTTCAGGTTAACAGTCAGGTGAGTTGGATGGGTCACAAAGTAATTCTTTGCAAGGGTGGTTTATGTGCATCAATTAAAGGGGGAAACTGCAACAACTCATTCTAAGAATCAACTAGTGATTTTTGCCTGAGGAGCCTGAAACATAGCTAAGCAAGAAAAGAAAGAAAGATCACTACAGACTTTAAATAAGAGGAGGCTAACACCAAACACAAATACTTAACAACATAGAAGCAAGTCTGCATGTATTTAATTCCAATCTTATTAATGGTATTAACATAAATCAAACAAACTCAGTCAGTATGAGGACATGCATCATAAAGCAAAGATGCCCATAACCTATCTAAACTTATGCAGTTTTTTAATTAAGGTGTCTAACTGGTAGTAAATATCACTATAATGAAATCTCGCCAGCAAAGCTCAAAACTACAGCTTACAGTCTCAGGCAGCAAGACAAACATCTGTTGCCTGAACATTAAGCAAAATTTGGTCTTGATGTCTGAACATTACCTTCTACACAGAAATAAATGATCCCAAATGAAAAATAAAAAATTAGAACCAGGGTCTCCTTTGCATAGAAATTCTTCTATAGATTTGCATTCATTCTGTACAAATATGGTAAAATCTTGCCTTGTGGCTGTTTTCCATGGGATTGTGCAAAACAAAACATACAAAAAAACCCAACAGGGTAATAAAAGGATTGCTGGAACTCTGCAGCTTGGGAGTGATATAAGACCAGGGCTGTCCACGGGGACTAGAAGTAGAAAAATACTTTTCGCTATTGTTCAGAGACAAGCCGTAGTCCTTGTACTTATTTCTCAATCCAAATAAAATGATGCTTTCCTCTGTCACAATTGCAATTGTAAAGCTCTAAGTACTTTTCCTATTTAGTTGGCTCCTTGATGTCAAAAGCTTTCTTGGGGATAAGGAAGACCATTGGGGGGAGGAAAGAAATTGTATCATAGTGCACTAGGCTTTGCAGGGGAGGCAACTCGATTATTTCTGAAGAATCATTAGGATGGTTGGGCACCAATACATTTTAACAACAACAAATAAATTTGTAGGAAAAAAGTAGTAGGAAAAACGGTGCTGTTGGTGAGGGCCAGAAACCTTAAATACCAGAATCCTTAATGATACCCTGTCTGCTACCGCAGAGCAAAAGAGAAGTTAAAGAGCTACAATTGAGATCCATTTTCTTAGCTGCTTGAGCAAAATTTCAGCAAACTGACTCAAAACCTTTCTTCAAGGAGTAGTTCAAAGAGCCAGTGTGATACAAACAGGATCCTCATGTTTTCTATGAAGATACTCATTGCTTTTCTACTGTACAGGTTTGTTGCCTTTTTTCCCCCCCTCTCTTATGTATTGGCTTGAGTTTTTTGTGTGGTGATTTGTTTGGGGTGTTTTTTTTTTGTTATTTTTTTTTGTTTGGTTGGTTTGGGTTTTTTTGTTTGCTTCCCACTCATTTTCAGTATGACCACAATGACAGGCTAAATTTCAGGTTTCTCAGAGCTTTAAAAAAAATACTAACGTAATAGATAATGTCCTCATAGAGCTATACCGTGAAACTCATTTCTTCCTCATCCCATCACAGCTGGAAGATGATTTGCTATTCTCTTGCAAAAATGGACAGGGAAACATAAAATTTTCTGGAAGACCATAAAAAATATTTGAAAAAGCTAGAAAGCCCATAACTACTCCAGAGCTGATGTCAAGCAACCACACCTGGCAGTATCAAGGAAACTTCCCTGTCTGACCGTGCAGGAGCCACTCTGGCAGTCAGTTTTGCACCACCTGAGCTGGGACAGTGGTCCCCTTCACAGCTACACACCTACACTCACCGTCAGGCCAGGTTTCCCATAGCAGAGTCTGAGATGTTCAGATCCATAAAATAGTTTAACAATGGTACAATAAATAAAAAAATAACAGTTTGATCTGCCTCCAAGTAGGGACCCTGAACAAAGGAACCTCTGGGCTTTTATACCCTCACAGCCTAAGTGCAGGAAATTCTGGAGTCCCTGGCTCCTACCGTGTCTCACCGCCTGTTCCCCTGGCTGAATCACAGGTCCCTGGGCCCTTTGATGTTCATGGCTCTGCCTCCCAGAGCAAAACCTGCAGCTGCACACCGAGCTACCTGCACCACACACACTCCTCAACAGGCAGATAACCACAAAAGAGAGGCATACAGGGACACTGGCACCTGCAGCTTCCACACCAGGCAGACAAACTTCAGTTGGTCTGGATCCTAACCTGAACAGCGCTAACACCTCCTCTAGTAGTGCCACAGACTACTGAAGGCCTGGCTTCTGCCAAAATGTTACAACAGCCATGTGCCCATCTCAATACCCCAGATGCTTTGTTTCATGACAGAGGCCTGAAGGGAACTGGCATAACATCCAAAGTCTGACAGTGAAGCCAAGACACAAGTCTCAATGATTTTGAACGACCCTGGCTGAACTAACCTGGAAAGTGGAAAAATGTTTTGAAATAACAACCTGATTTAATCTGCTAAGAGCACCTGAAAGCAACAGTATCCTGGATTTCATTCTTGACATGAGAAGCAGTAACATACAAATCCTATCATCTGCTCTTACTAGCTTAGTTGTATCTATAGTACCCTCCTGCTGTGTCAAAGTATTACAAATAACATGTTTTCCCCAAACAGTGCCAGTCCTTCAGATTTAATGCCTTTGTTTGGACAATGATCAGTCAAGAAAACTTCTGAAGCATAGGATGAAAACTCTGGTTGAAACAGAGCTAAAGACTCAGACCTGATTTGGAGCTGGATCCTTCAACATCTCAAGACAACATGATATTCTCTACTGATTAACTCAGAATACTTTTCCCTTTCATTTACTGTTTTCTTCCAATTCAGACTACAAAGAAATACTAAAATTATTTTGTTCATTAATACTAAATTTCTTTTATTTATTAAAGACTAAAAGTCTTTAATGAATAAAAATGCCGGATTCTTGTCCACCCTATCTTTAAGATCTCTGTGGGCCAAGACTGCATAGTGCAGGTTTAACCTTGATGGTGCTTGCAAGCTGAAAAAAATTCTTGGCAAACATCTCCCTATTTTTTTAAAATTACTATTTGAGTGACATGCACAAGTAGTAAGTGATTTATATATTTTTATATTTTGAAGACAGTTAAATAATGGGTTCCTCTGGAAAAACACAGAAAGGCCTCTTAAAAAATAACTCTGCAGTATTTCTTTTTGTCCCCTCAGAAGAGTAAGCATCAGAAATCTTGTAAGAATTGTGTTTTCAGAAGTATGAAGTAGTGATATTTGACTTAATAATCAAGAAAGCGACTTCAGATTTTTAAAAATATTCTGTTTTGGTGAACACGTTTAACTCAGACATCTGGCAAAGCAGTTGGAAAGAAATACTTGTGATTAAGGTCCAAAGGAGATATGAGAACTGGGAAGACCTCCAGCAAAAGAATGGATAAAACTGGCAAGAAAAAAAAAATTAAAAACTAATCTAAACCTTCTAGACTTACATGATAAAGTAGTAGAATAAAAAAAGCAAAAGAACACAGCATAGAAACTATATTCTCTTTCTTTTGTTTCAAGTTATTTTTAGGTCACTCTCTGTCTGCTCTCCTAATTTTTCACTTTTTTTCCCCAAACCATTTTTATCACTTATCTTTGAATTCAGAACCAACTTAATGCTATCACAGGACAGCGCAGCCCTAAGGACACAGTGGTACATGGTAACACACTTTTCCTTTCCCTTTGAAAGAATGGCAGGATACAAAACTGGCTCAGCCTTTAAGTGTTTTTCTACATGCATCACTCTAGGGCTGTATGCCTCCTAGGATGAGCTGTTAAAAGCAAGTAGTCTCTGCACTTACGACTGTATTCCATTAAGGCATTTAGTGCTGTCAGAAATTAAATTCAGAGTCAACAGTCAAACACACTGTATGTAAATGTGAACCTGAACTCTTCAACCCAGCTGTATTTCAGACCATGAAGAGGATACTTCATCAACTTAGTTGAACTACACATAGCAAAACCTCATGATTATCACTTGTTCAGTTTAATTCTTAGTTACTTCTATTAATAATTGAAAAAAATAATGAAAACCAAAACGAAATAGCTCTGAGAAAGCAGCAGGGAACTGCTTTTAACTGCTCACTCCCACAGTTGTATTTCATCTTCCAGAGCTGTCTTTAAAACTCTTTGACAGCTCAGTTCTTGACTTGATAAGCTTCTAAGAGCTAACTGTTCAACTTGTCCCCAAGATTTGAAACTGCTCATTAAAACAGGATGGCTATAGGCAACAATAAAACTAAAGAACGCGCTACAATCTGGTTGCTTAAGGGAAACCAAGACATCTTTGAGAAACTCAAATCCACTCATACTTGAGAAAGAAAAATAGTTCTTCCTGAAGAAAATTTCACAGAATTACAGAATATGCTGAGCTGGAAGGGACACACAAGGGTCATCCTAAGAGTCCAAACCTTAGTCCTGCACATGACCATCCCCAAGAGTTACAACGTTTGCCTGAGAGTATCATCCAAATGCTTCTTGAACTGTGTCAGGGTTGGTGCTGTGATCACTGCTCTGGGGAGTCTGTTCCAGCACTCAACCACACTCTGGGTGATCTAACCTAAACCTCCCCCAACAACTTGAAGCCATTCCCTCAGGTTCTGCCTCAACTTCTCCTTCCCCTATCCCATGCTTCTCACTCTATTTGCTTTCCATAGGGGAGGGAAGGAAAAAATGTCTCAGAGCCCTGCTTGCAGCTAGGAGAAACTGATCAGTGCATATTTCATAAAGGAGCCTTGGAAATTTCTTCCAGATGTCATGTTGCCTACATTTACCATGTTGAAAAGCATTTGACTTGGTCTGTTTTTCTGTTCTGAAAATAGAATGGCACAGCACAAAGGCAGAGAAGAAACATTTTAATCATTTGACTGGATTTTTTTTTAAAATTACTGAACATATGTCCCATGTTCTAGATGAGCCTTCACATAATTTGTGAAATTTACAGAACTTCTTCCTGTAAACAGTGATTATGAGACCAGAGAGACACAGAAAGGGAGAGAAATGTTGATATAATGATAACTAAAATCTGTATCTGGGTGCAGAGACAAGACACTGGAAATGTGAGAAGGGAAACAAAGAGCCAAGCAACATACCAGTCAACTATTCCAACAGACTTGAACAAATGGAGCAGGCTCGACTGAGGTTTTGCCCACAATGCAATATACAGAATCACAGGATCAAAAAAACACAGCACTTGCTTTGAGTTTTGAGGCCTGGATATACTTGAAGGCCCTGATGCATGAAGACTTGCCTCTGCACTTCAATTACCTCAGACATCTTTGTTGTCTCAACACTCAACCAAAAGCAGCTGTGAATGAAAATTACATTAAACTGAAAAGTCGCACCAAATTATGTAATGGCATATAATCTGAGATGCTTGAGCATCTGTAAAAATCTGAAGGCACTGAAGCAACTCCAGAGAATGAGGCTGAAGGCAGAGAAACAAAATAGACACAGAAGAAATATTTCAAGCACCAGCAAATCTTCTGTGCTACAAATGAGAACTCAACCACCCCTAATGCCTGGTCAACAAGGGGGAAAAGGTGAGGAGATGAGCTTTTGATAAACACAGTAAGAAAAAAAATTCCGAGGCAAGAAATGGATCAAACTGTCTGGAAAGCAAGGAGGGTGTACAGCCCAACATTCTCCTTCAGAGAACAGTTCCTCAAATGTACACTAATATTTACATGCACTTATTTCCTTAAACACACATCAAAATGTTCACATGGAGCTCTAAGGAAATTGTCTGAAAAGACTGCCAACAAAATTTAATTTGAAAAAATTCAACATTATAACCAGTACAGCAATAAACATTGATCATTAGCTTAGCTGTCATAATTTACTCTGTAGATTTTAAATAGGTACATTTTATTTCATATTTCAGAAGCATAATAAAACATTTCCTGTGAGCTACACTAGATATGAACTGTACAAATACTGAGCTTTAGCTTCAGTGAGGTTTGCTCAAACAGAACTATCTCCTCAGATCCAGAATGTGACTTCACAAAAGGGCCTAATTTCTGATTTCTCTCTCAACATTTTCTTATAAAAACCCAAATTTACTAATTTATTTAATATTGTACTTTTGTTTGCAGTTTCTGCCAGTGTTACAAAAGTAGCAGATAACTTGATGTCAATTAGGACTGTTTTTCAACTTTAGCCTAAACCACAGTATTTTTCAGGCCTCTGGGCTCTTCAGAACACCTGGAGAGCAATCAGAAACAGTACCTAAAGACAATTCACATGGAACATGGAAAAAAAAAATCAGAATACCTAATATATCATATATTATTACTACTTTAAAGACCCTCATCCCATTTTAACATCATTGCATTTGCATTAAAAAAACAACTTCAGAGAATGTGCTATTAAGAAATGCAACCCAAGGGGTAGCATTAAAATATAAAATGAAATAAAAGAGAAACTGATTTGCCTAGGGATTGAAAATAGCTCTCAAGTTTAAGCCAAGATTCTTCTCCTATAAAGCTCTATCTTAATTCTGACAGATTTCTCCATTTGATAGTTCACCAAACAATTTTATAATGCCTGTTCAAAGAACAGTCTGCAAAAGTTTTTGTTTCCTTTCCCTACATAAGGTTCCCTTCCCTTTACAACTGGCTGATTCCAGGGCTGGAATATAACAGAGCAGAAAATATTAAATGAAACCTACAAGACTTAACAGAAACTTAAAGCTCTGGAGATCACCTGTCACTAGCTACTAAAACTCACCACCCCAAAAGATCTATCCCAAAACGACCAACAAAACAGCAGAAAACACCAGCCTTATTTAACCTGTAGGTTTATCTGGCAAGTATCTCGTAAAGAGAAGCTTCTCATAATGTTAATTAAAAAGTGCAATATCAGCAAGCAAACCATCTTCTGAGCAAGCAATCCTAAATGGAAATCACCCACATACTAAACTATCTCTGCTCTGGCAAGACTGTGGTATTTAGAAGAATGAGGAACACACAATGGTGAACTGCAAACTATTTGCAGTTTATTTATAGTCTTTAGATTTATTTTTTGTGCTGTCCTGAAACCTGACAGTAAACTTAATGTCTCAGTTTGTTCACAACATCTTGCATGGCTCAATGAAACCCAATTTCAAGCCAAAATTTTGACTTGCTTTCTCTTCATAAAATGGTCTACCCTGCTAAAGGAATATTGTTCTGCAAAGAAAGTAATAAAGATATGTATATGTCTTTATCCTTATAATAAAATGCAGCTTTAAAATCCTCAAACCTTTCCTGTTGAAAACTTGAAACTGAAATATCAGGAGATAAACACACAGTGTACAGGGTCTATCAGCGAGAAAGATGTTCTTACGCAGCACTGTTAGAGCCCTCTCCACTAAACATCCTCCAGTATGGCAAATATTAGGCTATCCATTCCTGAAAGCATACTGCACCTCTCATCAAAATGGAAGTCTTGGCAATTAGAGGTACTTTAGTAATCCTTTATGCTCTCGAGAATTCAATAATACTGCAAAATAGGCCACATTAATCATCACCAGATTTTTAACTTTCAACAGTATGCTGGTATTTGTGCCAGTCCATATCTACATTTGTAGCTTTGGATGGTACAAAATGAAGACATACTCCACGCTTTTTCTGCTACAACCCCAAAAGGTCCACTGTTTATTTTGGTTTTTTTAATGGTATATACATTCTAACATTTAAATGAATGTAAAATGTGAAGAGAACACAAACTAAGAGTTGTATAAACACACACATGCCAGATAAACTGAGACACTCATAGCTATTGCCTCTCTAAACAGCTAGTAAAACTGAACATACTTACCTATTGTTTAGTTATGTTCTTAATTAAGAAGAGAAACAATTAATGAACAGCACATGTGACAGTTCACAAGAAAACCTATCTTGCTAATTTTAATTATCAGACTGAATATCATGGAAAAAAAGTAAAACAGTATGTAAAGACCTAATGATAACAATTAACATCTCACAATATATAAGGCTAAGTAGCATGACTGATTTTGGAGACACTGTGCTGTTAGATTGATAAACTGTTCTTGAGAAAGTTAGAGTGACTGTTAACCTGTCACTTTGCCATTTCTAGAAGCTTCCACAGAATAATTTTAACCATTAATTTTAAATTTAGCCATTAAGTGCTTGCATAACTCACAAATACTGGTTCATTACCTAGACCCTGACTCACATTAAAATTGAAACTTTGTTTCTATCAACAAGTGAACTCCATATAGGAGAGTTTGCATTATTTGAAAACAAAGGGTTGTGTTTTTATTTTTTCTTTCCACTAAGTGAGTACAGGGAAGTATCAAACTAGCTTCTATCTACAGTGTCCCCATTTTACCTGCAGAAAAAAACCCCAAAAACACACAAAGCATTTGTCTAGAAACTAAGTAGACATTACTATATATCTACAGCATATATTGGCAATAGCTGAAGGCACTGAGTGGCACACGAACACGAAGTCACCAGTTTACTGCATCAAATGGACTGATAAATTTCACTTTCTCCCTCTCTCATTAGTCCTGGAAGTTGACCTGCATGTTGAATTGCGCATACTAAACCTAGCAAGCTTATTTTATCTTGTAAAGGTCACACAAGAACTCAAATGGGTATGAAAATTTAAAACACTGCATTAGTGCATTTCATTTTCTCAATTTATAATCCTCATGACTGATTTAGTACTATTTAAGACTTACAAAGAATATATTCATGAGACTTAAAATATCTATTAGGTCTGCATGACAGTCTATAGATCAGCAGTCATTATTGGATTTTTTCCCTCTTTATGTCCTCCTTGTTTCAGGCATTTTAGTTTTGTATCTTGAAAATGCACTTAGCCCTAAGCATGACAACACAGACTTGAACACACTGCATGTGATACATTAAAATTACAAATCTGTTAGTTTTTTGTGCATGCTACACAGTTGTGACAAAGAATCACCAGAAAATAAGGAAAAATAGGCGAGCTGCAACATTGGCTTGAAAAAAAAAACCCAAAATCAGATGACACTACCCTGAGGTTGAAATATGTTTTACTTGCCTGGGCATCTCTGCTAAACTTCTCTTTCCATCACCAGAGATTAAAACAAACCAAAAAAGGAGAGAATAAATATACATGATTTGCCAAAGGTCAAAAAATACGTTTAGTGGCTCAGTGGGGAACTGAGCTCCAATGCCATTCTAAAACCATGAGTCAACAGTACCTTCTGGGTATGTGTTCACAAGTGATTCTATTGGGTTTCTGTGTCCTGCTGTTGGTAGTGGGGATACAGAAGTGACTTCTGTGAGAAGCTGCCAGAAGTTTCCTCCACATCCTGCAGAGCCCATGCTAGCCAGCTCCAAGATGGACTTGCTTCTGGCCAAGGCCAAGCCAATCAGGAATGACAGTAATATCTGCACAATAACTTATGTAAGAAGGAAAAGAAAGTTATTGTGCATATGAAAGTTATTGTGCACATGAAATTGCAGCCAGAGAAGAGCAGACTGAAAACACAGGAACAACGTAGGCACCAATGTTAGTGGAGAAGGAGTGGGAGAAGGTGCTCCAGGAGCCAGAGCTGAGGTTCCCTTGCAGGTCATGGTGAGGCAGCTGTGCCCCTACAGCCCATGAAGAAACAGATGGGTGCAGAAAGAGATGCGTGCAGATGGATCCCATGGAGGAGCCACACTAGAGCAGGTGGATGCCCAGTGGAGGCTGTGACCCGATGGGAGGTCCATGATGGAGAGATGTTTTTCCTGTGATGGTGATCAGTAAGTGATCACTCCGCTCCCTATCTCAACTCATGAATCCATTGTTGTATGTTCGCCCCTCTGTCCAGCTGCAGAGGGGAGTGGGAGAGCAGCTTTAGTGAGTACTCAGCATCCAGGCAGGGTCAACCCACCAGAGTGTTGCACACAAAAAACAAATTCCTTAAAGTACTTTTATTATCTAAGAATCAAGTTTTCTGGTCCTGTTTTTCTGTGACAATAAGGTCAGGATGCAGCAACCTTGACTGAGCAACTAAGAATACAGAATTGTGCTGGCACAAAATGGTATGGAAAGGTCCCATGCAACTTTAAGTCGGAAGTATACTATTATCAAGGAAACTTAAAATGCAAAGACTATGAACTCCCTGAAGGAGAAGCAAAGTAAATTAAGTAAAGCCTAGCAGCTTGCACCTTAGCGAAGCATACTAAATTTATACAGTAGGCAGAGATACCTCTTCCACAGAGCAAAGCTGAAGTCAAGTAGCATGAAGTACCCATGATCAGTGTCACTTCAAATTCAAGGGCCAAGCTAACCAAAGCCTATGAAGAAGGAAGTAACAGTTCTAATTCAGGCTGTGAGTTTACTTCACTGGTAATTCTTTAAATATTTTCCTGCTTTCAATAGGTTCTTGGTTATTCAGTTTATCAACGTATACTATTGAATCCTTCAAGGTAACTCCGTAAGAGTGTCAGGCTCAGTAAGCATTGCTTTATCCATTTCTCTACTTCCTATGGATTTTTTTTGTCTTAAAAAGTTGCAGTGACATAAAACTGCAGAGACGGTATTGTAATTAACTTCACAGAAGAGAGAATCACAGCTCTCAAAATAGAGCTGAAAAAAATGCCCTAAATGTTGAAAAATGCAGTAAATTGTGGTTCTCTTACAGGAAAGATGGGATAGTTATAAATATTTATTTTACTTCAAACTGATCGAGCGGACAACATCAGAGGGTACCCCAGATCACCATCTACAATTAAAAATATAAAACAATGTACAGGTGTCAGTCTCAGATGTAATTTGATGACTGTCCCAACTGCTCAGAAATGAAGCAAAAATACCCTGTCTATATAAATAACTCCTCTTTTTGAAATTAAAAAACAGCTGAAGAGTCATTATGAATTGTTTTTGGGTTTTTTTTAAAGCTGAGCATACAAAATAAAAATACAGTGAAAAATGCACAAGTTCTAACTGTGGGACTAGAAAACTGAAATGTAGTTCCTGAGGAAGCAATAAAGCTTCTTGAGTGGTGGAATTATTGAATGACGGGGGTCAGAGGAAAAGCAGGAAAGAAAACACAGGGCAAACAAAGTATACTTGCCAGTTACATGTTAACAACACAAGACAAAGTCATCCATAAGTGTGACTTCTTAACCATTCTAAAGTCTGTGAACCTTCTTTATGTGGTAAATATTCAGAATATAACACAACTGAGTAGCCTGGCTATGCAAGTCGCATATGCAAACAACTAAGGCCTCAGATGTCCATTTGAATATATGCAGCCCTCATGCAACAATTATGATCATAATTTTCCCCTAGTAAAAGAAAATAGACTTTTCTATGTAAATACAGAACAAACAGAAATCAAGTATGACCTGGTAAAAAAAATAAATTCCAACACTTCCAACATCTAGAAGAGCCATTTGCAGCCCAGAGAAGATTGTGCTTTTTATTTCCCCTGTTCTAGCTCACACAAAGTTATTGTTCATGTATTCACAAAACCGGCATTACTGTTTTTAGAAGGCAAAAAAAGATTTGTTCCTCCCTTCACAAATCAAAATTTGTCTCACACTCATCCATGGCAAGACTCCCCTTGATGTCAGCAGAATCAGGATCTGAAATCCCACCTTTGCTCTTCATGCTCCTGGGACTGAGTTATGGGTGCTACAGTTATTAGCTACAGGAGAGGAACTACATGACTGCCGATGTATATTTTTTTTTAATCATATAGGTTGAATTACCTAGCAATAAGTCTTAAGCAAAATCAAGAATAAAATTTAAAAGCCCAAATAGTCACATATGAAATACTGACTAGTAATCCAGATTCCCTACTCATTTACACAATAGTTCTTCTGGGTGCTCTCCCTGCTGAGAGCAACAGCAGAGAAAGGAGAAATTCCCTATGGTCATTTAAATTCCAAGGACCTTATTTTGACTTATCAAATGAAAGCCCCTAATCTTCAAAATGGGCTCGCCAACAAAAGCTATCTTCAATTCTGCCTTCCAAAGGAGAAAGACCCAAAAGTCATTTGAAAGCTTTAAGGGTTTATCCCTACTGGAAAATCCATTTAAACAAACATTCAGGCAGATTTTCCTTCGTGCAAGAGATGCTTCTGAAAACTTTAAAAATAGCTATAGGGTTTAGTCTCCTGAGGTCAGTTTTCCTTGCACAGTGACTGTCAATCTCAGTACCAGTCTTCTTTAGAACTGTCAAACTTATAGGACTGCTTGAGAAATGTTCTCCCAAGTGGAAGACATTTCTCTTGCAACACTGACAAACATTAGCAAAAAATAAAAATCAGTTATCTTTACTGCAACAATTTAAATATAAATAATTTAGCAGAGAAAGACAGACATGCACAATATGAATGACATCATGTTGATGTCACAATATCAATGATATAGAGCATTAGTCTATGGCTAACTACCACAAAAGGTTCCCAAAGTCATCAGCACAGCCAAAACTTACTATAAGAATTGAAGTATTCAAAATGTCAAGTACTTAATTGCAGGACAGAACATAAGTTCTTGAGGGAGAAAAGGTGTGCTTGAATGACCACACGAACCAAGGTTGTTTTAAAACAAAGTTTACTCTGTTTCACATATCCCTTTCAAAAACAGATTACTGGGATGAGTGCCAAAATAAAATAAATTAATTTATCAAAGGATATATTATTTCTATAGTGGAAATGGAATCATACTTAAATGCTAGCAAAAGGCAACATAACCTCTTTGTTCTTCATAACTTTCCAAAAAGACTTGCTAATAGCTTTACTCAATATGGAGTCAAAATTTTTATACACTATAGAAGTGACTGTTTAAAAGAAACAATCTACATGGAATTTATATTACTTATTTGCAAAAAAAAATTAAATATAGTTTCACATACTTTTGGACTGTGATTCCTGTTTTTAATGGAATCACAGAAAACTATAGATGAATACTGTAAACAGTGTTACAGATAAGGTGTAATTATCATAATAAAGTTGTATTTGCATAATTTACAGGTTTGGTTTTTTTTTTTGCAAACTCACATTGGCTTCTTATTTTTTAGGTTCTTAAGAACTGGTTGCTTGCTGTTTTTCTCTACCTTCTTTTCAACTCTTGGAGCAAGGAAAGAAAGACTGTTCTATCAGTCACTCTTGCTTTTCCTCTTTTGAAAGACTAATTACTATGTTTGCCCTTCTTCAGCCCTCTGGGGCCAACCCATACTCTATGAGCTCTCAAAGATAAACACTACCAGTTTCTGAGCCATTGATCCAGTTAGTTCCTGAGGGATTGCAGGTAAACCTCATCAGACCGAGATGGCTTAAATACACCGAGCTGGGAGAAATACTCTCTGATTCATGCTTTTCCTGTTCTGGTCTATGTTCTTATCCTACTCTTGGTTTTATTATATTAATTTTTTTTTAAATAGCTTCTTTTTAAAAGGCCTGAAACACAGAAGAAAACAGATCACTTTAGCTTCATTTGAACTACTAAATATTTTCTCTTCCTCAATAAATGGATTTTTGGTTTTCCATTGTTTTCTTTTCACACCTAATACGGTGAACAGAACATTTTTATGGCCTTTTAATGCCTTTTATTCACTAGAACTTAATCCATCTTTTTAATTTTGTCTCTACACATTTGTGTCACCATTTTATTTGTGCAATTGCCAAGACAGTGCAATTACTACTAACAATACAGTTCTTTTCTGATTTTAGGAAGCTCTCTAAGAGCTATATTTTTCTCTTATTAGACTTCATATCTGTATTCCACATCACAATCATTTTGAGCTTTGTTTTTGAAATTACCTTTTTAAGGAACCTTTCCTGAGACCTTTATCCCTTAAATTACTTTTATCTAATTATTTTATGATTTGATAGAAATCTACCTTTCAATGCTCATGGCCTCCAATTTTCTGCAATTGTTCCTTCTTTTTCTTAGAGAGATGGTACTCACTGGACCAAGTGATCCTTTGAAGTATTTTGTAACTAAGGTGTTTTCAAAACAGTGTCATCCTAATGGCCTTCTGCCTTCAGAGTGAGCTCTGTTCTCACCATTTCTAAGAATCAAGTGTGAAACTGTTGTTCCCTTGGTTATTTTCTCCATCTTAGCAGGTCATCTTTGTTTGCTGAAAATATGGTGAAAAGGACACTTATTTCAAGCTGTTTTAGCAAACACTGAATCTTTTAGCAAAACAGGTACTTTGATCTCAGCTGTACACCTCAACTATTCTCTCCTGTACAAATCTATTATGCTAAGTCTCCATTTATTATTTCAATGCATTTTTTAAAATAATTCCCTAAAACTATTTGATAACGAGACAACTTCAGAGTTAAAATCTGGCTTCACAGTATTTAGCAATTGATGACATAAGTTCCACATATTTAAGGAAATGATAGAAAAATACTTGAGGGAAAGCTGCAGAACTTCTTACCAAAAACTGTGGGAAACCTCTTCAGCACACAATACAGTGGCAATTCCTATGAATACATCAGCTCCATTAATCCTTCAGACAAATTTTTCAGCTAAACCGTTTCCTACAACTAATCTCCAGAATACTGGAAAATAAACAGTGTTATAACCAAAAAGCATATCTTTATCATTACAATTTCCAACATCCCCAAAGAGGAACCGGGAACTCTTCAGCTAACATGAAAAAAAAAGGTGTTACTACTCCTGCATTTTTTTTGTGGTAGCTGAAGAAAAGGCTGTAAGGCCCCAATTGCAATATCTCAAAAGTAAACCAACCCAGAAATACCTTGCTTCAACAGTGCCCTACACTGAAGGCCAATAATAATATTACTTCTTGAAATTGAGTGCCTAACTTCCAGGATTTAGAAACTCTTTTGTCAACTTTCAAAAAAATTCCCAAGAATGAGATCTGTAATACTTGGTATTCAAGATTTAACAGTGTGTTCCTGTTTGAGTAATTTTGTCACAGCGTGGAGCATATGAAAAAAGCAATTATCTAGAAAAAAAAATTTTTTTCTACTACACTGTAGACAGAGATGTATCTTTCAGAATTAATCTGTACATTATTAGTTGCAAGTAAAACTGCATTGTCAAAGGTCAAATGTACAATACTTTTTCAAATATTTCGAAGCATTTCACTGCTCAACTGAGCAATCCCTTGCAACTGGGTAATAATGAGCAACTATGAGAATTATTTTACTGTACTCATGGACTGAGGCACTAGAAAACAACTCCTCTCCAGTCACATCTTTAGTGCTGGGGGTTTTTTCCCTAAACTTGCAGACTGTGAGCAGTGCAGGGCATTACTCTCCCTAGCTACCAGAACTGAGTCTAGTATAAGAAAAGCACTATCTACATGCAGGATTTATCCCATAAAACAACAAGAGTAAAATAAAATTTTTCAACATCAACAAACATTAAGGCCTGAATTAAATATTACATAAAGAAAACTGAAAAAGTTAAAATACACCTCATGGGAAAACTTGGTTAGATGTAAGTGGATGCAGTCTGAACAGGCATGCTCTGCTACCTCTTACACATTGCTGGATTTCTATCACCAAAACATGCATTCCAAGTGCTTAAATTACAGTCCTGCTATGTCAGTGCTACAGCTTTCTAAAAAGAAAAGACTGGGAGGAGAGTGCCATACTTCACTGAGCAAGAAACATCTCTCTGGTGCATTTTGGGTCAAGCATTATTAAAATGTAATCTATTGTTTCAATTCACTGTTCCTTGCAATGCATGAATTGCTGTTATGTTGATAAGAAAATGCATTTGAAGAGAAGCAGTAGTGACTCCCCAGATGACATCTACAAGATTTCACTCTCTGTAGAAAATAGACCCTTTCCAACAGACTACAGCTCTGACACACTAAGTCTTTTGCAACTCTTTTGGCTAGAAGTAATACACCAAGGCAACAGAGGGAAAAAAAGTAAAAATTAAAAGAGGTTCAATATTTACACTTTTTTGCACTACTCAAGCAGTGAGCAATCGTGGCAAATAAGTCTGATGATACAAATACCAGATAAGGACACAACAGACCTACCAATTACAAAACATTTTTGGGGTACCAGGAGAGATTATAGTATATAATGATAGAAAGAGACTAGAAGAAATTATAATGCTCTGACAAAATAACCATGTTTTGAATATTCTAGATGAAGCCCAGTCCGTGAAAGTTATTTGGCACATTAACTACGGCATTATGGTTGCATTTAATCCTTTGAAACTAAAAGAACCTTTAGGAATACAAACCCAAAACAAAACCCTCAAAAAAAGGGACACAAACAACCACAATCAACCAAAACAAAACACCACAACAGAA